>CM056995.1:370170390-370538340 GCA_029891345.1 Dryococelus australis
AAAGACCACTAACTTACACCTAACACTCTATCACTGGTGCCCTGCAGTGCTGGGTAAAGACCACTAACTTACACTAACTCTATCACTGGTGCCCTGCAGTGCTGGGTAAAGACACTACTTACACTAACATCTATATGGTGCCTCATGCTGGGAATAACACACATTACACCTAACATCTATCACTGGTGCCCCTGCAGTGCTGTGTAAAGACCACTAACTTACACCTAACACTCTATCACTGGTTCCCGCAGCGTGCTGGTAAAGACCACTCATTACACTAACACACTATCACAGGTGCCCCTGCAGTGCTGGTATGACAACCACTTACACCTAACACTCTATCATTGGTGCCTTGCAGTGCTGTGATGCATCACTTACACTAACACACTATCACTGGTGCCCTGCAGTGCTGGTAAGACACTATTTACAATAACTCATACGTCCTCATGCTGGTTAACACTCACTACACTAACTATCACTGGTGTCCCTGCAGTGCTGGGTAATTGACCACTCACTTACACCTAACACCTATCACTGTGCCTTGCAGTGCTGGGTATGACCTCATTAACTACACCTATACTGTCCCTGCAGTGCTGGGTAAGGACCACTCACTTACACCTAACACACTATCACTGGTGCCCCTGCAGTGCTGGGTATTGACCATTCACTTACACCTAACACTCTATCACTGGTGCCTCTGCAGTGCTGGGTATGACCATCACTTACACCTAACACACTATCACTGGTGCCCCTGCAGTGCTGGGTAATGACCATCACTTACACCTAACACTCTATCACTGGTGCCCTGCAGTGCTGGGTATTGACCATTCACTTACACCTAACACTCTATCACTGGTTCCCTGCATGCTGGGTTAGGACCACTCACTTACACCTAACACTCTATCACTGGTTGCCCCTGCAGTGCTGGGTAAAGACCTACTACACCTAACATCTATACTGGTACCTGCATGCTGGTAGACCACACTTACACCTACACTCATTCGCTGGTGCCCCTGCAGTGCTGGGTAAAGACACTAACTTACACCTAACACTCTATCACTGTGCCTGCAGTGGTGGTAAGCCCACTACTTACACTAACATATATACTGGTGCCCCTGCAGTGCTGGGTAAAGACCACTCACTTACACTTAACAATATATAATTGTTGCCCCTGCAGTGCTGGGTAAAGTCCACTAACTTACACCTAACACTCTACAACTGGTGCCCCTGCAGTGCTGGGTAAAGACCACTAACTTACACCTAACACTCTATCACTGGTGCCCCAGCGGTGCTGGGTAAAGACCACTAACTTACACCTAACACTCTATCACAGGTGCCCCTTCAGTGCTGGGTAACTAACACACACACTACACCTAACAGTCTATCACGGTGCCCCTGCAGTGCTGTGTAAAGACACATTCACTACACCTAACACTCTATCACTGGTTCCCGTGCAGTTCTCTGTAAAGACCACTCATTTACAACTACCACTCCATCACAGGTGCCCCTGCAGTGCTGGATATGGACAACTCACTTACACATAATACTCTATCATTGGTGTCCTTGCAATGCTGAATATGGAGCACTCAATTACACCTAACACTATATCACTGGTGCCTTGCAGTGCTGGGTAAAGACCACTCATTTATAACTACCACTCTATTACTGGTATCCCTGCTATGCTGGGTAAGGACCACTCACTTACACCTAAACACACTATCACTGGTGCCCTGCAGTGCTGGGTATTGACCATTCACTTACACCTAACACACTATCACTGGTGCCTCTGAAGTGCTGGGTATTGACCATTCACTTACACCTAACACACTATCACTGGTGCCTCCTGCAGTGCTGGGTATTGACCATTCACTTACACCTAACACTCTATCACTGGTGCCCCAGCAGTGCTGGGTAAAGACCACTCACTTACACCTAACACCTATCACTGGTGCCCCTGCAGTGCTGGGTAATGGACCACTCACTTACACCTAAACACTATCACTGGTGCCCCTGCAGTGCTGGGTATTGACCATTCACTTACACCTAACACTCTATCACTGGTGCCCTGCATGCTGGGTAAAGGACCACTAACTTACACCTAACACTCTACACTGGTGCCCCTGCAGTGCTGGGTAAGACCCTCACTTACACCTAACACTCTACACTGGTGCCCCTGCAGTGTGGGTAAAGACCACTCACTTACACTTAACATATATAACTGGTGCCCCTGCATGCTGGGTAAAGACCACTACTTACACCTAACATTAAATGTGTGCCCCTGCAGTGCTGGGTAAAGACCACTAACTTACACCTAACACTCTACAAATGGTGCCCCTGCAGTGCTGGGTAAAGACCACTAACTTACACCTAACACTCTATCACTGGTGCCCCAGCGGTGCTGGGTAAAGACCACTAACTTACACCTAACACTCTATCACAGGTGCCCCTTCAGTGCTGGGTAACTACAACACACTTACACCTAACAGTCTATCACAGGTGCCCCTGCAGTGCTGTGTAAAGACCATTCACTTACACCTAACACTCTATCACTGGTTCCCGTGCAGTTCTCTGTAAAGACCACTCATTTACAACTACCACTCCATCACAGGTGCCCCTGCAGTGCTGGATATAGACAACTCACTTACACATAATACTCTATCATTGGTGTCCTTGCAATGCTGAATATGGAGCACTCAATTACACCTAACACTATATCACTGGTGCCTTGCAGTGCTGGGTAAAGACCACTCATTTATAACTACCACTCTATTACTGGTATCCCTGCTATGCTGGGTAAGGACCACTCACTTACACCTAACACACTATCACTGGTGCCCCTGCAGTGCTGGGTATTGACCATTCACTTACACCTAACACTCTATCACTGGTGCCTCTGAAGTGCTGGGTATTGACCATTCACTTACACCTAACACACTATCACTGGTGCCTCTGCAGTGCTGGGTATTGACCATTCACTTACACCTAACACTCTATCACTGGTGCCCCAGCAGTGCTGGGTAAAGACCACTCACTTACACCTAACACACTATCACTGATGCCCCTGCAGTGCTGGGTAAGGACCCCTCACTTACACCTAACACTCTATCACTGGTGCCCCTGCAGTGCTGGGTATTGACCATTCACTTACACCTAACACTCTATCACTGGTATCCCTGCTATGCTGGGTTAGGACCACTAACTTACACCTAACACTCTAACGCTGGTGCCCCTGCAGTGCTGGGTAAAGACCACTAACTTACACCTAACACTCTAGCACTGGTGCCCTGCAGTGGTGGGTAAAGACCACTCACTTACACTTAACAATATATAACTGGTGCCCCTGCAGTGCTGGGTAAAGACCACTCACTTACACTTAACAATATATAATTGTTGCCCCTGCAGTGCTGGGTAAAGTCCACTAACTTACACCTAACACTCTACAAATGGTGCCCCTGCAGTGCTGGGTAAAGACCACTAACTTACACCTAACACTCTATCCATGGTGCCCCAGCGGTGCTGGGTAAAGACCACTAACTTACACCTAACACTCTATCACAGGTGCTCCTTCAGTGCTGGGTAACTACAACACACTTACACCTAACAGTCTATCACAGGTGCCCCTGCAGTGCTGTGTAAAGACCATTCACTTACACCTAACACTCTATCACTGGTTCCCGTGCAGTTCTCTGTAAAGACCACTCATTTACAACTACCACTCCATCACAGGTGCCCCTGCAGTGCTGGATATGGACAACTCACTTACACATAATACTCTATCATTGGTGTCCTTGCAATGCTGAATATGGAGCACCCAATTACACCTAACACTATATCACTGGTGCCTCGCAGTGCTGGGTAAAGACCACTCATTTATAACTACCACTCTATTACTGGTATCCCTGCTATGCTGGGTAAGGACCACTCACTTACACCTAACACACTATCACTGGTGCCCCTGCAGTGCTGGGTATTGACCATTCACTTACACCTAACACTCTATCACTGGTGCCTCTGAAGTGCTGGGTATTGACCATTCACTTACACCTAACACACTATCACTGGTGCCTCTGCAGTGCTGGGTATTGACCATTCACTTACACCTAACACTCTATCACTGGTGCCCCAGCAGTGCTGGGTAAAAACCACTCACTTACACCTAACACACTATCACTGATGCCCCTGCAGTGCTGGGTAAGGACCACTCACTTACACCTAACACACTATCACTGGTGCCCCTGCAGTGCTGGGTATTGACCGTTCACTTACACCTAACACTCTATAACTGGTGCCTCTGCAGTGCTGGGTATTGACCATTCACTTACACCTAACACACTATCACTGGTGCCCTGCAGTGCTGGGTATTGACCATTCACTTACACCTAACACTCTATCACTGGTGCCTCTGCAGTGCTGGGTAAAGACCACTAACTTACACCAAACACACTATCACTGGTGCCCCTGCAGTGCTGGGTAAGGACCCCTCACTTACACCTAACACTCTATCACTGGTGCCCCTGCAGTTCTGGGTATTGACCATTCACTTACACCTAACACTCTATCACTGGTATCCCTGCTATGCTGGGTTAGGACCACTAACTTACACCTAACACTCTATCGCTGGTGCCCCTGCAGTGCTGGGTAAAGACCACTAACTTACACCTAACACTCTATCACTGGTATCCCTGCTATGCTGGGTAAGGACCACTAACTTACACCTTACACTCTATCGCTGGTGCCCCTGCAGTGCTGGGTAAAGACCACTAACTTACACCTAACACTCTATCACTGGTGCCCCTGCAGTGGTGGGTAAAGACCACTCACTTACACTTAACAATATATAACTGGTGCCCCTGCAGTGCTGGGTAAAGACCACTCACTTACACTTAACAATATATAATTGTTGCCCCTGCAGTGCTGGGTAAAGTCCACTAACTTACACCTAACACTCTACAACTGGTGCCCTGCAGTGCTGGGTAAAGACCACTAACTTACACCTAACACTCTATCACTGGTGCCCCAGCGGTGCTGGGTAAAGACCACTAACTTACACCTAAAACTCTCTATCACAGGTGCCCCTTCAGTGCTGGGTAACTACAACACACTTACACCTAACAGTCTATACAGGTGCCCCTGCAGTGCTGTGTAAAGACCATTCACTTACACCTAACACTCTATCACTGGTTCCCGTGCAGTTCTCTGTAAAGACCACTCATTTACAACTACCACTCCATCACAGGTGCCCCTGCAGTGCTGGATATGGACAACTCACTTACACATAATACTCTATCATTGGTGTCCTTGCAATGCTGAATATGGAGCACTCAATTACACCTAACACTATATCACTGGTGCCTTGCAGTGCTGGGTAAAGACCACTCATTTACAACTACCACTCTATTACTGGTATCCCTGCTATGCTGGGTAAGGACCACTCACTTACACCTAACACACTATCACTGGTGCCCCTGCAGTGCTGGGTATTGACCATTCACTTACACCTAACACTCTATCACTGGTGCCCCAGCAGTGCTGGGTAAAGACCACTCACTTACACCTAACACACTATCACTGATGCCCGTGCAGTGCTGGGTAAGGACCACTCACTTACACCTAACACACTATCACTGGTGCCCCAGCAGTGCTGGGTAAAGACCATTCACTTACACCTAACACTCTATCACTGGTGCCTCTGCAGTGCTGGGTATTGACCATTCACTTACACCTAACACACTATAACTGGTGCCCCTGCAGTGCTGGGTAAAGACCACTAACTTACACCAAACACTCTATCACTGGTGCCCCTGCAGTGCTGGGTAATTGACCACTTACACTTACACCTAACACTCTATCACTGGTGCCCTTTCAGTGCTGGGTATTGACCATACTTACACTACACTTCATTGCCTATGCTGAAACACTACTACCTACACTTCTGGTGCCCCTGCAGTGCTGGGTAAAGACCACTAACTTACACCTAACACTCTATCAATGGTGCCCCTGCAGTGCTGGGTAAAGACCACTACTTACACCTAACATCATATCACTGGTTGCCCTGCAGTGCTGGTGTAAAGTCCACTAACTTACACCTACACTCTAATCTGGTGCCCGTGCAGTACTGGGTAAAGACACTCACTTCACCTAACACTCTATTCACTGGTGCCTCAGTCGGTGCATCTTCTTTAATGTACCCATTAAACACTCATTACACCTACCACTCATCACAGGTGCCCCTGCAGTGCTGGGTATGACCATCAACTTACACTAACACTCTATCATGGTGTCCCTGCATGCTGAGTATGGACACTCACTTACACCTAACACTCTATCACTGGTGCCCTGCAGTGTGGGTAAAGACCACTCATTTACAACTACCACTCTATTACTGGTGCCCCTCTGCCCAATTCACTTGGGTAAGGACCACTCACTTACACCTAACACTATCACTGGTGCCCTGCAGTGCTGGGTAATGACCACTCAATTACACCTAACACTCTATTCTGGTATCCCTGCTATGCTGGGTAAACCTACTTACACCTAACACTCTTTCACGGTGCCCTGCAGTGTGGAATTGACCACTCATACACTAACATATCTAGGTGCCCTGCAGTGCTGGGTAAAGGACCACTAACTTACACTAACACACTATTCTGGTGCCCTGCGTTGCTGGGTATGGACCACTCACTTACACCTAACACTCTATCACTGGTGCCCTGCAGTGCTGGGTTAAGACACTCACTTACAAACCTAACATCTATACTGGTTGCCCCTGCAGTGCTGGGTAATGGACCACTCACTTACACCTAACACTCTATTACTGGTGCCCCTGCAGTGCTGGATATGACACTATCACTTACACCTAACACTCTCACGTCCACTGAGTGCCCCTTCCCTTGCAGTGCTGGGTAATATGGCCACTAACTTACACCTAACACTCTATCACTGGTGCCCCTGCAGTGCTGGGTATGGACCACTCATTACATTACTCACTTTATATACTCTACATCACTCGTGTGCCCCTGCAGTGCTGTTATGACCACATCAATTACACCTAACACTCTATCACAGGTGCCCCTGCAGTGCTGGATATGGACCACTCATACACTAACACTCTAACAAGGTGCCCCTGCAATGCTGAATAATGGAGCACTCAATTACACCTAACACTCTATCATGGTGCCCTGCAGTGCTGGATATGGACCACTCAATTACACCTATCTCTATCACTGGTGCCCTGCAGTGCTGGTTGAATAAATGTACCCAATTACACATTACACCTAACACTCTATGACGGGTGCCCTGCAGTTCTGGTATGGACCATTTAATTACACCTAACACTCTATCACTGGTGTGCCGCAGTGCTGGTATGGGCCACTCATTACATCTAATCACTCTATCACGTTGCCCCTGCACTGTTGTATATGTACACTCATTACACCTAACACTCTATACAGGTGCCCTTGCCGTGCTGGGTATGGACACTCAATTACACCTACACTCTATTGACATTGGCCTGCAGTGCTGGTTAGACTACTCTATTTACAACTACACACTCCTATGACTGGTGTACCTGTAGTGCTTGTATTTACCACTCAATTACACCTAACATCTATACTGGTGCTCTTCAGTTCTGGTATTGGACCATTCACATACACCTATCACTCTATCACTGGTTGCCTGCAGTGCTGGATAGGGCCACTCAATTACACCTAACACTCTATGACTGTTGTACCTGTAGTGCTGTTGATTTACCACTCAATTACACCTAACTATCTATGGCTGGTGCCTCTTCAGTTCTGGCTATGGACCATTCACATTCACTATCACTCTATCACTTTGTGATACGAATATGGGCGTTACAAGTGTATGTCAGTTTCATGAGTCTCGTATCTCTCTCTGTCGACACGTCCTGCACGACTCACAACTCAATAGCAGTCTATGCAGTGTCTTCACTCTGTGTTGCTTTGTCAGTCCGGGTGACTAGCAGCTCTTCTCAACCCTGCTTAGTTATACTTCCGGGATATTCCTCCACCTAGTGCAAACAAAGCTTACCGAGTCTGGACAATTAACCCGTATGTACCACGTACCACATTCGTGCCTACTAAGTTTTATGATATGTTGCAAGGGAACTACTTGACTTTACCAATACACCTATCTTCTCTGTATGGTTGCCTGATCTTTGCAAGTGCTGAGATACTTGTCCTGCTGGTCGCAATGTACGGGACATTACACCGTGTAAGCTGGGCTTCAACGGCTGAGTGATAACCAGTCGTGTTGCTGGCATTTGTGATCCCGCCAAGGCGAAGAGAAAGTTTGAAGCGACGCTTGGTTGACAACACGAGCTCGGCACAGCAGCTCGTACTTCTAGACAACTACAAACGAGTACTATCCTTGTTAAGCTTAGTTCACATGTCTACTGGCCTGGCCACGCCGGGCAGTCATAACTAGGGCGGCTTGTTACACTCAGCTGCCTTTGTTATGCAACATTGCGCGACATGGTGCCACACATGAGTGGGAGAAGAGGGAAGGCATCTGGGCGGTTCTTAAGTACGAGGTCCTGAGAGCCGATGAGTGTGAAATAAAGTAAGTATGGAGCAGCGCTGGAATGGAAGGGCGGGGAAAACGGGAGATCTCCGGGAAAACATGTCGACTAGCGGCATCGTCAGGCACGATTTGTACTTGCAAAAATCCGAGAGCGACGCCACCTGGAATCAAACCCGGTTAGCATAGGTGGAATGCGAGTTCTCTAACCACTACACCAACACATCCCCTGCCCCAAAAGAGGGCAGCACATCGTTTATAATCTATAGTCAAAAGACAGTAGAGATGTCGATAGTCTAAACAAGTTGAACAATCCGCCGAGGTATGGACTAAATATATGTCCGGTTGACTATTCAAAGTGACGAAAGGAAATCAACACTGGGAAGCTGAACTTCACATACAAAACACGTCACAGCGGATGATAATCAGGATCTCTTCGGATACCACTAACGGTGGGTTCAGGTAGTAGCAACCTGGTTGTTGAAATCCGCTGCCTCGGCGAGCTGGTTTAACTTCTACATGTGATGGCGCGTTCAGGCAGGCCGTCAAAGTAAGTCATGGCCACGCCATCGAAACATTCTGTCCTCACGTCAACTTGTTTGCTGCGTTACCAGTTTGGTGTCCACCAAATAGTACAATTTGCAATTTGCAGTCAAGTGAGGTCCTTCGGGATTCAGTACAGCGCAACCGAAGCAAACGTTGGATGAGGAAGAACTTAAAGATGTTTAAAATGTAGGTTAGTGGTACACAAGTTAAATTCTTCCTCTACAATCTTTACTTTTATATCCATAAATACAATAACGTGTCTACATATTACTACCAGATAAAATAAGTGTTGGGCATGTTGCCAACAGATTAAATTAATGTTGGAAGGTGTAATTAAAATTGTATACCTAATGCCCCCCTCACTCTCAGGATAAACAAAAGACTTCCGTTGTTCTAAGTAATATTGGCATTGATGAAATCAACAACTTGGGTACTATATTAATAGTCAACAAGTGGTATTAGTCAAACGATAAGTTTCTACACAGTTTGATGTCAAAAGCGAACGCTGGAAAATAACGCGAGAGACAAGTGCCACACTTTTAAACTAAACAATTTCAAAATACATTAATATTTTACCATTTCGTGTCAGTAGATAGGTATGGTAGGTTCGAAGGCATCATGCTTCAGGCAGTGGCTCGGTCGCCATATTTGATTCCTGACTTCCCCCTCTATCAATCCGGTCACGCGACCGCCATATTAGATCTCGCCATTGGTAGCCAGTACGCCGTCATCTTGGAGCGTAATTTTTGTAGCTAGTATGTCGCCATCTTTGTAGCCAGGATTCTTCCGTCTTGAGCTGATCTCACTTGCATTATTTATCTTTCTTTCCTTATCTCTCCTTATTTCCTTTTCTTCCTTTCTCTCTATCTTTCTCACTCTATTTCCATTCTCTCCCATTTGTTCGTCATTTGTTTACATTGGCTGTTACTGGAGGCCGCCATCTTGGTTTTTCGTTTGTAATTTGTTACTGGGGGCCGCCATCTTTGTTTACATTTACATGGAGGCCGCCATCTTTGTTTTTTAGTTTGTCATTTGTTTCCTACATTAGTACGGCGCCAGTCTTTTATTAGTCGATTTTGCATTTGTCACGTTTGTTCGATGCCATATTGGTACTGATACTGGCCGCTAGAAGCGCTGCTTTTTTTAGAAATCAAAATACCACACAGGATGGGCACGGGTTCGAAATACCGGGCCTTGCGTCGCCAGACTAACGCCTTAGACCACTCGGCTATCTTTTTTTTTTTTTCTTCATTTGACGTTGTTTGTGACATTTTTGACGTTGACGAAGCTCTAGTGAGACCAACTTGTTGACGAATTCCGAGTGCAACATCTGCCACGTCGGAGGCACCGGGGCGCGAACCCGCGACCCTCCGACTACAAGTCGGCCACCCTACCCCTGAGCGACATGCGCTGAGAAAAGTTTATAAGAAGTGTATAGCTTGGAGAGAAATAAATAATATCTAGCCTCTCAATAAAGACATTACATTTTTATTTCTTATATAATTTTTAAGTATTTTACTTACATATCAACAATTTTTTATTATTTTTTATTATAAAATGTTATTTTATTTTTATTTTAAGTATTGTTTAAGTATTCTTATTAAAATTTTACGTGTATCGAGTGGTATGTCTACAGATTCCTATTTTTCAGGAAAATAATAATGTCTCGTCAGAATATATGATTACGTGATTATGACCAGCGCCATATTGGATTTTATAAGCATATATAAAATCTTTTAGTAAATATATGCCACGTGTTTTATATTATGAACGTAGATTGTTCACACTTTTTTTATTTTATTTATAAATAATAATTTTTTTTAAATATCCCTGACTTGAGCATTTACGTGTAGGGACTTTGCACTCTATGTTGAACTTAGAAAAATATGTCCTACCCCTATGCTAGGACTTGCTAATTTTTTCCAACACACCATCTCGAAATCATATATAACAGTTAATTATCCTCTTCACCTAACCTAAGATAACCTAATCTAACTTCACCTTACCTAACTTCAACTAATCTAAGATAACCCACGACTTCAAAAGAAAACATTTGAGCTGAAATCAAACACTGTGTTTGTATAACTTCTGGAAATTTGTTTGGCGCAATATTTAAGGTTAATACACATAAGGTCTTCGCACATTCAGGACAAGCTATGAGTGAGTCACCTATATCTAGCACTGCAGGAACACCAGTTATGTCGGTCTGTAGGGCCGCGGTGGTGTAGTGGCTAGACTACTCGCCTCCCACTAAGGGGAACCGGATTCGATTCCAAGCGGGGTAGCTCCCGGATTTTTGCGCGTGCCGGACGATGTCGCTGGTAGGAGGGTTTTCTCGGTGATCTCCAGTTTCCACCCTCCTTTTCATTCCGGCGCAGTTCCATACTCACCTCGCTTGCCCTGGATGTTAAGGGCCGCCCAAGTCTCTCCACTGCGCTCTGTGTGTTCCTACCTAACAATGCCTCGCCGGTACATCCGGTCTCCAGTACTGCGCCGCTTCTCTTATTGGCTGGCTGTAGGCTAATAATTGCCGAGTTCAACGCGCCCCAATCAAATGAGATTTTAATGATATGCGTACCTATAAACAGAATGTTTCAGTGAGGCAGTGAGAAAATTATACTGCCAGTAAGTTCCACCTCACACAACATTTTGAGATAGGGAGCGGTATCAGTGGATATGTGGGCGTAAACATGTGTAATACAGATTTCAGGATCGGTTTCGTGTATTACTGACATGGAGTGTGTACACTATTGACAGGTAGTTCTGTACACGACCATTCCACAGATGGACCGATGTTAACCTCAAAAGAGTTGCCCTAAGCTATGCACTCCAACCTCTGACAATGGCGTACGAGATTCTGCTGCAGTCGTTAAATATCCCATGCATATTGCTTCTGTCGTTGATACACGTTCGTAGTGTGTGCAAAGTAGGAACGACAGAGCAACCTTCTGGACGATAGGTGAACTACAAACACAACAGGGTCGCCTGCGTGTTTATGCCTCTCGCTGGCTTCGCTCACCACCCATTCCCTATATCAAAACGCTCCGTTTTCACTTTCAGTTTTGCATGCTTTTAAGGAAACAGCCTGTATATACGCAGAGTGCGGCAGAATTAATACCCACATTTGAAAACCGAATTAGAAAATAATGGCTAGTGATACACGGGAGGTAAGAACTGTAATGAAAAGCACATATGATACAGTTTTGGTTCAGTCGGACATGAATATTGTCACATGCGAGTGAGTGGTGAGACACTGCGATACCCGTACAGCGACATTTAGCATAACGGTTTCATGATCATCCAGGGTGGGATGCAGGCAACTGCATTACGTCAGCGACAGCATTGTTGCCGCTCGGTGGGACGACATATGATGACGCACATGCAGGACTCAGCAATAGGAAACAACACACGGGCGTCGACGTCCACCACGTCCTCTCCCCCCCCCCCCCCCTTCACCCCATTCATACCTGTCATGGCACAGCCACATTGTTCCCCGCACATCCGCAGTGCCGCAGTCAAATGTGCCATTGCGTGGCGACATTGGGGTGCCAGCCTGGTCACTTGATCTGACCCCTTGCGACTCTTTTCTGTGTGATTACCTCAAAGCAAGAGTGTACAGAGATCGTCCGAGGACTATTGAAGATTTGAGGGATGCAATACGACAGCAAGTCGCCGCCATTCCACAACAGATCGCCAGGAAGGTTGTGCTAGACTTCAGAGAACGATTACAACAATGTGTCAACAATGAGGGTCGCAACCACATGCGTGACATTATGTTCAAACCCACCTCACCCAAGACTCTATCGCATATGCTTTTTATTGCAGTTGTTACTTTTCGTGTATCACTAGCTATTATATTCTAATTTTGTTTTCAAGGGCAAATAAGTGTTCATACAATCGCAACGTGAGTTATACTCGAGCAGGTCTTCAAATTGTTAAAGTACTTATAAGAACTGTGGTATAATACAAAATGAAAGTGATGTGCTTATGTGAGAGGGTGAATGAGTGAAGAGATCTGGGCGGCTTGTAACACCGAAGTCTTAAGAGCCTATGAGGGTGAAGCGAGGTGAGTATGGAGCAGCGCCGGGATGAGGGGGCGGGGGAAACGGGAGATCCCTGAGAAAACCCGCCGACCAGCGGCATTGTCCGGCCCAAGTCCCACTTGCGAAAATCCGGAGTGAACCGGCCGGTGATTGAACCCGGTTCGCCTTGGTGGGAGGCGAGCAGTCTAACCGCTCAGCCACCGTGGCCTCTATGTGAGAAAGAGAGAAAGAGAGAGAGAGAGAGAATGTGTGTGTGCGTATGTTTAAGTACGGGAGTATGTGTTGTTACAACTGCAGATTTCTTGCACCGATTACAACAGAACATTTTGTATAGGCCATTCACGGTAAAGTGAGCACTTTTGAAATACCTCTCATTTGGAATAATAGTCAATACATATATTTTATTTTAGCCTTAGACGTTAATTTACGAATACGGTGGAATATACACGCTGTGTTTATTACTTACATGGCAATGTTTATTTAAAAAGGTGGTAAGAAATGGCGAAAGGAAAACGTAAGTAGTTCTTCAAAAGTGCTCACTTTATGGTGAACAGCCTATACACCTGTATTTGGCGACAATATTTACACGGAGGCTATACTTTAGTACGTGCACACTTGGCCGCGTATCTTTGTGCGGAGAGAACGTGTTACATGAGTAAGACACTCACGTTTAAGTTTCTCCGATACTGACCGTCCGTGATTCGCGGGGACACAGATAAGACGCGTAACAATTTAAATGATCCAATCACGAAAGTTGTTCTGAACTAAAGTGCGTTCAAACACAACTTGACCTGAACTTTTATTGTCGCAAAAAACAGATGCCACAAATTATGCCACAGCCACATGAGAAAAGAAATATTTTCTGTACACTCGCAAGGCTCTTATCTCGCCTGTAATTGCGACCACTCACACTTGAACACGTATCAGCTGTCTAGTCTCATCACTGCTGGAAGTGACTGTACTGTATATTGGAATAAGCAGTAATTTTTTTCCCACCGACGTGATTTTATATGTTCAGCTGAGTGTACACAGCTACTACTTATTACTTTCGGAATTACTCAGCAGTACAGCTTTCTCCTTAGACAAGCTCTCAGCCAGCTTTCTAACAGCATCCTGACACTTCTTGGAAACTGTCGAACACAGAATCCTCTAGTCATGTACTGAACAACTGCAGCCAGTTTATAACTTCCTGAATGTATTGCTCCTCAAACCCGCAACTCAACCTACAACCAGGAGCGGGTATAGAATTTCCAAATTATGTAGGGGAAAAAGAAAGGGGTGCGGGGAATTTTCACACTGTGGACGTGCATGAGTAGGTGGTTCTGTCTTTCTCCTTTTCTGGTTACTTCCTTTGTTTATATATCATTTACTTGTTGGTGCATTTTTATGGTTTTCTTTCTTGCCCTTGCATTGTCCCTCGTTCCTTGTCTTTCTTGCCCTTGTATTGTCCCTCGTTCCTTGTCTTTCTTGCCCTTGTATTGTCCCTCGTTCCTTGTCTTTCCTGCACTTGTATTGTCCCTCGTTCCTTGTCTAACTTGCCCTTGAATTGTCCCTCGTTCCTTGTTTTTCTTGCCCTTGTATTGACCCTCGTTCCATGTCTTTATTGCCCTTGCATTGTCCCTCGTTCCTTGTCTTTCTTGCCCTTGTATTGTCCCTCGTTCCTTGTCTTTCTTGCCCTTGAATTGTCCTTCATTCCTTGTCTTTCTTGCCCTTGTATTGTCCCTCGTTCCTTGTTTTTCTTGCCCTTGTATTGTCCCTCGTTCCTTGTCTTTATTGAACTTGCATTGTCCCTCGTTCCTTGTCTTTCTTGCCCTTGTATTGTCCCTCGTTCCTTGTCTTTCTTGCCCTTGAATTGTCCTTCGTTCCTTGTCTTTCTTACCCTTGCATTGTCCCTCGTTCCTTGTCTTTCTGGCCCTTGTATTGTCCTTCGTTCCTTGTCTTTCTTGCCCTTGTATTCTCCCTCGTTCCTTGTCTTTCTTGCCCTAGCATTGTCCTTCGTTCCTTGTCTTTCTTACCCATGCATTGTCACTCGTTCCTTGTCTTTCTGGCCCTTGTATTGTCCCTCGTTCCTTGTCATTCTTGCCCTTGTATTGTCCCTCGTTCCTTGTCTTTCTTGCCCTTGCATTGTCCCTCGTTCCTTGCCTTTCTTGCCCTTGTATTGTCCCTCGTTCCTTGTCTTTCTTGCCCTTGTATTGTCCCTATTTCCTTGTCTTTCTCGCGCTTGCATTGTCCCTCGTTCCTTGTCTTTCTTGCCCTTGTATTATCCCTCGTTCCTTGTCTTTCTTGCCCTTGTATTGTCCCTCGTTTATTGTCTTTCTTCCAATTGTATTGTCACTCGTTCCTTGTCTTTCTTGCCCTTGCATTGTCCCTCGTTCCTTGTCTTTCTTGCCCTTGCATTGTGACTCGTTACTTGTCTTTCTTTCCCTCATATTGTCCCTCGTTCCTTGTCTTTCTTGCCCTTGCATTGTCCCTCGTTCCTTGTCTTTCTTGCCCTTGTATTGTCCCTCGTTCCTTGGCGTATAGACAGGTGGTAAATGAGTATAGCATGGTGCGTACACAGGTGGTAAATGAGTATATCATGGCGCTTAGACAGGAGGTAAATGAGTATTGATTGGTGAATAGACAGGTGGTAAAAGAGTATAGCATGGTGCATAGACAGGTGGTAAATCAGTATGGCACGGCGCATAGGCAGGTGGTAAATGAGTATAACATGGCGCATAGACAGGTGGTAAATTAGTACAGCATGACGAAAAGACAGGTGATAAGTGAATATAGCATGGCGCATATTCAAGTGCTATATTAGTATAGCATGGTGCATAGCCAGGTTGTAAATGAGTACAGTATTGCGCATAACCAACTGGTAAATGAGTATAGTATGGCTCATAGACAGGTATTAAATGCGTATAAAATGGTGCATAGACAGGTATTAAATGAGTATAGAATGGCTTATAGACAGGTGGTATAAGAATTTAGCATGGCGCATAGACAGGTTTTAAATGAGTATAGCATGTCGCATAGACAAGTGGTAAATGTGTATAGCATGGCGCATAGACAGGTGGTAAATGAGTATAGTATGGGGCATAGACAAGTGGTAAATGTGTAGAGAATTCCGCATAGACAGGTGGTAAATGAGTATAGCATGGCGCATAGACAGGAGGTATATAAGTTTAGCATGGCGCGTTCACAGGTGGTAAATTAGTCATGCCGCATAGACACGTGGTAAATGAGTATATAATGGCGCATACTCAGGTGGTAAATGAATATAGCTAGGCGTATTGACAGGTTGTATATGAGTAAAGCATGGCGCATAGACAGGTGGTAAATGCGTTTGGTATGGCCCATAGACAGGTGGTAAATGAGTATGGTATGGTGCATAGACAGGTGGTAAAAGAGTATAGCATGGCGCATAGTCAGGTGGAAAATGAGTATAGCTAGGAGCATAGATAGGTGGTAAATGAATATAGTATGACGGATTGACAATTGGTAAATGAGTACAGTATGGCGCATAGACAGGTGGTAATTGAGTATAGTATGGTGCATAGACAAGTGGTAAATGAGTATAGCACGGCTCATAGACAGGTGGTAAAAGAGTATAGTATGACGGATAGACAAGTGGTAAATGAGTATAGTATGGCGCATAGACATGTGGTAAATGAGTATAGTATGGTTCATAGACAAGTGGTAAATGAGTATAGCATGGCGCATAGACAATTGGTAAATGAGTATATCAAGGCGCATAGAAAGGTAGTAAATGAGTATGGTATGGCGCATACACAGGTCGTAAAACTGTATAGCATGGCTCATAGACATTTGGTAAATGAGTATAGCATGGTGCGTATATAGGTGGTAAATGAGTATAGCATGGTGCGTATATAGGTGGTAAATGAGTATAGCATAACGCATAGACAAGTGGTAAATGAGTATAGCATTGGCGCATATACAAGTGGTAAATGAGTATAGCATGACGCATAGACAGGTTGTAAATGAGTATAGTATGGCGCATAGACAAGTTTAAATGAGTATAGTATGGCGCATAGACAGGTGGTAAAAGTGTTGAGCATGGCGCATAAAAGTTGGTAAATGTATATAGAATGGCGCATAGGCATGTGGTAAATGAGTATAGCATGGCGCAAAGACAGATGGTAAATGAATATATCATTTCGCATAGACAGCAGGTAAATGAGTATAGCATGTTGCATAGACAAGTGGTAAATGAGTATAGCATGGCTCATTGACAGGTGGTAAAAGAGTATAGCATGGCACATAGACAGGTGGTAAAAGAGTATAGCATGGCACATAGACAGGTGGTAAAAGATAGAGCATGGCGCATAAAAAGTTGGTTAATGATTATAACATGTCGCATAGACAAGTGGTAAATGAGATAGTATGGCATAGACAATTTATATGGTATGCATGCGCATACATGGTAATGAGTTAGCTGGCGCATGATGTGGTATGTGTATACTTGCACGTACACAGGGAAATAGTACAGCGCTGAAATGGAAAATGAGTATAGCATGGCGCATAGAAAGGTGGTAAAAGAGTATAGCATTGGTGCATAACATGTGGTAATGATATGCATGGCGATAGAAAGTTAAATAAATAGCATGGGCATAGACAAGTGGTAAATGAGTATAGCATGGTGCGTAAAGGTGGTAAAAGAGTATAGCATGGCGCAAAGACAGTGGTAAATGAGTATAGAATGGTGGGATTGAAAGGTGGTTAAAGTATAGCATGGCGGGATAGACAGGTGGAAAATGAGTTTAAGATGGTGCGTAACAGGTGGTAAATGAGTATATGCATGGCGCAAGACAGGTTGTAAATGAGTATAGATGGTGCATTGAAAGGTGGTAAAAGGGTATAGCATGGCGCATAGAAGGTGGTAAAAATGCATTTTTGAAATTTCGCCATAGAACGGTGTGTAAATGAGTATTGCATGGCGCATAGACAGGTGGTAAATGAGTATATGCATGGCGCATAGACAGTGGTAAAATGAGTTTAGCATGGCAATAGAAAGTGTGGTAAAAGAGTATTGCATATCGCATAGAAGTTGTAAATTAGTATAGCATGTCGCATAGACAGGTGGTAAATGAGTATACATGGTGCGTAAACAGGTGGTAAATGAGTATATCATGGCGCAAAGAATGTTGGTAAATGAATATAGAATGGCTAGAAGATAGACAAGTGGTAAAAGAGTATAGCATGCCCCATAGACAGTGGTGAATGTGTATAGCATGGCGCATAGAAGGTGGTAAATGAGTATAGCATGGCGCGTACACAGGTGGTAAATGAAGTATACATGGCGCATAGACAGGTGGAAAATGAGTATAGCATGGCGCATAGACATGGGGTGAATGAGTATAGCATGGCGCATAACAGTTGGTAAAAGTGTTTAGCATGGCGCATAGACAGGTGGTAAATGAGTACAGCATGGCGATAGACAGGTGGTAAATGAGTATAGCAAGGTGCGTACACAGGTGGTAAATGATTATATCATGGCACTTAGACAGGTGGTAAAATGAGTATAGAATGGTGCATATACAGGTGGTAAAAGAGTTTAGCATGGCGCATAGACAGGTGGTAAATGAGTATAGCATAGCGAATTGACAGGTGGTAAATGAGTCAAGCATGGTGCATATAGAGGTGGTAAATGAGAATAGTATGGCGCATAGACAAGTGGTAAATGAGTATAGAATGGTGCATATACAGGTGGTAAAAGAGTTTAGCATGGCGCATAGACAGGTGGTAAATGAGTATAGCATAGCGAATTGACAGGTGGTAAATGAGTCAAGCATGGTGCATATAGAGGTGGTAAATGAGAATAGTATGGCGCATAGACAAGTGGTAAATGAGTATAGAATGCCGCATAGAAAGGTGGTAAATAAGTATAGCATGGCGCATTGACAGGTGGTATATAAGTTTAGCATGGCGCGTTCACAGGTGGTAAATTAGTCATGGCGCATAGACAGGTGGTAAATTAGTACAGAATGGAGCATAGTCAGGTGGTAAATGAGTATAGCATGGGGCATAGATAGGTGGTAAATGAGTATAGCATGGCGCATTGACAGGTGGTATATTAGTTTAGCATGGCGCGTTCACAGGTGGTAAATTAGTCATGGCGCATAGACAGGTGGTAAATGAGTATATCATGGCGCGTACACAGGTGGTAAATGAGTATAACATGGCGCATAGACAGGTGGTAAATGAGTATAGCATGGCGCATAGACAGGTTGTAAAAGAGTATAGCATAGCACATAGAAAGGTGGTAAAAGAGTATCGCATGGCGCATAGAAAGTTGGTAAATTAGTATAGCATGTCGCATAGACAGGTGGTAAATGAGTTTAACATGGTGCGTACACAGGTGGTAAATGAGTATATCATGGCGCAAAGAATGGTGGTAAATGAATATAGAATTGTGCATAGAAAGATAGACAAGTGGTAAAAGAGTATAGCATGGCGCATAGATAGGTGGTAAATGAGTATAGCTTGGCGCGTACACAGTAGGTAAATGAAAATATCATGGCGCATAGACAGGTGGAAAATGAGTATAGCATGGCGCATAGACATGGGGTGAATGAGTATAGCATGGCGCATAGACATTTGGTAAAAGTGTTTAGCATATCGCATATACAGGTGGTAAATGAGTACAGCATGGCGCATAGACAGGTGGTAAATGTGTATAGCATGGCGCATAGAAAGGTGGTAAATGAGTATGGTATGGCGCATAGACAGGGGGTAAAAGAGTATAGCATGGCACATAGACAGGTTGAAAATGAGTATAGTAGGGCGCATAGACAAGTTGTAAATAGTATAGCATGGGGCATAAACAGGTGGTAAATGAGTATTGCATGGCGCATAGACAGGTGGTAAATGAGTATAGCATGGCGCGTACACAGGTGGTAAATGATTTTAACATGGCGCATAGACAAGTGGTAAATGAGTATAGCATGGCGCATAGACAGGTTGTAAAAGAGTATAGCATAGCACATAGAAAGGTGGTAAAAGAGTATCGCATGGCGCATAGAAAGTTGGTAAATTAGTATAGCATGTCGCATAGACAGGTGGTAAATGAGTTCACATGGTGCGTACACAGGTGGTAAATGAGTTTATAATGGAGCAAAAAAAGGTGGTAAATGAGTATAGAATGGTGCATAGACAGGTTGTAAATGAGTATAGCATGGCGCATAGACAGGTGGTAAATGAGTATAGCATGTCGCATAGACATGTGGTAAATGAGTATAGCATGGCGCATATACATGTGGTAAATGAGTATAACATGGCGCATAGACAGGTGGTAAATGAGTATAGTATGACGGATAGACAAGTGGTAAATGAGTATAGTTGGCGCATAGACCGGTAGTAAATGAGTATAGTATGGCGCATAGACAATTGGTAAATGAGTATAGCATGGCGCATAGACAATTAGTAAATGAGTATATCAAGGCGCATAGAAAAGTGGTGAATAAGTATGGTATGGCGCATAGATAGGTGGTAAAACAGTATAGAATGGCTCATAGACAGGTGGTAAATGAGTATAGTATGGCGCATAGACAGGAATTAAATGAGTATAAAATGGCGCATAGGCAGGTATTAAATGAGTGTAGAATGGCGCATAGACAGGGTATAATAGTATAGCATGGCACATAGACAGGTGGTAAATGAGTATAGTAAGGCGCATAGACATGTGGTAAATGAGTATGGTATGGCGCATAGACAGGTGGTAAAAGAGTATAGCATGGCACATAGACAGGTGGTAAATGAGTATAGTAAGGCGCATAGACAAGTTGTAAATGAGTATAGCATGGCGCATAAACAGTTTGTAAATGAGTATTGCAATGCGCATAGACAGGTGGTAAATAAGTATAACATGGCGCGTACACATGTGGTAAATGAGTAGATCATGGCGCATAGACAGGTGGTTAATGAATATAGCATGGCGCATAGACAGGTGGTAAAAGAGTATAGCATAGCACATAGAAATGTGGTAAAAGAGTATAGCATGGGGCATAGAGGGAAGGTAAATGAGTATAGCATGTTGCATAGACAAGTGGTAAATGTGTATAGCAAGTAGCGTATACAGGTGGTAAATGAGTATAGTATGGCGCATAGACAGGTGGTTAAAGAGTATGGCATGGCGCTAAGACAGGTGGTAAATGAGTATAGCATGGCGCATAGACAGGTGGTAAATGAGTATAACATGGCGTTTAGACACCTGGTAAATGGATATAGCATGGCGCAAAGACAGGTGGTAAATGAGTATAGCATGGCGCATTGACAGGTGGTATATAAGATTAGCATGGCGCGTTCACAGGTGGTAAATTAGTCATGGCGCATAGACAGGTGGTAAATGAGTATAGAATGGCGCATAGTCAGGTGGTTAATGAGTATAGCATGGAGCATAGATAGGTGGTAAATGAGTATAGTATGACGGATAGGCAATTGGTAAATGAGTATAATATGGCGCATAGACAAGTGGTAAATGAGTATAGCATGGTGCGTATACAGGTGGTAAATGAGTATAGATTGGTGCATAGACAGGTGGTAAAAGTGTATTGCATGGTGCATAGATAGTTGGTAAATGAGTATGGCATGGCGCATAGAAAGTTGGTAAATTAGTATAGCATGGCGCATAGACAGGTGGTAAATGAGTAAAGCATGGTGCGTACACAGGTGGTAAATGATTATATCATGGCGCAAAGACAGGTGATAAATGAGTATAGAATGGTGCATTGACAGGTGGTAAATGAGTATAGCATGGCGCATAGACAGGTAGTAAATGAGTATGGCATCGCGCATAGACAGGTATTAAATTTAAAAAGCATGGTTCATATACAGGTGGTAAATGAATATAGCATGGCGCATAGACAGGTGGTAAATGAGTATAGCATGGTGCATAGACAGGTAGTAAATGAGTATAGAATGACGCATATACAGGTGATAAATGAGTATAGCATGGCGCATATACAAGTGGTAAATGTGTATAGCATGGCGCATAGAAAGGTTCTAAATGAGTATAGTATGGCGCATAGACAAGTGGTAAATGAGTATAGTATGGCGCATAGACAAGAATTAAATGAGAATAAAATAGCGCATAGACAGATATTAAATTAGTATAGAATGGCGCATAGACAGGTGGTTTAAGAGAATAGCATGACGCATAGACAGGTGATAAATGAGTATAGCATGGCGCATAGACAGGTGGTAAATGAGTATATCATGGCGTACAGACAAGTGGTAAATGAGTATAGCATGGCACATTGGCAGGTGATAAATGAGTATAGTATGACGCATAGACAAGTGGTAAATGTGTATAGCATGGCGCATAGATAGGTGGTAAATGAGTATAGCTTGGCACGTACACAGGTGGTAAATGAGTATATCATGGCGCATAGACAGGTGGTAAATGTGAATAGCATGGCACTTTGAGAGGTGGTACATGAGTATAGAATGGTGCATATACAGGTGGTAAAAGAGTATAGCATGGTGCATAGACAGGTGGTAAATGAGTATAGCATCGCGTATTGACAGGTGGTAAATGAGTATAGCATGGTGCATATATAGGTGGTAAATGAGTATAGCATTGCGCATAGACAGGTGGTAAATGAGTACAGCATGACGCATAGACAGGTGATAAGTGAGTATAGAATGCCGCATATACAAGTGCTAAATTAGTATAGCATGGCGCATTGCAAGGTTGTAATTGAGCACTGTATGGCGCATAGACAAGTGGTAAATGAGTATAGTATGGCTCATAGAGAGGTATTAAATGAGTATAGAATGGTGCATAGACAGGTATTAAATGAGTATAGAATGGCTCATAGACAGGTGGTATAAGAATTTAGCATGGCGCCTAGACAGATTGTTAATGAGTATAGCATGTCGCATAGACCAGTTGTAAATGAGTATAGTATGGCGCATAGACAGGTGGTAAATGAGTATAGTATGGCGCATAGACAATTGGTAAATGAGAATAGAATGCCGCATAGACAGGTGGTAAATGAGTATAGCATGGCGCATAGACAGGTGGTATATAAGTATAGCATGGCGCATTCACAGGTGGTAAATGAGTCATGGCGCATAGACAGGTGGTAAATGAGTATAGAATGGCGCATAGTCAGGTGGTAAATGAATATAGCATGGTGTATAGACAGGTTGTAAATGAGTATAGCATGGTGCATAGACAGGTGTTAAATGAGTATGGTATGTCGCATAGACAGGTGTTAAATGAGTATGGTATGGTGCATAGACAGGTGGTAAAAGTGTATAGCGTTGCGCATAGTCGGGTGGTTAATGAGTATATCATGGAGCATAGATAGGTGGTACATGAGTATAGTTTGACGGATAGACAAGTGGTAAATGAATATAGTATGGCGCATAGACAGGTGGTAATTGAGTATAGTATGGTACATCGACAAGTGGTAAATGAGTATAGCATGGCGCATAGACATGTGGTAAATGATTATAGTATGACGGATAGACTAGTGGTAAATGAGTATAGTATGGCGCATAGACATGTGGTAAATGTGTATAGTATGGCGCATAGACAAGTGGTAAATGAGTATAGCATGGCGCATAGACAATTGGTAAATGAGAATAGCAAGGCGCATAGAAAGGTGGTAAATGAGTATGGTATGGCGCATAGACAGGTGGTAAAAGAGTACAGCATGGCTCATAGACAGGTGGTAAATGAGTATAGCATGGCGCATATACAGGTGGTAAATGAGTATAGCATGGCGCATAGACAGGTGGTAATTGAGTATAGCATGGCGCATAGACAAGCGGTAAATGATTATAGCATGGCGCGTACACATGTATTAAATGAGTATATCATGGCGCTTAGACAGGTGGTAAATGAGTATAAGATTGTTGCATATACAGGTGGTAAAAGAGTATAGCAGGTGCATAGACAGGTGGTAAATGAGTATAGCATGGTGCGTATACAGGTGGTAAATTAGTATATCATACCGCATAGACAGGTGGTAAATGATTATAGCATGGCGCATAGACAGGTGGTAAATGAGTATAGCATGGCGCATATACAATTGGTAAATGAGTATAGCATGGCGCATAGACAGGTTGTAAATGAGTGATAGTATGGCGCATAGACAAGTGGTAAATGAGTATAGTATGGCGCATAGACAGGTGGTAAAAGAGTATAGCATGGCGCTTAGAAAGTTGGTAAATGAGTATAGAATGGGGCATAGGCATGTGGTAAATGAGTGTAGCATGGCGCAAAGACAGATGGTAAATGAATATAGCATGGCGCATAGACAGCAGGTAAATGAGTTGAGCATGTTGCATAGACAAGTGGTAAATTAGTATAGCATGGCGCATAGACAGGTGGTAAAAGAGTATAGCATGGCGCATAGAAAGTTGGTAAATGAGTATAACATGGCGCATAGACAGGTGGTAAATGAGTATAGCATGTCGCGTACACAGGTGGTAAATGAGTATATCATGGCGCTTAGACAGGTGGTAAATGAGTATAGATTGGTGCATAGACATGTGGTAAAAGAGTATGGCATGGCGCATAGAAAGTTGGTTATTTAGTATAGCATGTCGCATAGACAGGTGTTAAATGATTATAGCATGGTGCGTACACAGGTTGTAAATGAGTATATCATGGCGCAAAGACAGGTGGTAAATGAGTATAGAATGGTGCATTGACAGGTGGTAAAAAGTATAGCATGGCGCATAGACAGGTCTTAAATGAGTATGGAATGGCGCATAGACAGGTGGTAAATGAGTATAGCATGGCGCATAGACAGGTGGTAAATGAGTATATCATGGCTCATAGACAGGTGGTAAATGAGTATAGAATGGCGCATAGGCATGGCGTAAATGAGTATAGCATTTCGCAATGACAGATGGTAAATGAATATAGCATGGCGCATAGACAGCAGGTAAATAAGTATAGCATGTTGCATAGACAAGTGGAAAATGAGTATAGCATGGCGCATAGACAGGTGGTAAAAGAGTATAGCATGGCGCATAGAAAGTTGGTAAATGAGTATAACATGGCGCATAGACAGGTGGTAAATGAGTATAGCGTGGCGCGTACACATTTGGTAAATGATTATATCATGGCGCTTAGACAGGTGGTAAATGAGTATAGATTGGTGCATAGACAGGTGGTAAAAGAGTATAGCATGGTGCATAGACAGGTGATAAATGAGTATATCATGGCGCATAGACAGGTGGTAAATGAGTATAGTATGGCGCATAGACAGGTGGTAAATGAGTATAGTATGGCGCATAGACAGGTTGTTAATGGGTATAGTATGGCGCATAGACAGGTGTTAAATGAATATAGTATGGCGCATAGACAGGTGACAAAACTAGGTGGCCCGCTACGCTCAATAAAAACATAATAGCTGCTTCACTGTCAACATCCAGAGCATAGGTCGGATACTTTTTTGCTTACTAAATGAATCAAACCGATCGAGATTCGGCACAAAATGTAAGCGTGTTGCCAAGGAACAATAGCAAGTGTCGGTTCACGAGGTACTACACACGAGACATAAGGAACTGTTCTTCGAGGTGCATACTTACTGCAATGCCCGCTGGAACACTTATGCAGGCGGGCTGCGTCTTAAGTAACGTCATGTTGCATTTACACTGTTCAGCAAATTGACATGATAGAAAATATTTAAAGTTTTCATCCGACTCCCCCTCGTAATTAATATCATGCTATCTGGAAAATATAGCTGTACTTAATTGTTTTTCGGCCAAGTATATGTGTGATATCTGCTGTAAAGTCAGGTGTCCCTTGTGACTATCCATTCAGACGCGGTGTGCCCAGTGTATGTAGGTACATAACTCAATAGGAAATTATGATCGGTTCGTATTTCATATTGCAAGGCGAGTGTGTCCAGGTATGGGTAAACAATCGCATTGCTCTACTTTATCTTATCACCGAACACAACACATACAGCTCATTCATTGTTTGTGATAACGAAGAAACAAGTTCCTTAACTATGGCACTCGTAAATAAAAACATGTTTCTTGCAACATCGGAAACCATAAATAAACGGGTACGAAGGTATTATATCGTACAAGGACACGTGTAGAGTATTGGTAGTGTACACAGAATCACACACATGCATTTCCCAAACGTTGCAACGTGTATAGGCCGTTCACGGTAAAGTGAGCACTTTTTGAAACTCTCTTATTTAGAACAACAGGCAATAAATATATTTTATTGCAACCTTATACGATAACTTTCGAGTCCTGTGAAATATACAAACTGTGTTTATATCTTACACGGCAATATTTATTTTTAAAAAGTGGTGAAATAATAAAATATGGCTGTTAGGATAAGAATAACTAGGTCTTCAAAAGTGCTCACTTTACCGTGAACAGCCTATACGAGCGACAGGCTGATGGCAGAAGTAACTCACATCCGGCATTGCCAGTCGTGCAGGATTGCCAACTGCTCGTGCGATGAGCTGAAGGTCGGTAGTGTATCTCCGTGGTATACCAGGATGTACACAAGGCTGACTTGGCATCGACAACACAACGTACTATGGCTTCCCGCTGCCTTCCGCTGCGCCTACCTAGCTAATACGTGAGCACAACACCTCATCTCTGGGTTTGTGATGGGCAGCAACAGTAGCGCCTTGCTTTCTACACCAGGCAATTCGAGTATGCAATTTGCAAGAAACCGGTATGCTGTTTTACAATTGTTATAGGCCTAATTGTATTATATATACATATATATATATTAGCTTATATAATATATAATGTGTCTGTTTCTTTCTGAGCCTAATTAAGGTTGGAGGAAAACAACTGCCTATGGATGGAGCATTGCACTCCTGACTATACAACGTGAAGAACTCAGAAAAGTAGTACAGAAACCATTACAATTGTCATAAAAGTGCGATTTATGCTGTATATGAAAGAAAAATATATATAGTTTGTAACATTATTAAATATTTTATGAAAATATACTTTTTAAATATAAAAAATAATCGATTAAAATAGTCCGCATTTCTAATCAAATTTAAGGGCATTTCCATTCTGGATGCTTTGGAAAGCAGAATTTGCAAGAAAATCTTCAAGAACAATCGATATAATTTTTACTGTGATCATGTGTAATAAAATCATAGTAATAATGTATCACATCAGTTTTATAATAAGCTTTAAATGGAGACATGGCCTAACTAGCTATGTATCGCTATTACTGAGAGCTCCTCTACCTGGGCAATGCTATTGGTTGCCGCTTCGACCATGACGTCATCTCTTCTACTGCAACATATGAGACGTGAACAAAAGTTCAACCTAAAGGCTGTTCACGATCAAGTGAGCACTTATGAAATCAACCTTAGAAAAAGTCACTGCGCCTGCCTGCCTGGCTGCACGTATTTTATCGGGCGCACTGAGTGACATGCGCCCAGTAAAGTAGGTAACGATGGATGGGATGTAGTTCCGTATCTTAACGTCTAATAAAAAGTGTTAGGTAACCACTTGTGAAAATATTTATTTTGCTTTCTTATTTTTTTTAATGAATGGAAATGTAAAAAGTAGCATATTTGTTCAATATTTACTCTTCTAATAATTTCGCAGTTTCACTTAACCGACGCATGAATAAAATAATGAGGCCCAGGAAAATGTTAATCTTATTTAAAGCAGAAGAATACACAACATGCATACAAGTAAATCTTACGCAGGGCTTTCAAAAGTGCTCATTTTACCTTGAACAGCCTATACACAAACTACGTTCCTGCACTGAAAAAAAAAAAAAAAAAGAGTTGTTAGTGGCTACAAAAACTGTTTGGTTGATGATATCCAAGGCGAAATTTTGCTGTTCATAAAAAAAACGCATTGCGGTGGCCAGAAACACGTGCTGGTACGAAATGTATTCAGTGCTCACTAACATATTTGTTTATTGAAAAACGTTTATTGGCTACCACGAAGTATTTAGTTATCAGCAACAGCATTCACGTTATCCACAGTAAAATACTTTGCTGCGACTGCAAAACTGCATTCGTTATATCCTGCGCATGCGCTATGGCATATTCGAACTGGCCACCTTGTCTGGGTACGACGCCATATTTGTCTGTGTTCAGTTATTTGCATCACGTTACGAACTAATTCATGAGTATAGTCGTTCAAAATTTGCGTTGTTATTTAAGGACAGACTGAACTGCAATCCACAGTGCATCTGGCCGTCATCTGTCATTGGCTAGAAGTATGTCTGGTAGGCATATGTCTCGGAAAACTGTAGAGTCAATAATGTTATATCAGAGGTGGAGTGGCCAATGTCTTTTATGGAGATCAAGCAGGTGAGTGACGTTGGTTAAATCATGGACTGTGCTCACATGCTTATAACGCAGTGGAATATATCCTGTCACCTAACATTATCGAGAATTTTGAACATCTTTATTCATGAGAAATATTTTTAAGTACTTATGAACGGATCATATAATCCCTGTATTCCAAGTACGTTAGTGTTACACGTGTACGATTTAAGAAACTTAACTTTCCAATGAGGTGAAGTATGCAAGCCTGTCGCGTGTGCCACTTATTATATTTCTGTCATACACATTATGAAGGCAAAGCTTAAACGTCGAGAAAAGTAGCGTAATAGTAACACGCTGAGCTCGAAGTTGAGAGGTCCAAGGTTTGAAACCGGCTCTGGATGACTTAGAATTTTGTCTTTAATTGTTGTCAGACCATACCAACCTACAGTAGCCCACTACCAGAAAATCATCTTTGTGAACCTCACTAACCAATATTGATGATATGATCGTAACATTTTCGCTGAGACTAGAAAACACATTATAGGCTACAAAAAACCCTGACTTTACTGGTGAACACAAATATCATTTTGTAGTTTCCACTAAGTACTGTAAATGCAAAAATAATGTTTTTGGCGCCACAAAATCTTTCACGCCAAGAAAACTTAATTGGTTGCCACAGAACTGTTTTTCTAGTGTGCATACCTGTTTTCCGCTTGGACACAGGAAGTTGTAAACACTCTAGTCAATGGCTGTCCAGTGCCGTGTTGTCTGTGGCTCCCTGCGAGGGTATTGGACGAGGTGAGAGAGGGGCTGTGCCTGTATCAACGAGGGAGGACATAGTTGGAAGTGTCTGTCGCTCATCACGAGGACGCGACTTGCCTTAATAACAACTGTGACGGCTGTCATAGGTGAAGCGAGGCTGTCCAGTGCCGTGTTGTCTGTGGCTCCCTGCGAGGGTATTGGACGAGGTGAGGGAGGGGCTGTGCCTGTATCAACGAGGGAGGACATAGTTGGAAGTGTCTGTCGCTCATCACGAGGACGCGACTTGCCTTAATAACAACTGTGACGGCTGTAATAGGTGAAGCGAAGCTGTCCAGTGCCGTGTTGTCTGTGGCTCCCTGCGAGGGTATTGGACGAGATGAGGGAGGAGCTGTGCCTGTATCAACGAGGGAGGACATAGTTGGAAGTGTCTGTCGCTCATCACGAGGACGCGACTTGCCTTAATAACAACTGTGACGGCTGTCATAGGTGAAGCGAGGCTGTCCAGTGCCGTGTTGTCTGTGGCTCCCTGCGAGGGTATTGGACGAGGTGAGGGAGGGGCTGCGCCTGTATCAACGAGGGAGGACATAGTTGGAAGTGTCTGTCGCTCATCACGAGGACGCGACTTGCCTTAATAACAACTGTGACGGCTGTAATAGGAGAGGGGAAGCTGTCCAGTGCCGTGTTGTCTGTGGCTCCCTGCGAGGGTATTGGACGAGATGAGGGAGGAGCTGTGCCTGTATCAACGAGGGAGGACATAGTTGGAAGTGTCTGTCGCTCATCACGAGGACGCGACTTGCCTTAATAACAACTGTGACAACTGTCATAGGTGAAGCGAGGCTGTCCAGTGCCGTGTTGTCTGTGGCTCCCTGCGAGGGTATTGGACGAGATGAGGGAGGGGCTGCGCCTGTATCAACGAGGGAGGACATAGTTGGAAGTGTCTGTCGCTCATCACGAGGACGCGACATGCCTTAATAACAACTGTGACGGCTGTAATAGGTGAAGCGAGGCTGTCCAGTGCCGTGTTGTCTGTGGCTCCCTGCGAGGGTATTGGACGAGGTGAGGGAGGGGCTGTGCCTGTATCAACGAGGGAGGACATAGTTGGAAGTGTCTGTCGCTCATCACGAGGACGCGACTTGCCTTAATAACAACTGTGACGGCTGTCATAGGTGAAGCGAAGCTGTCCAGTGCCGTGTTGTCTGTGGCTCCCTGCGAGGGTATTGGACGAGATGAGGGAGGGGCTGCGCCTGTATCAACGAGGGAGGACATAGTTGGAAGTGTCTGTCGCTCATCACGAGGACGCGACATGCCTTAATAACAACTGTGATGGCTGTAATAGGAGAGGGGAGGCTGTCCAGTGCCGTGTTGTCTGTGGTCCCTGCGAGGGTATTGGACGAGGTGAGAGAGGGGCTGCGCCTGTATCAACGAGGGAGGACATAGTTGGAAGTGTCTGTCGCTCATCACGAGGACGCGACATGCCTTAATAACAACTGTGACGGCTGTAATAGGTGAAGCGAGGCTGTCCAGTGCCGTGTTGTCTGTGGCTCCCTGCGAGGGTATTGGACGAGGTGAGGGAGGGGCTGCGCCTGTATCAACGAGGGAGGACATAGTTGGAAGTGTCTGTCGCTCATCACGAGGACGCGACATGCCTTAATAACAACTGTGACGGCTGTAATAGGAGAGGGGAAGCTGTCCAGTGCCGTGTTGTCTGTGGCTCCCTGCGAGGGTGTAGGACGAGGTGAGGGAAGGTCTGTGCCTGTATCAACGAGGGAGGACATAGTTGGAAGTGTCTGTCGCTCATCACGAGGACGCGACATGCCTTAATAACAACTGTGACGGCTGTAATAGGTGAAGCGAGGCTGTCCAGTGCCGTGTTGTCTGTGGCTCCCTGCGAGGGTATTGGACGAGGTGAGGGAGGGGCTGCGCCTGTATCAACGAGGGAGGACATAGTTGGAAGTGTCTGTCGCTCATCACGAGGACGCGACTTGCCTTAATAACAACTGTGATGGCTGTAATAGGAGAGGGGAGGCTGTCCAGTGCCGTGTTGTCTGTGGTCCCTGCGAGGGTATTGGACGAGGTGAGAGAGGGGCTGCGCCTGTATCAACGAGGGAGGACATAGTTGGAAGTGTCTGTCGCTCATCACGAGGACGCGACTTGCCTTAATAACAACTGTGACGGCTGTCATAGGTGAAGCGAGGCTGTCCAGTGCCGTGTTGTCTGTGGCTCCCTGCGAGGGTATTGGACGAGGTGAGGGAGGGGCTGCGCCTGTATCAACGAGGGAGGACATAGTTGGAAGTGTGTGTCTCTTATCACGAGGACGCGACGTGCCTTAATAATAACTGTGACGGCGGTAATAGGATCGGCGAGGGGAACTAATATAGCAGATTCGTTGGAGAAAGAAGAGTTGTACTGATGGATTAATTTTATACCAAACTCATTTTAATTTGTTTAAATTTTGTGTGATGTTATTTCAAAATATAAATCGTTAAACGTAATGTAATCCCACATAAAAATTATAGTTTGTTGTTCTGCAATATGCAAATAGAAAGTATCTAAATGTGCTGCTAATATATAAATTGATATTGTAAAGTGTATGAAACAAACACAATAACTTAGGTAGCAGTAGAATATTAACTACTTACTACACTCTCACTGTAGCGTCAATTGTTAAGAGATAATTTAAATATTTCACTCTCAACTCAACTAGGAGACTGCTTATAGTGCGTATACACGTACATTCACATATCTGCAGTCAAAATTGGCAAAGATATTTACAAATATTTGCTTAAAAATAATTCATTGTCTGTGAACGGCATTTAGATAGCCAACTCTTGCACTAAAATGAAACTAACAACAACGTACATTACATTTTTAGTAACTAAAAAATGGGTTAGGTGTGACTTTTCGTAATAAAGTGATAATCAGGAAAATATAATATGTCTGAACCAGAACTGCTCCGATAACATTATTGCTTGTCTGTCATTTCAAGATATGGAGTTCAAGTTTTAGACTCGGCTAAATTATTTGCAAATCATTCACTAACGTTCTACTTTAGAGTATCAGAATCACAATTGGCCTAATGAAATAGGATAATGCCCTTACACATGTATGAGAGCTAAATACGAAATAAATCATTCTGACATGTGCATGGTACGTTGAATCCTGGAAAACCCGTCAAATATTCCCCAGACAAACGATCGTTTGTAGCAATACTATATATTCGCAATATCTACAGTAATCGCGCTTTCTTGTCCACTCTAAGAAATTATTTTCAAATTGGCCATACCGTATAGTAAGAAAGTGCGAAGGTGAAGGTTTCCCATACATTCTTGGTACATTTCCTCAGGAAAGAGGCACCTTTTTATAGTAACGAAGCTAAACCTTCCTATACTCGCAGCGTGATATGTGGTACTATTTACATATCATGTGTAGTTTGAAAACTCTAATTAATGTTTAGAAAAATTATTAAAACATTATTTTACAGTGTATTAACTGGGATGGTTTGAAGAACCCCGAGAAAACCCACCTGTCATAGATGCTGGATTAGTATTGTGACTCGCCCAGGCACCGGCCAGAGGCATGCATATCGCCGCATGTACGCCCCTTGCAACTTGCACTCTTTTTTTTTTTTTTTTTAATTTCCTGCCTCGCTACGCTCTTGTGTGTTAACTTCCTGTGTTCGAAACGTCCTTTGAATATCCGACAGTTCAAACACGTATTGTCACACTCGTGACACAACAGCGAGACTGAACAGACATAAGTTGTTTGTTCCGCACAACAAAATGACTTGTTTCCACACATACGAACAAATACGCTCTAAGGTTATTGACGATACCATTTCACAATGTGCAGGCGTAGAAATTGTCACGAATTATTTCGAGCCCAAACTACACTGCAACACATTTTGCAATAAAATCGCATTTTATATGTCACACATTGGTGTTATCTTTGATTGAATAGTGCAATGGAGGTGAATGACTACGTGGAGATTTTTGGACATTCACCATCGTAATGCAGGACTGAGTACGAAAAAACTACTTAAATAAGACAAATCACATTCTGCCGGTTTTAGAAAAACTACTGTGTTTGTGGGAGTTTTATTGTTGTGTTAGATTTATTTGTGTAAGTAGATAACTAGCCTGTGTAACCTTCGGTACATTGGCTGTTGGTCATATACATATTTTCGTATGCATACATAGTATATTAGTTTTCCGCATTTAGCTTACTGTCCTGCTTTATTAGACTCGATTCCTTCATGTTATTGTCTGGCTTTGTACGTATATATTCTTGACTACAGAATACCTGGTTTGTATTCTGTCGTGGCTGGTAAAACTGCTATGTTTAAGTGCTTTTTTTTTGTTTCGTTGTCCCATTTTGTTCCTGCTTGTTTCGCCACTGCTGTCCTAATTTTTTCAAGCAAGTTTCTAGCCTTTGTTGTTTTCTATGTGTTATCTGTTGGTCGTGTTTATATACACGTATTTTTCGTAATTAGTTGCTGTTCTGTTTTTTGACTCTATTTCCTCTTGGAATTATCCAGTGTTGTATACATATATTTATTTTCTCGTCCGTAGGTTACTTGTCTTAGGTTTTTTTCGTGCTCAGTCCTGTTTTTTCCATGACAGACATCTGCATCGCAATGGCGGATGTCCAAAACTATCCATCTAGTGACACGCATTGGTGGATAGTAGTGGGACAGTAGTAACAAACAAGGACGGAATGTTGTGTTTCAGCAGCATATCTATATTCCAGCCATGGTTACTCCAAACTTGTCCGAAGCCCCGCCTGCTAAACATCTACTTGCAGGATATCCCTTTGCCTCGTGGGAACAAAGCTGAACCAAGTCTTGTAAACTGCAAGGAAGGGTTAATGCAATGTATTCGTGCGCGCTTGGTTTGATATCATTTTGCATTACGAACACACATTTGTATTTATATTAATTATAAAGGCAATATTATAATTTATAGATAGCGTATAAATAAAAGCTAGATTTAATCAAAAATGAAATACTCTTATGTTAACACGAGTATAAAACGTTTCTAATATATGGTATATTTATAAAACGACGAAACCCGCCATATATGGGCTGATTCTTCGAAGGTTTGATTTTAAAAAATGTGTTAATACTGCGTGCGACTAGACGACCTACACCTACTGCTGCAGACTGAAAGAAGCTGTAATCAGCACGTAGTAGGGGAGGCGTCCCAATTAGTTCCATGAGGCCGTACCCATTCTCTGATAGGCTGCGCGATGTTCTCAGTCTGATTGGCTACTGCACGCTGCTAAATATTCCCTATTGGCCGAGCTGCGAGCTGGCGAGTACATTACCAGACGCTGATTGGCGAACGCCGTTCTGACCATGAACTGCATATGAGGTACAGCGACCTCGCTGGCTGCGCACAACGACTCTCCTTGTGCCGACATTCAACTGCTTTTCCCTCAACACGTCTATAAAATACGGCTTGTACTGGATTTGAGGTTAGAATACTGTTTAGTAAACACATTCTTTGAGATTTTGTAAAGCTTCTTACGCTCACCAATTTGGAATGCAGTTTAATTAAATTAAAAAAGGTGAAAATATTTTGTTCATATAGAAGTGCTTGTGTTTTGAAAATTAATATATAAACAAGCACGTTGTCATTATTTACTATGTGACTTCGACATTTGTATTCCTTTGTATACAGGCTGTTCACTATTAAATGAGCACTTTCGAAAGCTCTGCTTAAAATCTACTTGTATGCACGTTGTGTATTCTTCCACCTTATGTAAAATTAACATTGCCATGGGCTTCATAACTTTATTGATGCGCCGGTAAAGCGAAATTGTGAAAATATTAGAAAAATTTACATCACTTTAAAAATCGGCTTATTTTTACACTTCGATGCATTGATAAAAACAAAAAGGGAAATAAATAGTTAAAGTTATCTCAAACGTTTACCTAACACTTTTTATTCGACGTTGAGATATGGAACTACTTTGCATCCATCGTTACTAACTTTACTGGGCGCATGTCACTCAATGTGCCCATTGATATATATATATATATATATATATATATATATATATATATATATATATATATATATATATATATATATATATATGTAGGAGGAGGCAGTTACATTTTCCTAGGGTTAATTTCAAAAGTGCTCACTTGATTGTGAACAGCCTTTACATCCGTGAAAGACGAACACTCGGTATACATCATTAGTCTATAGCACCGACATGATGTTCTGGCCGCACTGCGCAGCTGCAGTTGGCGGGACTAGATACGTATAACTACGATGCGGCATGCCACTTAACTATGAGATAGCACAGCGTGGCGGTAGAGAATTCTACCATTTTTACAAGGAATAAAATTAGTTTAAATTGAGATTTGATAGCAGTACGCGTTTTTAACTGTAATAGTTGTGATTTGGAATAAAGTGGGTCGTGGACACGATAGGCGAGCGAATTACGTGATATGGTAACTTGAGAATAAGACTACTTACCACGAGTGAAGATAAGACTAATGAAAGAAACTTTGTCGTTCAGAAGTTACTGAGGTCTGGGCAACACGTGGCAGAGTGAAATAATTGCCAGAGAACGTTTCAGTCACATTGAATTTCGGTTCTCAAGACATCTATGTTAAAAACCTCCTAAATCCCTCTACTCCAATCTATTGAGTTACCAGGCGTTTTCGAAGTAAATTAAATAGATAGTCTCTCGAGTCTGTCAATGTTCTATGATGTGCCCGTTTTCAAGAAAATGTCTGCAAGTTAAAAATTTACAAAAAAGGAGAAATAGAGATCTCCTGACAAGACATATTAAGTAGTGACATTTTAGTTACAAATCAAGATAAATATAAGATACAAATTCATTATATTTAATGTTTGAAATTTAATTAAGGAAAATTGTGTGCATTGGAATAAGTAAAATCTTGCAAGTTATTTACCATTTTTCAGCCAATGTTATAAGCGACACGTAATAAGGATAATATTGATGAAGGGATGCGGTGGTAGCAGCTACAACTGTGACAGTGTTATAAGCGACACGTAATAAGGATAATATTGATGAAGGGATGCGGTGGTAGCAGCTACAACTGTGACAGTGTTATAAGCGACACGTAATAAGGATAATATTGATGAAGGGATGCGGTGGTAGCAGCTACAACACTGACAATGGTATAAGCGACACGTCATTAGGATAATATTGATGAAGGGATGCGGTGGTAGCAGCTACAATCGTGACAATGTTATAAGCGATACGTAATAAGGATAATATTGATGAAGGGATGCGGTGGTAGCAGCTACAACTGTGACAGTGTTATAAGCGACACGTAATTAGGATAATATTGATGAAGGGATGCGGTGGTAGCAGCTACAACTGTGACAGTGTTATAAGCGACACGTAATAAGGATAATATTGATGAAGGGATGCGGTGGTAGCAGCTACAACTGTGACAGTGTTATAAGCGACACGTAATAAGGATAATATTGATGAAGGGATGCGGTGGTAGCAGCTACAACACTGACAATGGTATAAGCGACACGTCATTAGGATAATATTGATGAAGGGATGCGGTGGTAGCAGCTACAATCGTGACAATGTTATAAGCGATACGTAATAAGGATAATATTGATGAAGGGATGCGGTGGTAGCAGCTACAATGTGACAATGTTATAACGGATACGTAATTAAGGATATATGTGAAGGGATGCGGGCAAGCATACAACGGAAGTTTATAAAGCGAACGTATTAGGTAATATGATGAAGGATGCGGTTGTAAGCACAATCGTGACAATGTTATAAGCGATCACGTATTAGGATAATATTGATGAAGGATGCGGTGGTATGCAGCTACAAAGTGTGACATGTTATAAGCGAACAGTATTAAAGGGTAATAATTGATGAAGGGATGCGGTGGTAGCAGCTACAACGTGACAATGTTAAAGCGAAACGTAATATAGGATAATATTGAGAAGGGATGCGTGGTAGTAGGCTACAATGTGACAATTGTTATAAGCGTACAGTACATTAAGGATATATTATGAAGGGATGCGGTGTTGTAGCAGCTACAACATCGTGACAATGTTATAAGCGACACGTATTAGGATAATATTGATGAAGGGATGCGGTGGTAGCAGCTACAATGTGACAATGTATATAAGCGACACGTTCATTAGGATAATATTGAGAAGGGATGCGGTTGGTAGCAGCTACTAACTGTGACATGATTATAAGCGACACGTACATTAGGATAATATTATGAAGGGATGCGGTGGTAGCAGCTACAACGTGACAGTGTTATAAGCGACAACGTCTTAGAATAATATTGATGAAGGGATGCGGTGGTAGCAGCTACAATCGTGACAAGTTTATAAGCGTACAGTAATTAGGATAATATTGATGAAGGGATGCGGTGGTAGCAGCTACAACTGTGACAATGTTATAAGCGATCACGTATTAGGATAATATTGATGAAGGGATGCGGTGGTAGCAGCTACAAGATGACATGTTATAAGCGAACGTTTTAAGGATAATATTGATGAAGGGATGCGGTGGTAGCAGCTACAACGTGACATGTTATAAGCGAACGTAATAGGATAATATTATGAAGGGATGCGGTGGTAGCAGCTACAATGTGACAATGTATAAGCGAACGTATAGGATAATATGATGAAGGGATGCGGTGGTAGCAGCTACAACGTGACATGTTATAAGCGACACGTATTAGGATAATATTGATGAAGGGATGCGGTGGTAGCAGCTACAATGGACATGTTATAAGCGACAGTAATTAGGATAATATTGATGAAGGATGCGGTGGTAGCAGCTACAACGTGACAGTGTTATAAGCGAACGTATTAGGATAATATTGATGAAGGGATGCGGTGGTAGCAGCTACAATGTGACATGTTATAAGCGACACGTAATAGGATAATATGATGAAGGGATGCGGTGGTAGCAGCTACAACTGACTGTTAAGCGAACGTATAGGATAATATTGATGAGGGATGCGGTGGTAGAGCTACAATGTGACATGTTATAAGCGAACGTATTAGGATAATATTGATGAAGGATGCGGTGGTAGCAGCTACAATGTGACATGTTATAAGCGAACGTAATAAGGATAATATTGATGAAGGGATGCGGTGGTAGCAGCTACAACGTGACAATGTTATAAGCGACACGTATAGGATAATATTGATGAAGGGATGCGGTGGTAGCAGCTACAACGTGACATGTTATAAGCGACACGTATTAGGATAATATTGATGAAGGGATGCGGTGGTAGCAGCTACAATGACATGTTATAAGCGACACGTATTAGGATAATATTGATGAAGGATGCGGTGGTAGCAGCTACAACGTGACATGTTATAAGCGACACGTATTAGATAATATTGATGAAGGGATGCGGTGGTAGCAGCTACAATGTGACATGTTATAGCGAACGTATTAGGATAATATTGATGAAGGGATGCGGTGGTAGCAGCTACAACTGTGACATGTTATAAGCGAACGTAATTAGGATAATATTGATGAAGGGATGCGGTGGTAGAGCTACAACGTGACATGTTAAGCGACACGTATTAGGATAATATTGATGAAGGGATGCGGTGGTAGCAGCTACAACGGACAATGTTATAAGCGAACGTAATAGGATAATATTGATGAAGGATGCGGTGGTAGCAGCTACAACGTGACAATGTTATAAGCGCACGTATTAGGATAATATTGATGAAGGGATGCGGTGGTAGCAGTACAACGTGACAATGTTATAAGCGACACGTATTAGGATAATATGATGAAGGGATGCGGTGGTAGCAGCTACAACGTGACAGTGTTATAAGCGACACGTATAGGATAATATGATGAAGGGATCGGTGGTAGCAGCTACAACGTGACATGTTATAAGCGACACGTATAGTAATATGATGAAGGGATGCGGTGGTAGCAGCTACAACGTGACATGTTATAAGCGACACGTAATTAGGATAATATTGATGAAGGGATGCGGTGGTAGCAGCTACAATGACAATGTTATAAGCGAACGTATTAGGATAATATGATGAAGGGATGCGGTGGTAGCAGCTACAACGTGACATGTTATAAGCGACCGTATTAGGATAATATTGAGAAGGGATGCGGTGGTAGCAGCTACAATGTGACATGTTATAAGGACACGTATTAGGATAATATTGATGAAGGGATGCGGTGGTAGCAGCTACAACCTGACATGTTATAAGCGACACGCATTAGATAATATTATGAAGGGTGCGTGGTATTAGGATAATATTGATGAAGGGATGCGGTGGTAGCAGCTACAACGTGACATGTTATAAGCGACACGTAATTAGGATAATATTGATGAAGGGATGCGGTGGTAGCAGCTACAACTGACAATGTTATAAGCGAACGTATAGGATAATATTGATGAAGGGATGCGGTGGTGCAGCTACAACTGTGACATGTTATAAGCGAACGTAATAGGATAATATTGATGAAGGGATGCGGTGGTAGAGCTACAATGTGACAATGTTATAAGGACAGTATTAGGATAATATTGATGAAGGGATGCGGTGGTAGCAGCTACAACTGACATGTTATAAGCGACACGTAATAGGATAATATTGATGAAGGGATGCGGTGGTAGCAGCTACAACGTGACAATGTTATAAGCGACACGTAATAGGATAATATTGATGAGGGATGCGGTGGTAGAGCTACAATGTGACAGTGTTATAAGCGACACGTATTAGGATAATATTGATGAAGGGATGCGGTGTAGCAGCTACAACTGTGACAGTGTTATAAGCGACAGTAATAGGATAATATTGATGAAGGGATGCGGTGGTAGCAGCTACAACGTGACATGTTATAAGCGAAGTCATTAGGATAATATTGATGAAGGGATGCGGTGGTAGCAGTAAAGTGACAATGTTAAGCGACAGTAATTAGGATAATATTGATGAAGGGTTGCGGTGGTAGAGCTACAATGTGACATGTTATAAGGACACGTATTAGGATAATATTGATGAAGGGATGCGGTGGTAGCAGCTACAACGTGACATGTTATAGCGAACGTATTAGATAATATTGATGAAGGGATGCGGTGGTAGCAGCTACAATGACATGTTAAAGCGACACGTATAGGATAATATTGATGAAGGGATGCGTGGTAGAGCTACAATGTGACATGTTATAAGCGAAGTAATTAGGATAATATTGATGAAGGGATGCGGTGTTAGCAGCTACAACTGGACAATGTTATAAGCGACACTAATTAGATAATATTGATGAAGGGATGCGGTGTAGCAGCTACAACTGTGAAGTGTTATAAGCGACACGTCATTAGGATAATATGATGAAGGGATGCGGTGGTAGAGTACAAGTGACAATGTTATAAGCACACGTAATTAGGTAATATTGATGAAGGGATGCGGTGGTAGCAGTACAACTGACATGTTAAAGCGAACGTATAGGATATATTGATGAAGGGATGCGGTGGTAGCAGCTACAACTGACAATGTTATAAGCGACACGTATTAGGATATATTGATGAAGGGATGCGGTGAGCAGCTACAATGTGACAATGTTATAAGGAACGTATAGATAATATTGATGAAGGGATGCGGTGGTAGCAGCTACAATGTGACATGTTATAAGCGACACGTAATAGGATAATATTGTGAAGGGATGCGGTGGTAGCAGCTACAATGAATGTATAAGCGACACGTCTTAGGATAATATTGATGAAGGATGCGGTGGTAGCAGCTACAACAGTGACAATGTTATAAGCGAACGTAATTAGGATAAGTAGCAGCTACAATGGACATGTTATAGGATATATGTAAATGATGAGGAGTGAGAGGATGCGGTGTAGAGCTACAACGTGACATGTTTAAGCGACACGTCATTAGGATAATATTGATGAAGGGATGCGGTGGTAGCACTACAACGTGACATGTTATAAGCGACACGTAATTAGGATAATATTATGAAGGGATGCGTGGTAGCAGCTACACTGACATGTTATAAGCGACACGTAATTAGGATAATATTGATGAAGGATGCGGTGGTAGCAGCTACAACGTGACAGTTATAAGCGAACGTAATAAGGATAATATTGATGAAGGATGCGTGTAGCAGCTACAACGTGACATGTTATAAGCGACAGTAATAGATAATATTGATGAAGGATGCGTGGTAGAGTACAATGTGACAGTTATAAGACCTATAGGATAATATTGATGAAGGGATGCGGTGTAGCAGCTACAACTGGACATGTATAAGCGACACGTATTAGGATAATATGAGAGGATGCGGTGGTAGCAGCTACAACGTGAATGTTATAGCGAACTCATTAATAATATTGATGAAGGATGCGGGTAGCAGCTACAACGTGACAATGTTATAGGAACGTAATTAGGATAATATTGATGAGGGATGCGGTGGTAGCAGCTACAATGTGACAGTGTTATAAGCGACACGTAATAGATAATATTGATGAAGGGATGCGGTGTAGAGCACAACTGACAATGTATAAGCGAACGTATTAGGATAAATTGTGAAGGGATGCGTGGTAGAGCTACAATGTGACAATGTATAAGGAACGTAATAGGATAATATTGATGAGGTCGTGGTAGCAGCTAATGACATTTATGCAATATTAGAATTTATGAGAGCGGTTAGCATACAGCAATATAAGGCACGTATAAATATATGAAGGGATGCGGGGTAGCCTACAATGACAATGTATAGGACGTATTAGGAATATTTGAAGGATCGGTACAGTACAATGTGACATTATAACGACACGTAATAGATAATTTGATGAGGATGCGGTGTAGCAGCTAACTGACATGTTAACACTATTAGGATATATGATAAGGAGCGGTGGTAGCGCACAATGACATTATAAGCGAACGTATTAAATAGTGAGGTGGTGTAGCAGCTAAACGTGACATTTATAAGCGAACTATAGGATAATATTATGAGGATGCGTGTAGAGCTACACGACATGTTAAAGCGAATATGGATATATATGAGGGATGCGTGGTACACTAACTACAATAAACGAACGTATTAGATAAATTAAGGCGTGTACACTACAACGGCAGTTAAGCGAGTAAGGATATTTGATGAAGGATGCGTGTACACTACACGACAGTTAAAGCGAGTATTAGATAATATGAAGATCGTGGAGCTACAACGACATGTTATACGACACTATAATAATTATAGGGATCGGTAGCATAACGACAGTTAAGCACGATTAGATAATATAGAAGATGCGTGTAGCATCATGTCATGTTAAAGCGAACGAAGATAAATGAGAGGGTGGTGAAACAATGCATTAAAGACATATAGGAAAATTGTGAGGATGCGGTGGAGCTACAATGCAATGTATAAGGAACGTATAGGATAAATGAGAGGGATGCTGGCACTAACGACATGTTATAGCGAAGTAGTAATGGAGATCGTGAACACAACTGAAATGATAAGGACACTCATTAATAATATTGATAGGTGCGTGTGCACTACACTGACATGTATACGAATAATAGATATATGAGAGGATGCGTGTAGCAGCTACAACTGATGTAACGACGTATAGATAATATGTGAAGATGCGTGGTAGTACAACTACATGTTAACGAACGTATTATATATTGATGAAGATCGTGTAGAGCTACATGTGAGTTGATGAAGGGATGCGGTGGTAGCAGCTACAATCGTGACAATGTTATAAGCGACACGTAATAAGGATAATATTGATGAAGGGATTTTTCCCCAATTGTGACAATGTTATAAGGGACACGTCATTAGGATAATATTGATGAAGGGATGCGGTGTTAGCAGCTACAACTGTGACAGTGTTATAAGCGACACGTAATTAGGATAATATTGATGAAGGGATGCGGTGGTAGCAGCTACAACTGTGATAGTGTTATAAGCGACACGTCATTAAGATAATATTGATGAAGGGATGCGGTGGTAGCAGCTACAATCGTGACAATGTTATAAGCGACACGTAATTAGGATAATATTGATGAAGGGATGCGGTGGTAGCAGCTACAACTGTGACATGTTATAAGCGACACGTAATTAGGATAATATTGATGAAGGGATGCGGTGGTAGTAGCTACAATCGTGACAATGTTATAAGCGATACGTAATTAGGATAATATTGTTGAAGGGATGCGGTGGTAGTAGCTACAATCGTGACAATGTTATAAGCGATACGTAATAAGGATAATATTGATGAAGGGATGCGGTGGTAGCAGCTACAACACTGACAATGTTATAAGCGACACGTAATTAGGATAATATTGATGAAGGGATGCGGTGGTAGCAGCTACAACGTGACAATGTTATAAGCGATACGTAATTAGGATAATATTGATGAAGGGATGCGGTGGTAGCAGCTACAACTGTGACAGTGTTATAAGCGACACGTCATTAGGATAATATTGATGAAGGGATGCGGTGGTAGCAGCTACAACTGTGACATGTTATAGCGACACGTAATAGGATATATTGATGAAGGGATGCGGTGGTAGCAGCTACAACGTGACAGTGTTATAAGCGACACGTAATTAGGATAATATTGATGAAGGGATGCGGTGGTAGCAGCTACAACGTGACATGTTATAAGCGACACGTATTAGGATAATATTGATGAAGGGATGCGGTGGTAGCAGCTACAACTGTGACAGTGTTATAAGCGAACGTAATAGGATAATATTGATGAAGGGATGCGGTGGTAGCAGCTACAACTGTGACATGTTATAGGACACGTCATTAGGATAATATTGATGAAGGGATGCGGTGGTAGCAGCTACAACACTGACAATGTTATAAGCGACACGTAATTAGGATAATATTGATGAAGGGATGCGGTGGTAGCAGCTACAACTGTGACAGTGTTATAAGCGATACGTAATAAAGGATAATATTGATGAAGGGATGCGGTGGTAGTAGCTACAATTGTGACAATGTTATAAGGACACGTCATTAGGATAATATTGATGAAGGGATGCGGTGGTAGCAGCTACAACTGTGACAGTGTTATAAGCGATACGTAATTAAGGATAATATTGATGAAGGGATGCGGTGGTAGCAGCTACAATGTGACAATGTTATAAGCGACACGTCATTAAGGATAATATTGATGAAGGGATGCGGTGGTAGCAGCTACAATCGTGACAATGTTATAAGCGACACGTCATTAGGATAATATTGATGAAGGGATGCGTGGTAGCAGCTACAACTGTGACAGTGTTATAAGCGACACGTAATTAGGATAATATTGATGAAGGGATGCGGTGGTAGCAGCTACAATCGTGACAATGTTATAAGCGACACGTAATTAGGATAATATTGATGAAGGGATGCGGTGGTAGCAGCTACAACGTGACAGTGTTATAAGCGACACGTAATTAGGATAATATTGATGAAGGGATTGCGGTGGGTAGCAGCTACAACTGTGACATGTTATAAGCGACACGTAATTAGGATAATATTGATGAAGGGATGCGGTGGTAGCAGCTACAACTGTGACAGTGTTATAAGCGACACGTCATTAGGATAATATTGATGAAGGGATGCGGTGGTAGCAGCTACAACTGGACAAATGTTATAAGCGACACGTCATTAGGATAATATTGATGAAGGGATGCGGTGGTAGCAGCTACAACTGACAATGTTATAAGCGATACGTATTAGGATAATATTGATGAAGGGATGCGGTGGTAGCAGCTACAATGTGACAGTGTTATAAGCGAACGTAATAAAGGATAATATTGATGAAGGGATGCGGTGGTAGCAGCTACAACTGTGACAATGTTATAGCGACACGTATTAGGATAATATTGATGAAGGGATGCGGTGGTAGCAGCTACAAACTGACAGTGTTATAAGCGATCACGTCTAAGGATAATATTGATGAAGGGATGCGGTGTGTAGCAGCTACAATCGGACAATGTTATAAGCGACACGTACATTAGGATAATATTGATGAAGGGATGCGGTGGTAGCAGCTACAATGTGACAATGTTATAGCGAACGTCATTAGGATAAATTGATGAAGGGATGCGGTGGTTAGCAGCTACAACGTGACAGTGTTATAAGCGACACGTAATTAGGATAATATGATGAAGGGATGCGGTGGTTAGCAGCTACAACTGTGACAATGTTATAAGCGACACGTCATTAGATAATATTGATGAAGGGATGCGGTGGTAGCAGCTACAATGTGACATGTTATAAGCGACACGTAATAAGGATAATATTGATGAGGGATGCGGTGGTAGCAGCTACAACTGTGACAAGTGTTATAAGCGACACGTAATTAGGATAATATTGATGAAGGGATGCGGTGGTAGCAGCTACAACGTGACATGTTATAAGCGATACGTAATAAGGATAATATTGATGAAGGGATGCGGTGGTAGCAGCTACAAAGTGACATGTTATAAGCGACACGTAATTAGGATAATATTGATGAAGGGATGCGGTGGTAGCAGTACAACTGTGACAGTGTTATAAGCGACACGTAATTAGGATAATATTGATGAAGGGATGCGGTGGTAGCAGCTACAACGTGACAATGTTATAAGCGACACGTCATTAGGATAATATTGATGAAGGGATGCGGTGGTAGCAGCTACAACTGTGACAGTGTTATAAGCGACACGTAATTAGGATAATATTGATGAAGGGATGCGGTGGTAGTAGCTACAATCGTGACAATGTTATAAGCGATACGTAATTAGGATAATATTGTTGAAGGGATGCGGTGGTAGTAGCTACAATCGTGACAATGTTATAAGCGATACGTAATAAGGAAATATTGATGAAGGGATGCGGTGGTAGCAGCTACAACTGTGACAATGTTATAAGCGACACGTCATTAGGATAATATTGATGAAGGGATGCGGTGGTAGCAGCTACAATCGTGACAATGTTATAAGCGACAAGTAATAAGGATAATATTGATGAAGGGATGCGGTGGTAGCAGCTACAACTGTGACAGTGTTATAAGCGATACGTAATTAGGATAATATTGTTGAAGGGATGCGGTGGTAGCAGCTACAACTGTGACAGTGTTATAAGCGATACGTAATAAGGATAATATTGATGAAGGGATGCGGTGGTAGCAGCTACAACACTGACAATGTTATAAGCGACACGTAATTAGGATAATATTGATGAAGGGATGCGGTGGTAGCAGCTACAACTGTGACAGTGTTATAAGCGACACGTAATTAGGATAATATTGATGAAGGGATGCGGTGGTAGCAGCTACAACACTGACAATGTTATAAGCGACACGTAATTAGGATAATATTGATGAAGGGATGCGGTGGTAGCAGCTACAACTGTGACAGTGTTATAAGCGACACGTAATTAGGATAATATTGATGAAGTGATGCGGTGTTAGCAGCTAGAACTGTGACAATGTTATAAGCGACACGTAATTAGGATAATATTGATGATGGGATGCGGTGGTAGCAGCTACAACTGTGACAATGTTATAAGCGACACGTCATTAGGATAATATTGATGAAGGGATGCGGTGTTAGCAGCTACAACTGTGACAATGTTATAAGCGACACGTAATTAGGATAATATTGATGAAGGGATGCGGTGGTAGCAGCTACAACTGTGACAATGTTATAAGCGACACGTCATTAGGATAATATTGATGAAGGGATGCGGTTATAGCAGCTACATCTGTGACAATGTTATAAGCGACACGTAATTAGGATAATATTGATGAAGGGATGCGGTGGTAGTAGCTACAATCGTGACAATGATATAAGCGACACGTAATTAGGATAATATTGATGAAGGGATGCGGTGGTAGCAGCTACAACTGTGACAATGTTATAAGCGACACGTAATTAGGATAATATTAATGATGTAATGCGGTGGTATCAGCTACAATCGAGACAATTTTGAGACGTCAGCATTGTGGGACGAACACGCCAGTCTCATAGCGAGCTGGCGTTACTTGTACACAGAATTTAGTGACTGCAAATTAATTTTGAAAGCCTGAAATAATAATTTAAATGATTAACATTTTGGGTGCGGTGCAAATGTACTTACAATGAAGTCAAAGTTGAAAATGAGTCGCCTGTATTCACGACTGCATGCGTAGCAGCTCTCTGTTGTTCTCTGTAATGCATTTTACAAAAGTCTCATTGGTTCGCACAACACAGTCCAAACACACTGTACTTCCTTCATTACTGGTCACTAACTGGCAATACATATAATACCGAGTTGAAAATGTACCAATGATAAATTCTGTGCAACGTAGAATAGTAAACAATGAATCCTGTAAGTACCCTTGAGTCGTTGCTGACGTCATACTTGGTTGCAGAGAAGTTTACGATACCTGTCGGTGAAGTAATATTTCTTCGCTTCCGTCTTCGTAGAATGCGGATGTCGTGAAGTAAAGGAATATTCCATACAGATCAGTTAAACTGAGGCGACGTAATATTATGTCGACAACTCTCAATGAAAAAAATTAACCTAATTAATATTCCACTTCTAACAAATACCTCTACCTGTACAAAAGCAATGTCCATAAATGAATCAATGTCAGTATAAGAAAACTGTTAAAATTAACCACCAAATATTGGTGAAACTATAATACTAATTTAAAAACTGTCCACTGCGTGGTAGACTGAACGACGGGTCGGTAGTTAGGAGCGATTGTTTAAATTATATATAATAATATAATAATTAAATTATATATAAATAATGTATAGTAATATATAAATTGTGGACATAGGCCCCTGCAGAGCTACGTCAGCCCAGGGTGTGTGGTATAAGTGGAGGTTCCAATGAAATGTGTGGAACTAAGACATAGCTGTAGACAGTCTACCTTGGTACTGCGAAATGACAAGTGTGTGTAGATATTGCCACAGTGTAGCATGAATTGCACCAGGGTGTAGCTCTCCCGAGTGTTAGGAGCGTAGTTTGCTACGTGACCTTGAACTGGAAGTTTTGCGCACGCCTTAGCCGTTTCGGCGAGGACAACTTTCCCCGCGCCGCGTCGGGTCGCCCTGGATTATCCGCGGCTACAACTCGCCTGCGGCAAGAATCGGCCGCCTTGCATGTCGCCATCGTTGATTGTTCGAGTACCTAGGAGCTGCAGTGGTTACAGTGCTCCCTTGCTCTCAGGACCGCGATGTTCAGAGCCGCACATACTTGTGAACTCTCCACTTGACGGCTCGTCCCTGTGAGAGGTGAGGAAGGCTCCGGACAGCTGCAGCCAGACACTATCCACACACTAACACTTGACCACGTCTTCATGCACTGGACTAACTAGGTAGTGGCTTGTTGTTGGGGCGATGTGCTACTGGGGAAGGAGTGCATGACACCTGACACCTCAGATGGAAGGGGTTCCTCCCCTGGGAACTTCGTTAAAACCTTACGTCCAAATAATATTGTCGTTTTTATTATTTTCTAATGGAACAAGTTTCGCCCACGGAAAGAAATATTTCCACAAGAGAGAGTGTAATTTGTTCCCGCCGGTAGTGAGCAGTGACTGGCGCTGCATGTGCCCACTGGCAGTGACTGGTGCTGTATGTACCCACAGATAGTGACTGGCGATGCATGTGCCCACTGGCAGTGACTAGCGCTGTATGTGCCCACTGGCAGTGACTGGCGCTGTATGTGCCCACTGGCAGTGACTGGCGCTGTATGTGCCCACTGGCAGTGACTGGCGCTGCATGTACCCACAAATAGTGACTGGCGCTGCATGTGCCCACTGGCAGTGACTGGTGCTGTATGTACCCACAGATAGTGACTGGCGCTGCATGTGCCCACTGACAGTGACTGGCGCTGTATGTGCCCACAGGTAGTGACTGGCGCTGCATGTGCCCACTGGCAGTGACTGGCGCTGCATGTGCCCACTGGCAGTGACTGGCGCTGCATGTGCCCACTGGCAGTGACTGGTGCTGTATGTACCCACAGATAGTGACTGGCGATGCATGTGCCCACTGACAGTGACTGGCGCTGTATGTGCCCACAGGTAGTGACTGGCGCTGCATGTACCCACTGGCAGTGACTGTCGCTGTATGTGCCCACTGGCAGTGACTGGCGCTGCATGTGCCCACTGGCAGTGACTGGTGCTGTATGTACCCACAGATAGTGACTGGCGATGCATGTGCCCACTGGCAGTGACTAGCGCTGCATGTGCCCACTGGCAGTGACTGGCGCTGTATGTGCCCACTGGCAGTGACTGGCGCTGTATGTGCCCACAGGTAGTGACTGGCCCTTCATGTGCCCACTGGCAGTGACTGGTGCTGTATGTACCCACTGGCAGTGACTGGCGCTGCATGTGCCCACTGGCAGTGACTGGTGCTGTATGTACCCACAGATAGTGACTGGCGCTGCATGTGCCCACTGGCAGTGACTAGCGCTGCATGTGCCCACTGGCAGTGACTGGCGCTGTATGTGCCCACAGGTAGTGACTGGCGCTGCATGTACCCACTGGCAGTGACTGTCGCTGTATGTGCCCACTGGCAGTGACTGGCGCTGCATGTGCCCACTGGCAGTGACTGGTGCTGTATGTACCCACAGATAGTGACTGGCGATGCATGTGCCCACTGGCAGTGACTAGCGCTGCATGTGCCCACTGGCAGTGACTGGCGCTGTATGTGCCCACTGGCAGTGACTGGCGCTGTATGTGCCCACAGGTAGTGACTGGCCCTTCATGTGCCCACTGGCAGTGACTGGTGCTGTATGTACCCACTGGCAGTGACTGGCGCTGCATGTGCCCACTGGCAGTGACTGGTGCTGTATGTACCCACAGATAGTGACTGGCGCTGCATGTGCCCACTGGCAGTGACTAGCGCTGCATGTGCCCACTGGCAGTGACTGGCGCTGTATGTGCCCACAGGTAGTGACTGGCGCTGCATGTACCCACTGGCAGTGACTGTCGCTGCATGTGCCCACTGGCAGTGACTGGCGCTGTATGTGCCCACAGACAGTGACTGGCGCTGCATGTGCCCACTGACAGTGACTTCTGGGAGCGACAGTTCTCACTGATTATCCCGTAGTTACACCACCATAGGCATGAACTTATATATATATATATAGTGGACATATTTGGGCAGCTCTTGACGCTGAGGTCTTGAGAGCCGATGAGGGTGTACCGTGGACAGTATGGAGCGGCGACGTAATGCAAGGGACACCCCCGAGAAAACCAACAAACGAGCCTCATCGTCTGGCACGTGAGAAGTGAGTAGTCTGACCACTCTACGACCGCGGCCCCATCCACTCGCCTGAGGCAGGCGCGTATCTCACGTGTGTGTGTGAGAGTAGACAGCATGGCGCCAATAGTAGCCGGCAGTCAGATGTGTCACTCCGGACAACCAGAAGAATGAATGAGATGTTGATGGAGACACAGTGGAACGAAGACGAGAGAGGAGATGGTAGAACCTCGAGAAAACCCCCATACCACGACAGTGTCCATCACATTGACCACGTGAGAACCTCCTGTCCATCGTGACCTGGAATCGAGTCAGGGACTTGCACTGCTCTGGCAACATTTTTGCTCACAGAGTTAGCAAAACCTGTTACGTAGGTTTGCAGTTTTAGGTTTTAGTGTATCGACTTCCAAAAACATGTGAGCTTGAATTAACGTTTGTAATGTCGGTTTATGTGGCAGGGCACAAAGAAAACATTATTATTTACGAACACTTAAAGATTTATAACGAAAGATTTATATGCACACGAATTTCAAGTCTGTGTCGTTTTGAGATAAACTAATGATATCCTGTTTCTTTTTTTTTTTTATTATATTTAATTATTATTCTGTAAAACGGTAGTAGACGCATAAAGTGACATATCCACAAACCACACGCCAGTTCAGTGCATTACGCGTAGAGGTAATGAGGTATTTGGCACGTGTGTTAATGTCGCACTTAGCTACAGATCTTCAACCGACAGTTATTCACTTCCGTATAGCTGTGCATTTTTCATCTTGGTCTGCCCGAGTGAAAGCATTGCAACAGGAGATTATTTCACGCTGCTGACTACAGCTGGAAGTTCCGTTACCTAACACTCCCCGTCACTTGGCTTGTACATTTCGTTTCTTGAAGTTGTTTTTTTTCTATTGGTATTAAAATGTTAGTTTACATTGGTATTCGCAGCACTGCATCTATTAAATATCGTAATTTGTTTGCTTACTGTGGAAGTAAAGTGTCTTCCAATATAGCCGAGTGTACAAATCTTAAGTAGTAAACACACGTGTGAAATTGTCAGAAAAGAATGATTTAGGAAGCATATGAACGAACAAAGAATGATTTAGGAAGCATATGAACGAACAAAGCATATATTTTGTTCCTATGTAAAATATTTTTCTATCATTCACGTCTTTAATATTTTTAGAGTCAACTAATAAGAATCCATTTATAAATAGAATTTAAGCGTATTTCGTATTTGGTTGCTTCAGGAAGCACATTTTGTTAAACTCCTGATCCACCTTACAACAAACAAGACCATTATAACAGATTCTCGGTTTGTATGTATTATAATTTAATAGTATTTGTTTACATGCAGTTGTAATAATTTATTGATTTTCTGCACATCCGTTTGACCGCAGAAATTCATAAATTTTGTATCTGAAATGTATGTTCATAAAATTAATTATAAAGAATAATTTTTTAATGCTAGAACAAATATTTCCTTACAAACAGCCATGCGCAGTATTGTGACCGGACAACTTGACGCAGGCTGCATGTGTAGCCGGTGGCCTACAACATCCTGTTCCATGTTTCCTGGAGAACAATTCACCTGAGGGAATTACAACAAGAAAAAGGGTTGCGTTGCTTTTATGAACAAACCAATATTACGTCATGAAGATCTATAAATACCAATGAGAAAACTTTTGTCGGTTAATAATACGATGGCGCCCTCTAATTTCATAATGACAAGTGGTGTTTTTACTCTCCAAATGTTCTTCACTGATGGCAGCTTAAAACTGTTTACAAATCTGTTGTTTTATCTCACGTAAGTTTCACAAAACATTTTGCTGAAAAATTCCCAACTTTCAAGTCGTCTCTCTCTTAAAAATCATATATATATATATATATATATATATATATAGACACACACAAGGCGGAATTTTAACGACAAACCTCGTGGAGTGATTCTTGGTACAAAATAAAGTCTTGGAATTATGAAGGACACTTTCTACCTAAACTGAATATAGCCGACGTAAATCGATATTTCAAACTGCGTATTTGCAACATCTAGAAAAATTAAGAGCAATAAAATTACAGTTTTTGGAATATTGTTTAATGTTATCAGGATCTTCAACCTAAAACAAAACTCACATTATTTACCGGGTTTTTCGTAACAAAAATAACAGGGGTGGCCACCCTCTAAGCCCAGACAAGTTTTTTTACAGTCAGGATTGATGAGCCTTTGATGCTGCAGTTATTGAGCAGTATGATCTGATTGAGAAGAATGTAAGTCTGGTTGTAACTGTCCAGGAGCCACAGTTCTCGTGTCAAACGCACACAGAGGATCAACTGCAGCGATACAGCGCCTATCATGCAGGCAACACTACCAACATGTGTGTATAGTATGCTGCTGTTCCCACTGAGCAGGCGATGCTCGAGGACTGTACTACATATAGCATACGACATGTTTGTTTCTGACTACAGTAAGCATGTTTTCAACAGCTACTTACTTGTGTCGCCTGCGTGGCAGAATGTTCTGTGTGCGTTCTACACGAGAACTGCAGGTCCTAGATAGTTGCAACACGGGGACAAGTTTTGTTAATTACGTCATCCTGTTCAATAAACTAGCACCAAATATGCATTACTCCTGGCAGTAAAAATGTTGTTTTCACTTAGAGAGTGGCTTTCTGTAGTATTTTTTTAAGGTGGGGTGTATTAGGAAGGAGATTTTGATCTTAGGTTAAGGATCCTGACAACCTAAAACAATATTCTGTGAACGGTAATTTAATTACACTTAAGTTTCCGATATGTGGCAAAAATGCAGTTTTAAATCTAGCAGTGACACATCAGCGATATGCATGACAAGGAGGTGAGTTTGTCGGCCGGGCTGCATAACTTGTGTTAACAAGGCGCACGATACAGTTTTTTAACAGTCTCGGACAAGACTAGCTGCACGCAACTGGACGCCAGTCACGGCTTTTTATTCATGCTACCTCGTTTCCTATTTCACATACATAATAACATCACGATGAAAACGTAAAAAGAAATCTTTAAATGCCGATTTTTATATTGGTTTCCATATTAAATGATTTTAAAATAAAATGTGAAGAAATGTGAAGCTGAACATATGCAATATACCTACTTGTAATAAATATGCAACAGAAATAGCATAGTGATAGCCTAAAATAAATACTCCGCGTAAAAGTTGTAAGACATTCATAGAACCACTTTATTCAAAATGCCTGCATTCATCTTCCACGTTTGTTTACATGGTAAACAAAATATGAAATTTTCTTATTCAGCAAAGATATTTTTGTTTGCAGCCAAGTGCTGATAGTGGATGCACTTGTAGACTAAGCATTGTGGAGATCTCAAAGACACGTCGACTCAAGGCTATGGTTTACAATCGAACAGTAACGTTACACATACTTGCCTTAAGTTACACAAGAATTTTTTCTTTAATTTTCATTAGAAATATCTTCTCAGAAGATGCACTGCAAAACATTTTTGCGTCGACGTGAGTTTGACTATCACGTTTCTGATCGTTCCATTTCACATCTCTTGCAGAAAAACTTCTTTTTCGTGTCTTAAATTTAGTGTCACGGGTATTATTGGATATTTTAGATTATAGAAAATTTTCAATTTACTAGTTGCTTAATACTTTTGTATCTATTTTTCACTGTGTGTTATTATTTACTTGCAAAAAGGCAGGAACAAATTAATAAAATATAAATATATTCCTGACTTTTTACAACAAGCAGTTAACCCATAGTTAAAATTTCGCAAAAAAAATATTAAACAATTCGTAAAATGTAAATGTTCTATAATCGTAGATTGTCAGTAATTACTATGAATCCGACATGATGAGATGAAAACGACGAATTTGAGGCCAGGTGAGTGTGTGTCTGCGAGTCTCGGAGTGGCTTGAACACGGCTAAGCTCATCAAGAATGCAACGTCTCCTCAGAGAGTCGAGAGTGAGTAAGAAAGTGAGGCGAGTCTGCGAGTCTCGGAGTGGCTTGGACACGGCTAAGCTCATCAAGAATGCAACGTCTCCTCAGAGAGACGAGAGTGAGTAAGAAAGTGAGGCGAGTCTGCGAGTCTCGGAGTGGCTTGAACACGGCTAAGCTCATCAAGAATGCAACGTCTCCTCAGAGAGACGAGAGTGAGTAAGAAAGTGAGGCGAGTCTGCGAGTCTCGGAGTGGCTTGAACACGGCTAAGCTCATCAAGAATGCAACGTCTCCTCAGAGAGACGAGAGTGAGTAAGAAAGTGAGGCGAGTCTGCGAGTCTCGGAGTGGCTTGAACACGGCTAAGCTCATCAAGAATGCAACGTCTCCTCAGAGAGACGAGAGTGAGTAAGAAAGTGAGGCGAGTCTGCGAGTAGGATGTTGAAGTCTAGTATGCGCGCAAATATTCTGACAACAAGCATGTTTAAGCAATAGATTTAAAAAAAACGTTAAAACATTCAAACTATATTCTCTCTCCGGGCTGCCAAACTAACTGTGCCCGCGCCAGTCACTGTTTGTAGTAACGATGCATGCAGCTGACGACTAAGGTGTTGTTCAAAAGGCTGTTCCAGTCGTGAACTCACTATACATATACAGGCTTTACTATAATGTACGCTGCCAAGCAGCTGCTGTCGAAATTAACAGCGATTTAATAAAAACAGCACTTAGGATCTAAAGTTTTATTGGCAATGAAATGTATGTATACGTGACTCCGCGGATTTACTCGCATGGCCCATGAATACAGTGATGAGGCACATGGCAATGTTACTTTTATACGTGGCAGAAATATAGAAAATGAGAAGCAAAAATAGATGGTAATCAGGTTTTGGAAATATTTGTGAAGGGCATATAGAAGTAGGCAGACACGTGTGTAGTAAGGTATACGAGCAGTGTGTATTTACTCACCAAGGTGTTGGCGCCAGGTCGCAGAGACAAGACCGACTAACTTCTATACTACCGCTCTCGTCTCTCTTCTCCGGCTTCGCGGTGGCCCCCTTCCCCTGCATCCCCCTCCCCCTCCCTTGGCCCGCCCCTCCAAACACCCTACCAAACCTCCGTCATCCCGTCCGCCAAACTTCACTACTTACTCTAGCGTCACACGTTACATAGCTAGGTAAGACTTGATTGAATACATTTGGGTGGCTCTTAACATTGAGGTCTTCAGAGTCGATGAGGGTGAAACGAGGTGAGTATGGAGCAGCGCCGGTATGCAAATGGTGAGGGGAACGGGAAAACCCCCCAACCAGCAGAATCGAACCCGGTCCGCCTAGGTGGGAGGCGAGTAGTGTAACCACTTCACCGCGTACATGGGACTTGCGTCTGGCCTATAGCGAGGTTGATACAGAGCAAGTCGCTGATAGGAGAGGAAGAGGACAGAAGGCCTTGGACTGTAGCATTCGCATCACGTACAACTAAGTCAAATAAAAGAAATTCCATCTCGCCATTACGCAGCCAATCAATAAAGAGCAGTGAGGTGAGTATGTGAATGACTATGAGGTCCAGATTGGTGGTAAACGAATCTGAGAAATTCACGTATATTTGCCCATTTTTTCCTGACATCAGTCCAGACCATGGCCTATTCCTTCCCCGGACCTCACTGCCATAGCAGCTGGTCCTCTCTACTGGCCCTCTTGTCGACTAAACGCCGTTTGCTGTTAAACAAGCATTTTCTGAAGTTCTGCTAGGAATTTAACTCAAACACTTGTTGCACTTTGTCCATCGCCGACGTTGACTACAGTAAAAAAACCAAAGTTCAAATATTTTCTTCACATAAACAACTTCAGTAAAAATTTGAGAAAAAATACAATTATAGAAATGAAATATTTATGCAAAAAATGTATAAGCAAAAAATTCACAAACTACATTGTGCAAAAAAAAAGTTTTAACACAAATACTGCATTGTATTAATAGTTTCCAAACGCGATCCTTCTTTGATGACATTATGTTATCTTTGATTGTTTTCTTCTATGGTAAGGAGGAACAAGCATTACTCTCATGTGATTTCAGAACAAACTTTTGCGTCTGCTATTGCCAACGCCTTTCCTCGTGTAGACTTGCTAACTACGATGTCTGCATCGAACCAGACAATCCTAAGCAAGCATTCCCTATCACATAGCAGCTTATCGCTGAAGGCCAGCTATAACTCGAGCAGCAAGAAGGACGAATGGACTGTGCCGCCGCTTATATAGGCTCGCCTTACGATCATGTAGGAGTGACGGGGAACAACGATAGGACACTGGCGCTGATAAGGGAGGGGTAGCCGAAATAAGTCGATAGAAGCGTTGATCGCCTGAGATTTTTCCAATTAAATGAAACAAATTTCTGAGCTAAATGCATCCGCAACATTGGCACACATTTTCAAATACTTTTCCCTGTGTAAAATCTTCTTCTCGTGTTGTAATATTCCATCATGCGTGAAATTAACATTGCCACGAACGTTCTCACTTCACTCGTGTATTTATCGTTTAAAACTATCAGATAGTTAGGAAAGTAAGTATTTTACATGTATTGTAATCTTTATTCTTACGTGGATGAAACAAACTGAAAGAAAATATCATTAATACGATGTCCTCAGAAGAGACTTGCAGGACGATGCTAACACATTAATGTACATCCCATGCCTTGCTGTCAGCATCATTGGCCGCATGTTAGCAAGTGTGAGTGTCAGTATACACGTGAGTAGCAGCTGTCACTTTGACTAGAGGAGTACTCGGGTGGACTCGAGCAGTTCACACACGCTGAGCCAAGCCGCCTGTTCTGTCTTCGATTCTCACACTTACACTCGAGTGACTCCCTTACCATCCTGATCACCCAATCTCTTGACTACCCAGCTATAGGCTCTTCACGGTAAAATGAGCACTTTTGAAAGCCCTGCTTATGATCTACTTGTATACATGTTGTGTATTCTTCCGCCTTAGGTAAAATTAACATTGCCATGAGCCTCAGTACTTTATTTATGCGTCGGTTAAGTGAAACTATGAAATAATCACGAAAGGAAATGTTTTACATATCTGCTCATTTTTGCAATTGGATGCATAAAAAGAACAGAAGGTGAAATGAATAATTTATTCTATCACAAGTTGTTAACTTTTTATTCGACGTTGAGATATGGAACTACTTTCCCTTCATCGTTACCAACTTTACTGGGCGCATGCTACTCAGGACACCCGTTAAAACATATGTAGGTAGGAGCAGTGACTTTTTTCGAAGGTTTATTTCAAAAGTGTTTACTTTATCGTGAACAGCCTTTAGCTGCGTGTACAGTTCGGTTGGGCGCCGAAGCAGGCGGGGTGCAGATACGAAGAGCCAATCACGACGCAGCTTCCTTCTCTCAGGGAAGCGATTGGAACTCCCCCTCCCCCTCCACTAATCATCACCACATCCTTACACCTTCCACACAACAATCTCTTTGCCACTTACTTTGTCAACACGTAGTTTTAAAAACCGTTAATAAGTTTTCAACTATCATAAAAGTATGAAATTGCTATGAACTACGATGTATTCTATTATATTGTTATACAGTGAACTTCCACCAAATATGATTCGTATAGCAAATTTGGAATTACATTCTCTGAACAGCTGATACAAACGTAACTCACTTCCAATGTTCGGCTTGACACTTTATGATCTAGCGGAAAACAACAGTTAGCCTAAAGGAAAAATCTTTCAGGGTATAAAAACCAATTTAGTTTCATAGTCATCGCGTCGTGTTACTACCTTCATGGATATTAAGTGTTAACTAAATGTGATCGAACTGGTGTGTACTTAAATGAATCGCTTGATTCGTGAGAAAATTATTTGCGGAGAATGTTCACAGCTTGCGTCACAGCTGCAAATCACTGATGACCGATCGGGAAGATTATCCTCGGCAAGTCGCTAGGATAGAGACAAATTTTGGAAGAATGACTGTATCATAGAAGGTATTTTAGAAGATTCCTAATCAATTTGAGAAATGACAACAATGAAACTTACTACTGAAAACAAAGACATAATTTCTTAATGTAGTAGCAACTCCGTTCTAACAGTTCTATTGGGACAGTATTTAATATGAAATGCGTTTAAAAGATAGATGTTATCAGATGTTTAAGTGTCTGTATTTAAAACGGTTTGACAGTAGTCGGGTAGAAACCATAATTTTTTAGATAATAGAATTGACTGAAACTTAAGTAAGTTACCTAGATATTTTTACCATTGTTTATTTATTTTTGACGACCTTCGTTAGGCATATGTGCTATGGAAAAATGTAGCTCATAGTTTCTAGTTTATCTCAGTTTTGTCAAGCATTCATAACATTTTAAACCGAAATTAATTTAATAATACTAAGGCAAGACGATAGGTGTTTTCAACAGATGGATCAGTAGTTACACGCATAAGCCAATCCGCCCTTTATTATCTGGGTTCGATTACCTACAAAAATTCTATTAAATGTTTGTATGAATTTTGTGTTAATTAATGGCATAGAGTTATTTCACTCTTTGCAGCTATAAATATTTACACTCACTTGTTTAATCTTAAGTATATAAATGTTTCTGCTTGTACTGCATTGAAAAACCTAAACAACGGCATAGTTATGGTAAAATAAATTAGAAATATTATAAAATTATAACATTAGGGTATAAGAGAAGTGTGTGCTGTGCGCGAATAATTGACAACTAATTTATTGTAAATGTCATGTAGAGCCCCGCGCCGGGCCGTTTATAACTGGGCCGTGCCGTGCCAAGACAGTGCCGCGTGACACTAGCTAGTCCACTCGCCTAGATAACAGTGGCGTCACGTGACCACACTTCTAGTTTATTCACCGTTACTTACAACTTTGCTGAAGCCTGGCATGTTAAAGTTCTACTGTCAGGATATTCCTTCGCCTCGTGCAAACTAGGCTACACCAACATGACGACACGCAGCATCCGTGCCGCTCACTCTCTTTAATAACATTTTGCATAACAATTATTTCTAACTAGGCGTTACCAACACACATATTTTCTCTATTTTAATTCATATTAATTATAAATAATATATTATAATTTATAAAGAAAATATAAGTAAAGTTTGATTTAGTAAAAAATCGGGTAGTTTTATGTAAACAAGTATAAAATGTTTGTGATACATGCAGGCATGTTTAGAACGTGCGTCATAAATGAGGTTATTTTTCAAAGGTTTGATTGGCAAAGTGTGAAGGAGCGACTGGAGTGTCTGGGACATAAGGCGTGTTCCCACAGGAACCACCACCTAACTTCGCCTCAGTGTACACCGTATTACTGCTGTATCCTTCCACAGCCAGGCACACCACACACTCACATGCACACGTGTAGCGCCGCTTGTTCGTCACCGCGCCGTCGCAATATTAACTACAATATGCTACGTGCACACTTGCACATTTCCTTTGCTTCTTCATTGAGAAGCTATCATTTCACCTTGTAATTCGGTACCAACCTAGACAGCTACAAGTATAATATGTCAGCTGCATGCATGCCATTGTACCTCCGCATATCCTACGCGCCCTGCAGGACTCACAACCAACAGTAAACACTCATCACTCTGGTGTGTTCACTCAGTGTGTGTCCGGGTGTAACAAGAGAATGTGTGTGACGTCAGACAATGTATGTACACGTGACCTCTACTGCTGTGTGTAGAGGACTGTACAGTCTAGCTTGGTGATGGCTTAATGCAAAATTATAGAGTCTCACTTTATTGGCCGTGTGTTTTTATGCGAAGACAGTCTGTTAACTGAGTGGACCAATTGGAATTTAGTCTATCCGATATTGCCCGTTTATGGTTCACAAGCAGACAGCTGAGATGCTTGACAATCCAAACTATGCAATCACGAAAGTGGAACTGAACTTAAGGGTTTTGTAACACAACAAGGACTGAAATATTTTCGCGTATCATTTTTAAACCTGTTTCTATACTGATTCGTATATAAAAAATTATATATTGCCAATGGTCGCTATTTTGAGTATTAGACTCTCTATGAGGTATTAAGTTATGAAATTATTAACATATAGCATTCTTTGATATCTCGCTGATTTGTTTATTAATAAGAAACATTTGGAAAAAATCATTTTAACCTTTCTTTTATCATACATTGTAGTACAGACGTAATATTTTAACTGTTAGCATAGGTATACTGTAAATACGCGACAACAAAATATAAATATTTATTTCACAAGTGTTATGTTAGGAATGTTCTAAGATGTAAGTAAAACAGGTAAATGACTATAGAGGTATTTTCAACATCTGTTTTTTCATAAGCTTAAATCAGCAATAAACCGAAGAATTGACTATTGTCAGTGACATGGGATACATTATCTGATCTGTTACAAGTATTACCATGTGTGTCGCTATCAGTTATACTTTAGAGGACATGCAGTTGGAGACGCAGGTATATAATGTTGGCTTCAACAGCAGACTAGAGATAACAACTCACAGCATGTGTCAGTAGTGTACCAGGCTAATGAGTGCCACGAGGTTATGTAGCAGCTTGCGCCAGCAAGGTAGTCGCCTTGACGGTATGCAACCGTGGCTATCTAACACCTATGCGGGTTGCAGCGACCAGGCTGATGTCAGGCGCACACTCCGGGCTGCAGAAACTGGTTGCTGTTTTGTTGAACTCATTACTGATATGCAACCTGCAATCATTACACGACAATGGTAGCACTCTTTTTATACTATATTTAATAATTTATTCAAAAAATAGTATTCCACAAATCCTGATATATGAGCATTATATCTAAAACACGTGCTTATTGCCGCCCATAACTGTATACTGGACGCGGTATCACACACTCGCGATCGGTAGTTTTTATGGATAAAATTATTTGATTGTCCAACTAACACAAGCCAATAATAAACAAGTGAAACTTCTCACGTGAATTGTAATATATATATATATATATATATATATATATATATATATATATATATATATATATATATATATATATATATATATATATAACAATTATATTATATATACATATATACAAACAAATATATATACAAATATACAATAATACAATATATATGTATGTGTGTGTGTATGTGTGCGTGTGCGTGCGCGTGTGTGTGTGCGCGTGTGTGTGCGTGTGTATTCATCATCCTCTTTGAGCAGCACGAAATGCTACGAAAGTAACATTTCTCGTAAAGTCATTCTAATGTAAGCACAATGTTTTAGGCTACAGCCAGATGGCGACCAGAGCATTAACAGTAAAACCGCCTATCTCCAGCGGCTTCATGTAAGTCACAACACCCCATTTCCTGTATAGTCCTAACTCCATGACTGTTACTGATACCTGTAAATGAGAATACCTGTTATGGGTAACATAGATAGTAGTTTTAAGGCGTGTTTACATGCCAAATCCACATTTCACAAACGCAATAATAACACAAATTAGAGAAAATTCAGAACAATTCGTGAGTTCTTATAGCACTCGAAAGGCTATTCAAGTTAAACAAAAGTTTTCTCTCTCCAGTATGTCTCCTTCACTTGTAATACACTCGCAGAAGACTTCAGCAGTGTTTTATATTCGATTTTAGTATGGTTAAAGTTTTATTATGACTTTTAAAAGCTGCTATAGTTGTCAGAACATTATTTCCTGGAATATTTTCAATGCAAATATATAAGGAACGGGAAGCAAATCAACCAAAACGTTGTATACAACACTTTCATTTAAATGTAAATAATTCATAACTTTGCATATTTAGCAAAGAAATTTATAGTTCGTGACCTGAGACAAACACACACACACACACACACACACACACACACACTTTATATATATATATATAATCATTACAGTCAAATAGGGTTGTGTGTTAATGTATGTCAATTTTAATCCTCTTCAAACTACACGTGAAAGATCAGCAGTTCGGGGATACTGATGATCGCATGGCCTTTACACCAGAAAACAACCGTCTAATTCCACGATATATACTGGCATTAATTGTTAACACTGTACGGTATAGGACATAGGCCGCTTTACACCAGAAAACAACCGTCTAATTCCACGATATAAACTGGCTTTAATTGTTAACACTGTACGGTATAGGACATAGGCCGCTTTACACCAGAAAACAACCGTCTAATTCCACGATATAAACTGGCTTTAATTGTTAACACTGTACGGTATAGGACATGGGCCGCTTTACACCAGAAAACAACCGTCTAATTCCACGATATAAACTGGCTTTAATTGTTAACACTGTACGGTATAGGACATAGGCCGCTTTACACCAGAAAACAACCGTCTAATTCCACGATATAAACTGGCTTTAATTGTTAACACTGTACGGTATAGGACATAGGCCGCTTTCCACTTGACACTGAAAGAGCTGACCAGTACTGTAGTGTTGTAGCGTCTGGGTTGGAGAATATACTTCCGGCTGAAACTACTGACGTGCAGAAGGTGAGGCAATCTCAGTAAACAGACGACGCAACATGGCGGCTATGTATAACGAGCAAGTTACGTTGTTGTTATATGCAGAAATGCAGGTGGATAGTATATTTTCACATTCTTCCATCTCATCACCAATTGATGAGTCTAAATCAGACAAATGAAAAGAAGAAATATCCACCCCTGTTTACAACATGTTTAAGCCTATCATAGCTTCATCGCGAATAGCAGACGCCATTGTTCCTGCTGAAAACTACTGACGAGTGTTCCACGTGGTTCCAGTACTGATCGCTTCTGGGGTGCGAATTTTCACTAATGGCATTCCTTTCGGCATGCTACTGGTCAGTGCTATTAGCACCAAGTGATATATAACCTATCCGCCCCCTGGCCTACGTAATATCTCAAGGTCGGGACAGAGAGCATTCGAGATACGAGACTTGTTAGTTCAAGAAATCGCCGCTAGAGTGCTCTCTTTTGTGTTATACACTACTATGTATAATATAGGTGCTACACATTTTTAAAAATAGATCATATAGGTGATTAAAAATACGTAAAATAACGTTAGTTAATTAATTGGATAAAAACTGCCCTGATATTATTTACGTACCTTCTTACAATAACAAACAATTTGTAGCTTTCAAACATGTTACAAGCCAAAGCTAAAGAATTAAAACCTGTTACAAGCACGAACTAATTGAATTTTTAAAACAAGTTATAATAAGCCGTAATGACTTGCCCAAACTAAGAAAGCTGTACATTTTTTCTTTGAGTTTTTATAGTTTACGGCTTAATGGTTTTATGCATATTCTTGAAGGTTTATCCTTCAAGCCTGTCACTAATCGTGCTTCGGTGTCCAAAATAGGTTTCAGAAATTTTTAAATTATTACATTACTGAGTTTTGCTTGATTACACTCTTGTAACACTTGAAATATTCTACGAATTTAGGCACAATAAACACATTTAGCTTTTTCACTACCTGTTCGTGCCCTAAATAGTTCAACACATTGTACGTAAACTCCAATATTTTTCTGAGGAAGAACACAAATATTCTTGATGGGTAGTGCAGAGCTCCTCAATATTGTACTTTTATAAAGCACAGCAATGTAGTGTCGCAATTAGGAGCTGAAATTTTGTCCAGGCAAAATGCACAACTAGTATTTCCTTCCGCAATCTTGACTAAATATTCAGCTATCTTTACCAGTGATGTGATCTCCAAAGTTACTGGAACCTCTGCAAAGCACAAAAGTAAGTCTTAAAAATGCTGCATGGCTCCCTTTTAGTTTTTGAGTCCTATGACCACCCCCCCCCCCCCCACTTAATATATTGACCGTACGAGTTAGTCACTAGTGAGACTTTTTCATTAGTCTCTACTTGCGTTTCACGACAACGAATGTTTTCTGTATGACGTCATAGATGACACCTAGATTCCTACTTCTTTCAGTGCAGAACTAGCGTAATTGGAATCGTCCAAACCCTAATTGTTCGTGCTAATTTTCTCTCAGTTGGTGGAGAAATCTCAGACCTACATAGTGGATTTGTCCTGGTTTTCGATTTAATTTGTTTATGTTGAGGATATCCAGTAAATAGTGATGGTACTATATCGGGCAGTTACCTTTTTGAAGTTGTACTAATGTTAAAATCAGTTTCTCTGATGTGTAAACTACACACGCACGTGAGCTGCAGTTTGGCAACAAGAGAGATCCAACTTTGCCTTGAAATAGCTATTATACATTTATTTTTTACCTGTAATTGCAATGGGAAAGTATGGAAAGTGATTTTTTTTTCCCACATTTTGATGAATCAGAGGTACAGTTTGGTATGCAACAGTAAATCATTTCAAATAGCGGGAAGCCCTTTTTCCTCAACGAAATTTTTAAACACATGTCAATGTTCTACAGGCGCCAAAAGTTTACTATTAATATGTATTTAAAAAATACCTCGATAATTTTCTCACTTATACCTTTCTGAATGATTTTCATACAATAATACACAATAAATGGCGTTTCAAATATATCGCACAAAACCACACATTCGAAAAACTTGTTAACATGCGATGCATAGTATAGTGTATCATTTAAGAATGAACAGAACCAAAAAAAAAAAAAAAACATCCAGAAGGCAACAGGTGAAATACGCTGGCACGGATTTTTATGCTGAAAAACTGCCTTCGCTAATGGTATAGGCAATGGTTAGGCCGAATTGTTCAACTATCTCACCTTGTTCTCGAAAACCTGTTATTAGCCATGTACTCGCCTGATCTTTTTCGCTACCTCTGCTCATACCCTCTTGGTAATTTGAAAAAAAATTTATTGCCAAAAATTTAAAAAAAAATCACATGCGAAATGGGCATTGTGCGAATGCAGTTGTTGTTAAATAAGTTCAATCAATACGAAGTTAAAAATAAATTTTATATGTAATATTCTCGTCCGTGAATACTATTGGGATGCAGTATTGGATACTAATTGGTATTATACTGTAGGAAAGGGGGCAACGAAGTGATATCGCATGAGTATCGAGGAACCATAGACTAAAGCATAGACTAAAGATGAGATAGAGCGATCTCGCTGGCTGCGTGCAACCGATCTGCGTGTCCCAACACTGAACTGCTTTTTTGCCAATACGGCTAGCAATAATGGTGTGGATTCCATTTGAGGTAAGAAAACAAGTATACTAGTATTTTGAGATGTTTATAAACATTTTCTAATCAATTTATAATGCAGTTTGATTAAATTCAAATTGGTAAAAGTATTTTATTCATATAATAGTGCTTGTTATTTAAAAATTAAGTTGTAAACAAACATGTTCATCACTGTTGACCATGTGACTTTGACAGTTGTGTTCCTTTGAGGTAGGACAACTTTGGGTACATGTGCAGAAGACGAATAAGCGGTCTACCTCATCTTTAGTCCATAGACTAAAGATGTCTATGCACTAAAGATGAGGTAGATCAAGTACTTTACAATTGCAAAAAATACCTCAATGAAGCTATTTATAATGTACAGTGATATACCTAAAAACCATTTTCCTTCTTATGGTAAAGTAAAAAGATTACAAGGATTCTGTAAAGGAAACACAAAAAATTCAAATAAATGAAATCGAAGGTTTGATTTCAGCTATGCAGGCACTTATCACTCTACCCCTTCATAATGAAAGCAGTGCCAGTTACAGTGGATGAAGACTGGCTCAAGAAAGCAAATGATTTGGGCCACGTCAATTTCTCCGATATCTGGTTCATCTGGAAACAAGAAAGTGTTAGAAGCCTTTTTGGATATTGGCATGAATGAAACTATAATTTGAGATTAACCACATTCTATAATTTTTCCAATGTAGGTTTTTGGCACAGTCTGCCCTTTCCGCCCTTCGTCGTTAGATATTACCGCAGTGAATACATCAATTTGCAACTCGTCTATGGAGATGGTCATCATCCTAGTTTCTACTGAGGGTTCCTGATCTTCAGTTTTGTTTTCTGACTCCGAAACATTCAGACCAGAACTAGAATCATGAGTTGAAAATTGGTGACCTTCAAAATTTGAATTTGAACTTGCTATGTATCTACGATTGATTCTCTTATTTTTGTGTTGGATGCCTTGAGAGGATTTTCCTCTACTCCTACACCTTCTTCACGTAGACCTGGAAATTCTGTCTCTGAAGTTGGTTGGTCCACTGCTTCTTCAGACAGTTCGACATTTGCAACAATCCTGCCCAGTGGGATTGGAAGCCTATTTCTTGGCTTTCTTCGGCGAGGCTGTTTCCTTACAGAGCATATCATGTATTAACCCTTCACATGAATTGTCTACAAGATGAGAGCTACCATCTGCAATACTTTCTCTTAAAAGTCTGGTACTTCTTCTGGTTTGAAAGGAACGATCCCAGTCTTCTTAAATCCTGAAATCAGTTTTTGCTTGGTTTTCTCATTTACATTCATTTCGTTTAAGGTCTTCTTTAGCTGAGCAGGAAACCTTTCTTTGGGTTATGGAACCACTATGCTTAAGTTTCCAACCTTCCAGTATTTTATATCATTGGATTTTCAGGGGTCAGAAGTATGCCACATCTAAGGGCTGGCAGAGATGGGTTGCATTTGGAGGTAGTAGGATAAACCTAATGCTTTCTTCTTCACACTTTTCTATCACTGCAACTGAACTGTGACTGGACATGTTGTCTCCAATCAGGGCTTTTTTTGTTCCCTCTGGAAAACGTTTAAAATATGGCAAAGCAATACCTTCAAACCAATCCTGGAAAAGAGCTTCATTGAACCAAGAAGGCATGAACGCCCATACAATGTACCTTTGGACCTCCCTTGTTTCCATGAGTCATACAGATGTTCTGCACCATAGACAACATAAGGGGGAAAAAGCTTTCCACTTTAACTACCTGAAAACATTACGCTAACACTGCTTTTTGAAGAATCCATTATTCTGTATATATGTTTCGTACCCCTTTTTCCGATTGCTTTTTTCTTCCAGGGTCATCCATTAGATTCGTCTCATCAGAGTTAATGATGGCTTCAGGATTAACTCCCTGCAGACTCGTGGTCAGTTCAGCAAAATAATCCCTCACCACATTCTTATCAACACTTGCCCTAGCTCTCTTGATATTTTGACACCAACACTCACTCAACGTCTTATTGTGTCGCTGCAGGAATGAAACCATCCAATCGCAGCCAAGACAATTATTCTTAAATTTGGAGACTCTTTTCCCCCGGCAGTCAAGGTACTGATTTACAATTATCCTAACATCATAAGAAATTAATGGAAACCCCCATTCACTTGCTGTTAATAAGTTGTTTACTGTACATTCTTCTTCTTCTTTATTCAGTGGTGTTTGACCACCAGAATTTTTATAGTACAGGTGAATAAATCCCTTTTACCTATACTTGATGCTCTTATGATACCTGATTCACTGCTACAAGTAGGCAATGATTCGTTGGCTGTCCCTTGGCAAATGGTAGTGGATGGATGTCCAGAACTCTCAGACCACTGTTGAATCGAACTCTTAGTACTTCATATTTGTCTGCTGCATTTCTGATCGATAGTTTTCCAGTTCTTACATCATTCACAGCCTTTAAAAGATAAACATGGATTAAATTTTGATATGGACGGCCTCGAACCTTCTTTTTGTATGTTCTTGTCATCTGGCAACAAACATATATTATATTGTTAGGTTAGCTGTAGGCAAAACTGAAAAGATAAAAAATTTTAATTTTGTGAATAATGGCTTTCATACTTATAACATTCCAAAAACAATTGCATTCGTTTGATATTAACGAAAAGTTTGTTTAAAACCAGTTAATTGGGAACATTTTGTAAGCTTCGGCTTCGGGGTAACTTGGGACACTTTATTTGTTGTGACCTAAGTCATCCCAATATAAGGAAATTTTCATAAACAACAAAAAATTCATTTTGATGTTATTTATTTCGTATTTTAACAATTTCTTTGAATAATGGATCAAACAAGGTTATGAAAACCACCATAACCCGAGTTCCCCCTGCACATGAAAGTTTTGTGTATGTAAAGTTGTTATGGCATAATTCTTATGCTCTTTTAACTGTTATTTTATCATTAATATATGCAACACTAACCCCTACTGAATTGTCGTCTTTTCTTTTGAAGTGACAGCAACCCAAACATCAACAAATGTGAACAAACATAGTCTTGCTAACATGACAAACTAAAATTCAGTAGTATTGAGCCAAGTCACGCCACTGTCCCAAGTCACCCCGTTTTATGGCAACAGATCATAGACTAATGATGAGGCAGACCAATCTCGCTGGCTGCACATAATCATTCTCCATGTCCCAACATTGAACTGTATTTCTGCCTACACGTCTAGCAACAAACAGCATGGATGTGGAAGTGATGTTAGAACACTGTTTAGTAAACAAGTGCTTTGATATGTTTGTATAGTTCTTCTAACCAATTTGTAATACAGTTTGATTAAATTCAAATTGGGGAAAATGGTTTATTAATGTAATGGTGCTTGTCATTTGCAAATTAAGATATAAACAAACACATTCCTCATTGTTGACCATGTGACTTCAACAGTTGTGTTTTGATATGTGCTGTGTCTCCCGCCTCATAGACAGTTCGCCCGGCCTTTCGCCAAAGCCCATGCTACGAGCAACACACCACAGTGCAAACTTCGTGTGAGTTATGCTCCTGTGCGCATGAGGGTAAAGTGCAAGTCAGTGCAAGTTAGTGCACACAGTGTAGGGTGCAGAGAAGTGCAGCACCGAGCTCGTGAGTCCAAACGAAAGAAGGGCCAAGTTTCAAAAGGGCTTAAGACAGGTATTGTGGAACATTCCTAACGGAATACACAATAACTTACGCCCTTATATCAACCCTCTTTAAATTAAAGCAATAAAAGCAGAGTTTTAGTGTTTTGTATTGTCACCTCATTTGTTTAAATTATTCACGTCGTTCACTGCAAGGGTGTTGTGTTTTATTTGTTAGTTTTAAATGTCTTGTTAAATTGTTATGTTCAATTTGAGCAGGTAAGTTTTTATTTATGCAAGAGAGAGAGTTGTTTTGTGGACTGTAGAAAACAGTGCCCGCTTGGTGTACTCCCCCACCCCCTGGTGGTGAAGGTGCCAAACCAGAATGTCAGTAACATCTGAGACTCGCAAGGGCAAGGTTGCGTCGAGCGCGTTCAGCGGCATTCACGTTTACAACTAACCATCTTAACTACACTAGACTTCCAGCGTAAGTGTAAGTTTTCTCTGATGAGAAGTTTAAAAAAAGGTACTGAGGTATGTGTGAAACAGGACTTCAACATGTTCTCATTTGTCTGACTGTAAGGTGACGTGGCTTGGCTGGATGATATGGGGTTGATTGGGATTTACAAAGGCGGTGAACATAATTTGGAAAAAGGTTTTAGGAATTGTATACCCGGTAGGCGCCAGACATCGCTGAGGCAGCATCACTTATGCTGTTGCGTTAGAGCTGAGTCCTTGTAACCTCGGGGTGCTGCGGGCCGATCACCTGGACCACATTCCCATGTAGTTCTTGCAGTATAACACCTGCTGTGGAGGCCTCGTGTTTCATAAACGAGGGGCTCTTCAGGCGGCCCAATCACCGCTTGGTATTGCAAATTAGTATGACGTTGATGTAATCAAAACAGAACTCCCTAAGCGTGGATTGTCAGTGCCAAACCACACACCCATAAATACTACTCGCGGTACTTTCGATAGGTTGCAGCACACCTACAAATCAATATGTACCCTTAAAATTCACAGACACTTTCATCAGGAAATTGTGGGTTTTAAGGGGTCAGTGCTATGAAACGCCTTGCAGCAATAGAATAGCGCAGCCATCAGTTCATGCGGTTTATTACAAATGTGAACATTCCCTCCAGGATAATATCTTATACACTTCCTCGCTTTGAACCCATGGCGAAGGTTATACAGTACAGCAAATCCCTAGGCTTACATGAAGGTTTCGTGTGCTGGTTAAATTAAAAACTCCCCAGGCAATGCAATTTCTGAGGTGGCGAAGGAGAGTATCCTTGATGGCTAAAACGAAGAAAAAACGTTCGTGATACTTAACTATTGCTGAGAAAAAGACCGGTGATGAAGGTTGATGCCGTCCAGGTGAGAAAAGCGCAAGCGCAGTTTCACATGTGCCTCCGTCTCTGGGTGCAACTAGCTGATGACTTTCCACCATGGCACCAGGGCTGGCGGTGGCGGGCCAATGTGCCACGGAGGGATCTACTTGCATATGTGGATAAGCAAATATACAGTTAGATGTTATCTTACTTTTAAATATTGCAAAAAAAAACACAAGTCAATAATTATTCTACAGCTTACCTTGTGGTTGAAATGACATGGGGTGAACATAACATTGGTGGTGATAAAAATTAGCATTTGTGACAGAAAACAATAACACTTTAAAAACAATAACATTGGGCGTAAAGACGTCTAAACCTATTGTTCTTCGTTCACATGTCACAGGTCTTTATTACGTGGCTATAAATGTATTTGTGGAAATGCTACGACCCTTTTTACATAACACACGTGGCTGTGTATTCTTCCGCCCGCTCTGCCGGGCTGGTATGCGCACGTAGCGCTACTCTCCCTGTATTACACTGCACTACACTGCTCTGGCCCACTCCTGCACCCACACTACACTACACTGTTCGCCGGTGATCAGTCGTCGAGAGTGTGAGTGTACTAATTTTGGGAGCAGCCAGCGTGACAAACGACCTAGGGGCAAGGGCGACACACGTGAAAGGTTTTTCAGGGTATGGGCCCTTAGAATACCTGCAATTTTCTATGCAAACTTTCGTGCTTAAATGTATTTTATTACTATTGCAAGTTCATCGTATATTTGGGTATGTGGACCAGCCGATAGGACACCCAGCAGCACCGGTAAGTATCATGTAATAAGAACACTTTGTCCTGATTTTTTAATTACTAAAAAAATGACTTGTGAGTTAACTAAAGCCACAACCATTGTTAAACATGTTTGGGTCAGGAATGTAAGAATATACATTGTAATGTACTGAAAGAAAAGAAATTTCTTGACATTCTTAATGAATCAACAAATACTAGTTTTTCAAGATATTAATGCTTGTAGAACTAGTTGCCACAGGATGGTGGAGCAAGGGGGTTAACTTTAAGGTTGGGGAGATTGGGTAGGGATTTTACCACGGTTTCTCACCAAATGTCTAGTGTTTATTGTGAGTGCCAGACATTGCGGGATGCAATGCCAAATCGGTGTTGTAGAGCAGACTCCTTCCAGGGTCGCGTGCTGACAGCCACAACAATGTCCTTCCTTTGGTGCTCCATCCATTGTGATTAATAAAAATACGTTACGGCAGTTCGGTGGTCAGAGATGTGGTAACGTGGTTGGGAAAAGCACTTAAGTGGAAATGTTGGAGTGGAAATACCCTGGGCGCAAGACATCGTCCTGGTGGCGTCAAATGAAGTTATCGTAGAGCACGAAGTGAAGTCCTCTCAGGCTGCGATGGGCCGATCACCAGGGCACACCACTTCTGCCTTGCTGAATCTGCTAACTGTAGGGAACTTTAGTGAAGTCATTGTATTTTAGAAACTCCCTACACTGTGGAATGTGAGGGCCAACCACATGCACAATAAAGCAATACTCCACACAATTCACCCAAAAATATCACTCAAAAACAGCTCAAAATAGTGATGATATATTGGGGGGGGGGTGTTAAGGGCCCTTGCCCTTTAAGTCTTGCGGCAGTCGAATAATAAAAGATTGCATAATTTACATAAACACTTTTAATAAGACACAAATTACACATTCCTCCAGGAAACAGTTTACACATGTGCCCTCTTTGACTTCAGGGCTGAAATTAATCTGTTAAAAATTGCATGGCGCTGCAAGTGCATTAAGTGTGCAGAAAAATTGAAATACTCCCTGGGCGATACAAACCTTGGGTAGGCGAGAGGCAGTAACTCGGGCGGCTAAAACAAAACGGATACGGATAAAATTAAACTTACTATTGACTTTACATGGCTGGTACAAAAGAGATAAATACTGCCCGAGCACAGAAAAAAACACGATGTGTGTCAACATGTGACTTGCCTCTCTGGTTACTTCTTGTTGACTGACTTCCAGCCGTAGTGCAAAGGCGAGTGATGGTGGCTCCACACGCTGTGGAGGGATCTACTTGCACGTGCACCTGGAAACAACTCTGCTTAAAACTAAGTACAGAAACATAACACTTGCATATAAAAATATTCCCTCAACAACGTAAATACCCTTGGTGATCAAAATGTTACATGAAATGAGGTGGACATAGCACTGATGGTGGTGAACAAAAATGTAACATAAAAAAACTCTTTAATCACTGCAAAATCTGATAGAAAAGGGTAGCATTAACTTTTAAATAGGGACACGTAACTGTGTTTGCACTTGCATGTTCGTATTTACTTGCTAAAATGACTTCGGAACGTTCTAGGTTATGGTAATACTCCACTTGGTGTGTTTGTTTACACTCGGGCCTTGCCCGCGTACTTGACACTGCATGGCCTGCTCTCTTGCACCTGCTCTGCACCCACGCATCTCCGTTACATCGCACTACATGGTGATCAATCGTAGAATGTGTCTGCATGTTGCGCTGTCAAGGTGCGGTCGGCTGGACAAATGGGCATACGGGTAGGGGAATGAATGGATTTCAAACGCCCCACCTCCTCCCCCCTTGGAGACTGTTGGTAAGCAGATGCCGTTACCTGCAGTACTGGGGTGTTCTCGAGGTTCTCCAAGGGTGTAAAAAGTAGGCCTGTCTCTGCTGAGCCCCACTTTCCTCCAGTGCTAGGTGTTGGTGGTGGATGTTGCGGTTGACAGTACTGTGGGTATCTGGAGCACATCCACACTGACGACACTGGTGTGGCGGCCGTATCTGCCTCCATGTCCGCTGGAGGTGGAGTGAGGCAACGGACCCACCACCCTCACTCCCACCATCGCTGCTTGAACTCGTTCTGTCCACCTTGCTCCTCTTGTTCTTGCTTGTTTTCAGTTTCCTGGGGCGACCCGAGTCAACTGACTCATCTTGCTCACCTGCTTTCTCCTCCTCTTCCTTGCTTGCGATTTCCTCCCTACTGCTTGCTATCTCCTCCACAATGGATTCCATCGGGTCGGCATGGCCACTTGTAGGCTCCGCGCCATCGATCTCACCTGGTGAAGCACTCTGTCGCTCCCTGTCAGGCACGGTGATGCCGGGCAACGATGGGTCTTCACCACTTGCTTCTCTCCCCTCCTCTGGAGGTCCGGTGACACTTACCATGTAATTTCCTCCCCCAGGGAGCGCGTCTCCATCGCAGCTGTCAGAGGTTACTGGGGGTGACATTACCTCATCATCCTCTTTTTGTGCAACTCCTCCTGCATCGCCTTGAGGTGCTGCTGTACCTCTCAACTCGTCACCTGCTCTCTCCTACTCGGCATCGTCGATGCCTGCAAGGGGCTGTGAGGCCCCATGATCTACTTTGTCGTTTACGTCACTCGGCTGCCGCCGGACATCGTTCTGGTGCACTCTCACCCTCCTCTTGCCGATACAGACTGTAGAGGTGTAGGGTCCCTGCTGTGCAATAATCCGGTGCAGCCCACTTTATTTCGCCGCAAGGCCCACCCAGAATTCTTTCCGGGCTGCAGACTGCAGGTGCGTGTGTATGTAAACTGCTTCACTGATTCTCAGCACCGATGGTGGTCGTGTGCTCGTTCCTAGCCACTGTCTTGCATACTGCCCATTTTGTTCTGTCACTTGCTGTTCGCGTTCATGTCGCACGCGGTAGTTGGTAGCACTGCTCGCTGCCTCACTGCTGCTAACTGCACTTGGGCAATCACAAGTTTCTTCCTGTGTGTACTTTGACTGATGTTTTGCCGGCAGCAGCATTTACACGTCGGCGAAGTGTGTACAGTGTGGCTGGCAGGTGTTGTGCCCATGTTGCATGCTGGTCACCCCACATGGAGGCGCAGCTGCACTTTCAGTTCCTGATTGCGCTGCTCGGTAGAGTTGGCCCTGGGATGTTACACAGCCATGGTCAGATGACGTATTACCCACCGAGTACATAACTCACACCATTTCTTCCCCGTGAGCTGACTCCCATTGTCCATTAGTAGATTTTTGGGTAAACACCATCGAGGAAAAAAGTCCTCAAAACTTTTGCAATGTTCAAAGTGTGTGCACTGCTGACAGTATATTCTTCGACCCATTTCGAAAAATTGTCTGTCACAACAATAATGAACCTCTTGCCAGCTGTTGTCCAGGGGTATGGCCCCCTTGAGGTCGAGACACACTGTCTCAAATGGTTTCTGCGGCGTGCATTACTGTTGCTGTTGCCATCCGTCAGCTCGGCGAGCTTTAAACAAGTTGCATTTCTGGCATTTCTGTACAAAGCGGTGGGCATGCTGCGCGAGACCGGGCCAAAATAAATGCCCCCGTACATTATGTAGTGTTTGGTCAACCCTCGGGTGTCCTGCCACGCTGCCACTGTGTGCCTGGGCGAGCACCTGATCCCACGCACACATGGAGACAAACACTCTCCAGTCCCCCAGGTGTTGAACTGAGCATATTTCTAATCTTCCATTCACTACACGCCAGCCCTCCACTGTTATCTCTGCGCACTGTTGGATTTTTGCTCGGGAAAATTGGCAGCCCTGCTGTTCGTTCGTGACATGCTCGTACATTTTGTGAATTAAAATATCCTCCTCTTCCATGCTGACCTGTTGTACATATACTCCGTGATGGGCTCTCGTGCATTTGGCAGAAGGCTATAGTCCCATTATGTGTCATCCTGCAGTACTACTTTTTCACTCGGAGCACGAGACAATGTGTCCGCCAACTCATTCTTTTTCCATGGCACATGCTCAAAACAAAAATCATAAGCCTGTAACTTTAATGCCCATTAGGTGAGTTTACAGTGCGCCTGGCGCATGCTGTGTAGCCAGAGTAAACATCTGTTGTTTGTGCAAAGTGTGAATGTTTGAAATTCTAGATACAAGTGGTACTTTTTAATTGTCCATATGACAGCGAGATACTCATACTCGTTAACACCATAACGGCGTTTTGTTTGACCAAACTTGGCGCTCGTGAAATCAATTACTAGTTTGTTTCCATTTTCGTCCTCCTGGTACAGCACTGCACTACGCCCTCTTGGCTTGCATCGGTCTGCAGATAAAGATGTCGGCTTGCATCATACCAGGCCAGTGTTGTACAATCGCGGAATTTTTTGCGTTATTTCACATAATGAATTACTGTTGATTGCAAGTCGTTCCAATACTACTGAAAGGTGGTGTAAATGCTCGTCACATGTGTCCAACCAGACGATGACGTCGTCGAGGTACGCCATGGCATCCTCGCCGATTATCCCGTCCGAGACTCGGGCCATCATCGATTGGAAAGATACCCAAAAGGCATGGCTTAAAATTGGAAGTGACGCCCACCAGTGTGGTAAAGGCAGTTTTCTCTCAGATATCCAGCTTTCCTGGGATTTGCCAGTATCCGCTCTTAAGATCAAGTGATGACACGACCTTGGTTCGGCCGAATGAACTGAGTGCATCTTTAACAGTAATGAATAGAGGTAGCGAATTTTGCGTTACTTGGTTGAGCGACCTGAAATATACGCAAAAACCCACATGCCATTTTTTTTTTTTTTTTTTTTTTTGGTGCGAGTGTAATTCCTGAGTTGTACCGGCTGTTAGTTGGTTTGATAATACAGTCGTTCAACATTTCCTGTTTCTGTACTTTGATTATTTTAGTTTGTTGTGGCAAATAACTGCAAGGGATTGTACGCACAGGTTCGTCCGTAAACGGGATTCCATGCTCCGCTAATGTTGTATATTTGGTAGATCATGTGTGGCAAATACATACCTGTGTTCATTTAATAAATTTTGAAAGCGGGTCTGATATTCGGAGGAACATTATTATCAATACTGCTAAGTGTTACTATTGGCAAATTTCCTGTAGGTTGTTTATCTAAATTATTCACTGTTCTCCGCTCCTTCGAAACAAAATGTATCCTATGTGCTGCGGGTTCAGAGATAGTGTTTTGTTCTGCCAAACACGGTACTCCTAAAATTGCATCTTCGCGTATTTCAGGTGTGACAATTGCAGTAGTGACAGTATTGATATATCTTACTGTAACTGTGATTTTTGCTTGTCCCAAGGTGGTTCTAATTTTATCCAGTGTAGCTAATTTAATCATGTAATTATCTGATATGACTTCCCATGAATTTACAAATTTAGATTTTACAAAATTATGTGAGGCGCCTGTATCTACTAGAGCATGACATCGCTGACTGTTGACATTGACAAGTTTCCTGATAAATTGTTTGTCACTGTTACTAAACTGCTGAATGTATACTTGTTGTGGTGTCTGACCTGGTGTTTACAGTTGCAGGAATGAGGTGGAAGGAATGTCTGGTCCCTTCACCCTAAAACCCCGTTTCCCTGCTTTATGTTGGCTGCCTCTCGGATGCTGTTAAGGTGCGGGTTGTTTGGACACTTGCTGTGACAGTGATATTGCTATGTCGGACAGTAACAACACGTGACCGTGACGGCTGTGATGGGTTCCGCAAGATTACTTGACCCCCAGCACCACTAATTGCACCTTGCACTTCTCGCAGTTGCATGTTCTGAAATCTAGCCTGATTATGCGATTGAAAGTTCTGCATATTTTATTTAGGTTGGTCAAAACGTTTTGCGGGCATATTGTTTTGCAACGGCACTTGTTTTGGTAGTTCCCGTTGCTCATGGTGTCATAATATGGCACCGGTATCCCGATGTTGTTGTTCTCGTATCCTCTCCAGTAAGATTGTGGTGTGCATCATATCTTCAACTGTACCATTTAGCAATGATATCAACACTGTTCGATACTCAGGTCGTGCTGTCTCTGCAATTACTTCCTGTACTTTTTCCAGTAAATTTGGATTCAGTCGCCGGATGAGGTGGGTTTTCCATGTGATGAACGTGGACAGCAGTTCACGTGGCTGTTACTCCTCTAACATAAGCCTGCTCTGTGCCTGCAGTGATCCAAATACTCCCCTGAATCGGCTGTGGAAAGTCCTGCGGAATTCCTCCCACTGGAGCCCGTAGTAGTTAAGTGATCTCCACCAGGACTGTGGGTCGCTGTGGAGCTGCACACCCACCCAGCTATCCCATTCTTCATAGTTTACCCCGTATCTGGTAAGTCTGGTAGTACAATCTTCCAGGAAGGTGGCTGGGTCTTCTGATGATGTTCCTGAGAAGATAGACAACATCTTAAATTTGGTTGGCATATTCGCATGCGTGTGTTCTGGTGGGTTATTGTTGGTATTGTTGTTGGGCCCTGTGGGTTCCTTCCTGCATGTTGTTTCCGTAACTGCGGGTTGCATTTGCTGAACAACTTCATTGTGACTAGTTGGGTATGGCGCGATTGACGGTAAGGTAGGATAGGGTGTTTGCAATGATAGTAAGACTGGTGGATACATTGGTGTCTGGTACAATGTGGAAGTGGCCGAAAATACGAGTTGACTTGTAAGAATGGCATAGGTGTAGCATTTAAGACAGGTTGCCGAAGGGTCGTCATACCTAGCAGTTTCTGTGTTTGCTTGCTCACCACGTGCATCCAGCTAACGTATGTTGTGTATCCTTCCCTTGCTGTGTGGTTCGGTACATGGCGCTTTCCTCTCCTGTATTCCTGACTGCTTCCCCTTGCTTTTTTGTGGTGGAATAATCTGTTTTAATGTTATAACATTGCATTACTGTTGGTCTGTTTTCCCCCTTCTTCCTATAGCATTAATCACATAGTCAACATACTTTCCAAGTCTTGCACTGTTGTTGTTTGTTTGTGATGGTGTGTTTGATGCACGAGACACTCGAATGTCAGTCCACAAATGCTTGTCATCTCCCTCTCGTTCATGCATTTTCTGTGATAGAATGCTTGACAATCTTTGCAACGGAGTACGATTACTCCCTGTCCATCGCACAACAAAATGTCAGAATAACGCGGAACGTTGTGGTTTGGTGTGGTTGCAGTTTCTGGTTTGACTGTGATTGTAGTTGTGGTTGAGAGTGGTGAGGTTGAAGAGTCCCTCGTCACCGGTTCTTACGTGCAGTCGTGGTTGATTGTAGCGTGCTTAATCGCGGCACAGTTAGGTGTCTGGCTGGCGAATGTTTACAGCAGCAGTAGTCTGTGTCGTAAGAATACGACACAGGTCTTGTGAAAGTACTCTCAGACGAGCACCGGGTAGCTATCATCCATCCGGCCAGCCATGGCTGATTTTGTTTGCACACCTCACACGAGCATGGAAGCACAGAGCGGAAGCACGAATGCGGAAGTTCTGTTTTGCGCGGGAGCGGAAACATGGCGTGGATGTTTTGGCACATGATATCATGGCTGTCCAGTGTGGCATGAGCAGAGGTCAACGAATGGTGGGGCGCTCAGCTGACCGCTGGTGTGCAGCGGGCAGATGTCGTAGAAGGAAGGAGAGTCTTTCATTTCTCCTTCCCCTTGTTGCTTCCCACTTTCTTCTCTGCCACCGGCGCAGTGCATCGCAGGCAGAGGGGTGGTAGATGATGCACGCGTAGCTCCTTTGTCCTGCGGGTGTGCCGGAATGGTGCGACTGATGTCATGCCTGCTGCAAGATAGCTGCTTACTTCTCACCCTTCTCCATTGCATTGTACTTTGACAGCTGCCCTTGTGCTTCCCACACTAAAAATACATACACATTGCTTTACTGCTTGCGACTCTTGCATAATCAATTACTTAAGATACAGAAACCTTTAAATACACATAAACACTGGATTAAGTGAAATGGGAATGAATCATATTAGAAATTAAAAGTAAAGAAAAACAAGAAATGGTACACTCAGGCCCGTGAGGGCACTTAAAATATATGTTAGGGCTGTTCTTGTATATGTTGCTTGACTTGGCGTCCTTGAGCATCGCGATGTTAATGAATAATTAACTTTCTACTGATGTTACAGGATATCCTTTCCAAATACATGTGCGCGGGCGCCATTGGTTGCACTTCTCCTTGCACTCACTTGCTCTGCACTTACGCTCTCAACACGAGAGCTTAAATGACCACCTTGGCCGCACTCGCGAAGAAGCAGGTTTCGGTAACTGATTCGGTGCACTGCTGAACCGGTTAACACGAGTGCCCGGTAGAGTGTTGCGCCCTGCAGTGGTCGCTGATAACCGCAAGCTAACAGGCCTGATGGATGCAGCTGGCCTAATAGTATCTTTTGATTCATTTTTAATGACTGGAAATATTTTTTAATTCAGTAAATTAGAAAGTATATTCTTACTTTCCTGACCTACAACATGTTGAAGTCGACAGCGCCTAGGCCTCAGGCGATTCACAATGTACTGCCAGCAGAGATGTCAAGAATGCAACACAGCATCACCTGAGTCGACGAACCATTGTCATGTGCATGTTATTCATCAAGTACAATGGCGTTCAGAAGGTGTAATTAGGGTTATATCAGATATTGGGGAGTGTGCATTGTGTGTTTATTTTTGTATGTGTACGTCATGATCCTACAATGCCACAAGTGTTAGTATATAAGTGTCAAATGTTCTCATCATGCTATGTAAGTGTCAGTGTTAAGTTAGGTTACCATGGAACAAGGTACTTACTTGAACATTGTCAGTGTCCATACGTCAGGTCGAGTGCCGCGTACTTTTGTTTACTTTTAGTATTTACATTTTGAGGATCAATGTGTATGTAGGGGCATATGTTATGTCAGTATTTTATTTTACCATGCTACCCATGTCATATAAATACGAGACAAATGATCTCTTTATATTTTATTATTATTGTTTTAGGGTATTTGAGTGCAGTCCTGTGTTTACATAATTATTATGATGTTGACATTGTGCATTAGAGGCGCCATTTCGTACACTTACTTGAACGACCACAGTCGAAGCTATTGTGACACATAGCCATTTCTATAATATTTATGATAATTATTAACATAACCATTAATGCATTGCAACTCATTTTTAATATTTATATTTTTAAGTGTGTTCGACCATTACTGGCAGGATTGAAATACTGGAATTTCCTAACACATTCCAAAAAGACACATCAAAGTGGACCGTTGCACTTGGCCACGTGGCAAATAGCCACTATAAAATCCTAAATGTATTTTTGAAGTGTTTTTATGCAAATTAATATGAACTCATGTTTTGCCACGAACACAAATAATATAGACGTAATAAACTTGACTTGAGACAGGCCCTATAAAGATATAATGTTAAGGTTATATTGCCACAGCAATGCAGTCTTGTCAAACAAGTGTATTTATTTTTATGTTTTTAAAATGTGCTCTTACTTTTTGTTGTTCAGATTTATTGATGTGTACATCTCATCGGCATTGTAGAACCCATTTCGTATCATTCATTTTATTTTACTTTATGTAAAATTACATCACTTGATGTTTGGGCGGGAGCGTCGGCCAGTGAGCGGCCTCCACACCAAACAGACAGTAGTGACATTTTAGATCTCGCGAGGTTACCACCGTACCGGGGTGCTCCGGGCAATTCATCTTTGTTTGATAATGATAATGTAGTTCTGCTTAATTAAAGTTAGTCTACCAGGACCTCTTGTCTTTTCTCACCCGAAGGTCACAGTTTTTCACCCTCGAATTGTATTTTACATAGCCGAGGTGTACTATGCAACTTAAGCTCATAGGCCCTACAGCAATTTCGTCTGTATAAGATCCCACCTGGCTAAAACTGTGGTATGTAAGCTTCAGTGCCCCAATGGGGAAGAACTTGTAATAAATACATACTTGTGAGATACCACAGTTTTAATATGATTAACCACTTATTGGTTACTTAAACTTTTCTCGTAACTTTACATTGACCATGTATTTTTAATAATGGCATTGGGTAGCCAAAATAACCCTTTGGGAGTGAGCAGGTGAATCAAGGGGGGGGGGCGACATTCCTGACTAAACGAGGCGATTTGGAGTTTAGTTTATGGCTGGTGGAAAGATACTTTCAAATGATAATATCCATCAAGACATGGACATGGGGGCAGGCCAACGGTTGTCTACCATCACGACCTGAGAGGAGGAGTCTCTAGCAAGTATAACTTCGTGCTCGCGCCGCAAGCTGGTGCCCTTAACCCTAGCAAGTATCGTTTCCTATCCACCATACCTGGTCTAGCTCACCAGACGTCAAGTGGCGCCACAACTAATAGCCTAACCTTTCTCGTCAACCATCCCAACACCTGCCTACTTCAATTTTATCAATTTATCAACATTGTATACCACTCCCTGTAACCTGCATCCTGAATCATCATCCAGTACACAATGTGCGACCACATGGGCATATGTATCTCATTTTCCTTTGAGCTTTGCTCACCATTACAACTACTGGCTGGGTTTCCTTTCATGCAACAAGAATAAGGGTTCAACAGAACATGGGAAATTTACGAAGCGAAAACAGGAAACCAAATGGAAAAGTGAGCCAAAACGAGCATTGCAGTCCGCCATCTTGAAACCCACCTTGTTACCGCACAACCGGCTTGGTCATGTAGGTCGGCCATTTTGGGACACTGTATCATCGAGAGGAAGCGACCAACTGCCTTCCACCCCTCTATCCATGCTGCATTGTGCCAGCAGGAACCACCCCTACTGTGCCACGCACATTAGTGTCAGCCGTGGGCCATGGACACGTGTTCCAGGAGAACCAAGATGCTGTCACCATGTTAACTACATCACGTGCACAACCAGGGATATTTTGATCTAAAGAGCACTAATGGGAAACGTGCTTCCCTATGCACCCAATGTTAATGAACGACTGTATCACTAGATTCGTTCTCGTTCGAATGGGAGAACTATAATGCCTGTATCTGTCAAGATCCCACCTCCAAGCAGCGCATATGACAAGGAATCGAGAAGGCGAATAAAGAACTTTACAACAGTGTGCTAGCCCTCATGAGCATAGGGAAAACTGAGGATATGTGTAACCATTGCTTGAAACCTCAACAAGCCAAGGGTTTTGTCAATCTGATAGTCCCGCCATTGCTGTGTACATGTCCACTACTGCCCATCGACACGGAACCAGCAGGATCGCAACTGAGGGAAATGCTGCGGAAGTGTGCCTACTACAAATGGTGCGATGGAAACGCAACCACCACACCGGCATGTGTCAGTTGCAAACGTGTCTACCATGAAGGTTGTAACACATCGTGGGAACAGAGAACAAGGAGGAATGCACATGACATGGATTGCACCCACTGTGTACTTGAACAACAGAGTCCACCAACACATCTGTAAGCTGAGGAGAATACCGGCCAGACGAATCCGACAATGACGCAATACCATCAAGAAATTGGATGTGAAGTAACGCACATTGTTGTGGACGATTACCCGCTCCACACACCACAGTTGATACTGCCTCATTAGCCACAGCATATGACACTGCTCCTGCAAACAGCACCAATGGCAGCCCATTACACAGCTCTGCCACTTGTGATTGAGTATGTAAACAAGCACCAATGTTGCCAACATAATCCAACGACAATAGCCTAGTTCCAGTCACTACCAGCGTATGCAGGTACAGCAAGTGAAGACCCCAGAGCTTTCATTCAGGACTGCAAATGACACTTGAGTAGATATAGTGTTGATTACGAAGTTTGTCCACACTGTATAGGCGAAAGATTTTCCGGAGACTGGAATACCTGGTGGCATGATATAGCCCACTACTGATTAACGTGGAAGAATTCCTGAGGAATTTTAAATGCAGATTTGTCACAACACTCACATTACTAAGCACATGCAGCCAGACTATTATGAGGGAACAAACTGACGAGTAGCTCTACGACTTCGCCACCAACAAAATCGATTTGATATGTACAATAATCCTGAACTTTCGTTTGAAGACATGTTGAAGGAAGTGGCAACTTCAGCTAGGAAGGAGCATCGCCCAGCGTTATCCTCCTCCATCTATATGACAGAGTAAGAATTTCTTCAAACCATACTTCTATTGGATGCAAACAGTATCGCAAGACCGGCTAAAGACCGTGATCAACCACAGCCGCTGCAATGCACAAACATGAACAAACAGAAAAATCAGTCCATGGGAGAAACAGTAACAAATGTTCCTGAAATAGTGGCAGCCCCAACCAAAACAACAACTTCTCAGACTAGAGTAAACAAGACGATTCGAAACAACTCAACTGCCTCGAGATTCACAAAAAGCAACCGCCCATCTCTGTGCTCTTGAAGGTGGTGTAATAGACCACACTGGGCCAATAAGTGTCCGACATGGGCAGATTTTCCACATAGATCAACAACACAGCAACATAGACCACTACCGGGAAATGGACTGCGGGGGTTGGGCAGCCTGACGCCATCCATCCCAGACCACTACAACAACAGAGCGCAACCCGCAAATCACTGGGCCAAATTATGAGTGAAACTGACAATTTCATACGCATCTCGATCCAAGTTAATGATTAGTAGACACAGCAGCCTATCAAAATTTTGTTCACACTAGTTATATCAATCCTGCAGAAATCAAGAAAAATAAACAAGCAATTAAATTGGCCACATGTCAACACACAAGCGAGATTATTGGCGAAGTAAAAGTGATGGTAAAAATATGGGCTGGTGGTCTTAACCTGGCAAGTAGCATTTCCTATCCACCATACCTTATTCCCCTTATGGTCCAGCTCGTCGCATGTGGATGTTTAACAATGATTGTGGCATTAGTTAGCCCACAAGTGCATGGTTGATAGAGTTGATTATGGAAAAGGTATATTTGATGCATTTTTCGATTTAATTCCAATGAGTGAAGCAAACACTGTTAACTTACACAATTGCTTGGTATGGTAATTTCAAGCTGAAAATATTCCATACAAAAAAAACCTAATTAGTTTTACTGCCGATAGTGCTAGTGTTATGATGGATAACAACATTCTTTATGTACTGTTTTGCAAAATTTAATAACACATATTAATAATGAATTGTATCTATCATTTGATGCCTCTGGGATGGTGAAAAAGGGTTAAAAACTATATTCTGGTTGTGAAGATGAGGTCTAGAATATAATTATACCCGGTTGGTGCCATATGCTATCAAGGCGACATCAATGTGGATGCTGGCTCTCTTAACCTCGGGGTTGAGGGCCGTACTCCCGGGCTAAACTCCTTGCCGAAGATGCTGATGACCTCTGCCTTATCGATTACTGCTGTTTGTTAAATGGTAGCTGGTCGGGCGACTGCATACCATTGTAGATCTTGGTGGTAAAGCTGCCTAGCCAATAATGCTCGCATAGGTGGATTGTCAGGGCCAAACACACGCCCATAAAGTTCGGGACAACACTTACTGACACTTGCAAAAGAATAAAGCTCAATTGAGCGGATATTATGAGAGCCCGTCCCCTGACACGCATACCACAGTCGAAAATAAATATCATTCCACTCAGTTCACAGACATATTTATTCCTATAAATTTACACCTCTCTCTAGGAGAGCTTTTTACATAACACTTGCTGGCTTTAACTGGCCACTGTGGATAAGACTGTGAAAAATGTCTTACGACATGCAATGCATGACATTCAGTGTGCTGTTGTTTGCCTGGACCATGGGGGAAATGAGGTGTGGTGGATAGGAAATATAGTTTGCCAGGGTTAAGGGTGCAGCCCATGGTACGAGAACAAAATTATACTTGCTAGAGACTCCTCCTCTAGTGTCGAGATGGCCGACGACCGTTGGCCTGCCCCCATGTACACTTCTTAATAGATGTTACCAGGTGTAATACCTTTCCACTAGCTGTGAATTACACTCCAATTGCCTCGTCTAATCAGGGATGTCACCCCCACCCCCTGATAGGCCAGCTCACCCCCAAAGGGTTATTTTGACTACCCAACATCATTATTAAAGACAGGTGGTTGATACGAACTTACGAAAAAGGTTTACTAGTTGACAGAGAGTAAATTATAATAAAAACGTCGGCATCTCACTGGTATGTGTTTATTATAAGTTATTCCCCATCGGGATACTGAAATTTACAAACCGCTGTTCTAGCCAGGTGGGCTGTTACAAAGATAAAATGGCCATAGTGCTTATGAACTTACGTGGTACATTACGCCTTGGTCGTGTAAAAGACAAACCATGGGTGAAAGACAGAGTACTCCAGGCGAGCATTAAACAAAGGTTCCGGTATACTAAAGTGAATTAAACAGAATTACATGAAAGTTATTGAACAAAGATGAAGTGCCCAGAGCACCATGGCGTGGGAGTGCTCTCACGAGATCTCAGATGCTACTCATTTCTCGTTTGGCGCAGAGGCTGCTCACTAGCTGACGTTCCTGGTCAAACATCACGTGAAATAATTTTACTTAAGGTGAAACCCAATAAATGTAACAAAATGGGTGCTACAATGCCGATGAGATGTACATATGAATAAACTCTTAACAGCAAAACATAAAAGCATGTTTTAAAAATATAAAAACAAATACATACATTCGACCAGACCACATTGCCATGGCATCCTAACCTCACTATCGACACATAAATTAACAATAATATCTTCAGAGGGGCTGTCCCCAGTCAAGTTTATTATGTTCGTACGATTTTTGCTCATGGCAAAACATGTGAGTATATCTTAGCTGGAATAAAAAGTGTTCAAAACTACTTTTATAATCTTGTAGTGGCTATTTTCCACGTGGCCATGTGCACCGGTCCACTTTCATACGTCGTTTTGGAACGTGGTAGGAAAGTCCAGTATTTCAAAACTGCCAGTAATGGTCGAACACACTTTAAGATTATAAAATATAAAAGAATGATTTGTAATGCATAAAAGTTATGTTAATAATTATTAGCAATATTATAGAGACGTCGACGTGTTACGCTATTATCGTCTGTGGCCATTCAATAAATCCACAAAACGGAACCTCTAGCACACTCACTTTCAACAGCTTAATAATTACGGACATGCATGATTACACTAAACACACTGAAACAATAATAATAAAATACAAGGAGACAATTTGTCTCGTGATATAGGACATAATAAATTGCACTAAATAACACAGACCCTCAAAATTGTAAACACTTTACATAAAATAAAAAATATGGCATTCGGCCTGACACATGTATATTGATATTCATTTCAGTACATACCTGGAAGTGTGATAATCTAACTTTGTGTATTCGTGCACACTATGGCACGATGCGGAACATTAACTCTTGTGGCGAAAGAACATTTGATATTTACATTAACACTATTGGAACTGTAGATGATGACGTACACGTACAAAATTAAACATACATTGCACACTCCCTAACAACTGACATAAACGTAATTACAACTTTATATGCTCCTGCACTTGACACATAATACACACACTGCACTGGTTCGTCGACTAAGGTGCTTTGCTGTGTTGCATTCCTGATGTATCTGCTGGCACGATGTGGTGAATGACCTGAGGCCCAGGCGCTGTCGATGTCATCCGCTGTCGACGTCATCCATTATAATGAAAGCTTGAACTTCCCATGGCAATAAAAATCCCACAGGAAGAGGTGGTGGCGTGACGCCCGCTGGCATGACCACCAAAGGCAAAGTGAGCTCCCTGATTCACTACCCTTGCTGTCTCCTTCCTCGCTCCTTTTGTCCTCCTACATAGTATGCTGTTTCCAGGTGCGACCCAGCTGAATAGCCCCTGTAAACAGACTTTCACCTTCATTAACACTTTGCTCCTGCAATTGTTCCTGCACCTGCTTGTCTTGCACACACACTTGCGTTCGTCCTCCTTGCTCTACCTTACCCATGCGCCTCTTGCTCTAACTGCCCTTGCCCCTCTTGCTCTACCTGCTATTGTGTTTGAGGTGATACAGGTTCCTTGTGGGGCATACTGATGCCGGGTAACTCCTACGCATTCTCCTCCTCCCCTCTTGAATCCTCCTGAAGTAATAATTCACCTTCCGGCCTCCCCCATTCCTGTTGGAACTCGTCATCCGTTATTTCCATCCTGTGCCACCCCTGGTGGGGTGGTCTGTCATCGGCGCGCACTGGTTGGTCCTCTGTGGGCTCCCCCCCTGAAGTTCCACCAACCTCGCATCTCCTCCTATATTTCCCCTAGCTCTTCTCGCCCTTCGCCGTCATGGGGTTGGGACACACCGGGATGGACTTCGTCGTGGACGGCACCCGGGTTTAACCAGATGTCCCGATTTACCCTTACTTTCCTCTTTCCCATGTGAATGGTGTGCGTACTGGGTTTGTGCATTTCTATCACATGATGCTGTCCACTCCACCGTGCTGCTAATTCTGCACAGAAATCCTTCTTCACTGTGGACTGGGGCTGTGTCCTCACATACACTGCTTATCCCTCATGCAAGCTTGCAAGAGGTCGGTTCGTTATAGGCAACACTTATAATGCGATTAATGCTCCATTTTGTACATAATTCCCATCACTTGTAGCCAGTAAACTTTGTACTGTTTTCTCTCAACAAGTTCCGTGGGAATACCCAAAGCAGGAAAAACTGTTCCTCCAATATTCTTGTGACATTGCAGGCTCTCGCCCCGCTGGTAGGGCATGCCTCTGTCCAGCATGAAAATTCTTGGTTACTACTAACAGAAACAGCTTTCTCCCTCTCATTCTCGGATATGTTCCCATCAGATCCAGACAAACCGCTTCGAACGGATTCCTTGGCAAGCGTGGGTTTTGTTGTTGCCTTCCATTTGCACGACATGCTATATATATATATATATATATATATATATATATATATATATATGTTCCCTTCATGACATTGTTGCACAAATTGCCTCACATCCCTGCTAAGGCCTGACAAAAAAAACAGTCACGTACATTCCTGACCGTCTGCTCAACACCTGGGTGTCCGGCCAAGTTACCACAATGTGAATAGGAGAAAACTTGTTCCCTCACAGACATGGGGACATACACTCTCCACTTTTCCGGTTGCTGAGCATAACAGATCTCCAGCCTGCCATCTACGACGCATCATCTCTCTACTTACTGCTGTGCACATTGGTTGGATTTTTCCTGCATAAATTTGCAATTTTTATGTACCTCAACGATGTCCCTGTGCAAATCAATGTTAAACTCGTATTGTTTCCTGCTGTTATCTGCTGTACGTATACTTCCGATACTGGGTCCCTTGAACTTGGCAGTAAGATGTCCTCCCATTCTGCTTCGTCATGGACGATCACTTCATTGTTGGAATTACGTGACAGTGCATCCGCCAGTTCATTCTCCTTACCGGGCATGTAGGATTGCAAGTGTAGCGCCCATCGCGTCAATTTACTCCTTGCTTCTTGCATACTACGCAACCACACTAGGCACTGGTTGTCGGTCCATAGTGAAAACTACTGGTATTCGAGGAACACGCAGTATTTTTTACCGCCCAAATAACTGCCAGGCATTTTTTTTCATTCACATCATAATGCCTCTCAGCTGGCCCTATATTTACGTTCGCAAAGTCAATAATGTGTTTCTTGCCACTGTCGCTAACCTAGTACAATACTGCATATATTCGCTTCTAGCTTGCATCAATCTGAAGGTACAAATGTCTGCTCGTGTCGAGGCATGTTAATGTCGGGCACGATCTGATCTCACGCTTAATATCTAAGGACGCCTTCTCTGCTTCGCTCGTCTATTGAAACCTTCTCTGCAGTAAGAACAATTATAAGCCCGAAAAAATGCTGCTGTTGCTTGCGTGTTTTAGGTTGCAGATAGTTGTCGATGAGTCTTAACTGTTCCGGATTTGACCGGTTCTCTTCCTAATCGAGTACAAGGCCTAAGAAATCTATGCTGGTTTTTCCCACATGGCATTTTTCAACTGAGCATGTGAGGCCATTGATTACGAACCTCTCCAGGACTACTGCCAAATGATGTATGTGTTCCTCCCAATAGTCTGACCAGATAATTATGTCATCGAGATACGCCAGTGTATACTCTCCGATAATGCCATCCAGTACATGTACCATCATTGCCTGGAATGTTGCGGGCGCACATTTCAAACCAAATGGCATCACACAAAATTGAAAACGTCGACCATCTGAGGCTGTGAAAGCAGGTTTTGGCCTGTCCTCGAGTTTTACAGGCATCTGCCAATAGCCACTCTTCAGGTCTAATGACGTCCACACCTTCGCCTGCCGTAATGCACTCAATGCATTTTTTATGCTTATGTATGGCAGGAGTGCACTGCCTGTTGTTTGGTTCAATGGTCATGAATCAAAGCAGAATCGCCAGTTTCCGTCTTTTTGTTTTTGAGCTGGTGTGGTAGCGGAATTAAACTGGCCATTCGAAGGATCTATTACATCATCAATCATTACTTGTATTTGTTTCTTGAACATCCGTGTCTGATGCGGTAAATAACTTCGCCAACTGGTGTGTACCAGTTTTTCCTCTACAACTGGGTTTGCGTGTTCTGCTATGGTGGTTCGTTTCAATGTGCCATTCCTGCCAAATACATCACTGCATTCGTCAAGGACACATTCAGATGCGGCCTGGTGTTCAGCCGGGACCTGATTGTCCAATTCCCCTAGTTTCACTTCGGGTAGGTTACCCATCGTACAGCGGTCCAGGTTATACATCATGCGCCTTTTTTTCGCTCCAAAATGTATCCATCTTGCAGTGGGTTCCACAATCGTATCTGTTCTGTCAACCATGGTATTCACAGAATAGCCTCCTCAATGACTGTTGTTTTTTGTCTTGATGACTGACAGAATGTCAGGAAGGCAGAAGGAATTATCCCCACAGTGGGTGCCATTTTGACATGGCACCGTGGTACCTCAGTGGATAGAGGCAGGATTTAAGGTGCGGTGAAATTTTAAAGGTTATTTTATCTGGAGTGCCAGACATCACTGGGCGATGTCGTGTGAGTCGGTAGAGACAAGGTTTCCTCCAGGGTTGTTCGGTCGATGACCAATGAAATCCTGGACTGCTGCTCCTTATGAAGTGCGTATGGCGCAGTGGCCTGTATGGGTTAGCTAACACACCCATGTTACGTATTATTGCTGCATACAAAAGCTCGCCGATTAAGTTGACGCAGTGACTTATCAGTTAGTCACATGCCTACATTTACACACACGATACTTGCACATTAGCAAATAAATAAAATACATATTAAAACACTGGGTGAAACAGGTGTGTATATTCTAGGGGCCCGTGCCCTGAAGAGCCTGAAGGCCACGAAATAATGTCCACATTATCAGTTCTCATTGTGTAATTATGCAGTTTATTTAACAAGGCTCTCAGGCCTACACTTTAAATACAAAATCACACTGCATGGCTTCAAAACCCGCAGTTAGGTAACGCTGTGAAAATGGCGCTATGCCAATGAAAATAATGTGCAAGAAGTTGAATACGCCCGAGCACGTGAAACCCGAGCCGCTGTAACACGCAACCACACCCCCGAGATATTCATAGCTGACTGACGTGCACGCCGTGGCATGCTGGCCGAGTTTGGCGCCCACAATGACCTACTTTCTCAACATTGCAAAATACATATTAACACTCTATGTTCCTTACCTTGTGCTGGATCATATGTAAATCACTTTTAAAAATAACATAGAATAAAGAACACTGTTTACATTTGGGTGGACGAGGTGAGGATTGCACACATTGTGAATGGTACATAATGAAACACTGAAAAACAAGCTTTACTCACTCTGAAATGCACTGGGGTTGTTTCCTTGCATAAAATACGAAAACATGTGGACATTCGTGTTTTAAAATCACACGCAATACCCTAAATAACCAAATATCACTGAAAATAAAGATCTATTTTATACTCTTGTGCTGTAGCGGGTGCTCTGAAGTCACATGCTAGGATTTGCGTCGCATTGCGTCCACACTTGCGTACCACTGCAATAACTGCTCCAATTGTCGCGTGTGCATCCCAATTGCGCAGCTCCATGGCGCAGCGGCTGTTAAATGGGCTTCGGATGAGATATGTGGCACACGTCAGTCTCAATGTCACAGATTTGAACCGTTGCTTCTGCCTATCCTACAGCCATAATACTGTGCTCATTCGTGGCCAACCGAATCACATGATCTGTAGGCATCACATCTTGCCTGGGTACAAAGTGTGGTCGTATAAAGTTATGTGAGGCTGCAGTATCAATTAAAGCATAACAAAAATGACTGTCGAAGGAAACCAAAATGCGAATAAATGGTGCATGATTGCTACTGATCTGTTGTACTTTTGTTTGCTGTTGCGTTAATTTGTACTGGTCATTCGAATTCTGGCGGGCGGTGTGTCGGAAGCGTCCAGCCCCTTCACACCTGCAACCCGTTTTCCTGCTGCTTATGTTCGGGCACTACTCGGCTCTGCCTTATGTGCGGATTATTCGGACATTTATTGTGCCAGTTATATTGTTGGATCGGACAGTACCTGCACGGATATCGGGGTGGATAATCTGGATTCCATCCTTCCTGTTGATTGTTGACATTGCCTGTTACATTTCGGTATGGTGGTTTCTGATCACTGGAACCCCTGGCTCCGCTCTGCTTCTGCTCCTGTTTGTACTTATTTCCATGCGATTGACCATGGTACACTTTTTCATGCGGTGTCCCATTATGCAGTTTTTCATGCATCTGTCCACTATAGCTATATGACTGTTGTGGAAAATTTTGTGACATGCCAGAATGGTGTTTGTGTACATTATCTTCCCTCTGCTCATGCCGCCATTTTACTGTATTAGTGTCATGGCACGGTAATTCATTGGTTCTCTCTAAAATTATTGCAGCTTGCACTAAATCCTACAACGTGCCATTAATAAAGGTATTAAGGCTGCTCTGAATTATGTTCTGGCTGTCTCTACGAATACTTCGAGCGCTTCTTGCTCTGGCAAATGTGGGTGAAATTGTATGATTAGGTGATTCTTACACGTGATAATAGCGGTTAATGACTCACCCATTTTTTGACCTTCCAGAGTCAGTTAATGGTATGCTGCGGTTCTGAGATACGTTTTCAGTCTCTTCAGTCTCTTTCAGTCTCACCTGCTTTATTGAGGATCTCGGTGTTCCTTTATGAAATTCCCAAGTCCCCCCCCCCCCCCTCCCTAACCACATTCACAAATACTGGCTTCGCTACTGTCGAAGACAATATGTGGTCTCTAACACACCAACAGACTTGTTGGTCTACACTTGGCTACACTTTTCATTTAACAAAGTCAATATTAAGAAAATCTAATAAGGACGTGTGTGACAGTGAAGGAGATTGGCGTAATAGAAAAAAGGTGTTGGAGTAGGCCACGAGTATCAGTTGTCCTCAGATGTTATTTTTTTATGGTGAGTACATGTGAATCATCTTTTTAATTGTAATTTTAAAATTAATAAATATGTATTAAATTTTTTATGTTCATTTAATAGTTAAAATTTATCATTTGAAAATCTGTTTTATTCTACTGTTTCTTTCGTGGTTCAATCAACTGCATTTAGAAATGGTAGAGCTAGCAACACTGAGGCAGCAGTGAAATCAATAATGAAGAGGTTTGTCCGCATGGTATGCTTTTTCTACTATCTGAGAACAAGTGATATCTTTCGCGAGCAGCAAAAACGGCAGTTACTCCCGGCAGGGCGACGAACAGCAGAAAACTAACACGTCAAAAGTAAATAAACAAAATGTTATTTTTAAAATGTTTATAATCGTTATTGTCTCTGTGTAATGTATGTGTATTCAAAATGTTAGCTTTTCGAGGTAACTTACTGTCGAGAGTTAAGTGTGTCTTAGATATCTTTATTTCTCTCTGCACTTCTTACAGGATGCCCAATCATATTCTCTTCATCAATTCTGCGTAAAAGCAAATTACTATTTGCAATCGTCACTCTCAAGACTCTTCGATGTTTGTAATTTTATTTTGGCAGCCATTTTTTTTCAACCTTGCTCGTTTTGATATATCTCCTGTACCTCGGCGAGCAAGATAAAAAAAAACTGCTTTTAATAGCACAAATAGCAACTGCTACCGCCACCGAAACAACGTGCGAAAAAAGTGCTTCCGGTAACACGAACGGCAACTAGCAAAACTAGCACTAAACTAGCAGAATAGCAAACCACGTGAACACACCTAAGGGTTTATTCGGGCGACCTGAGATTTCTACTACTTCTGCTCTTTTTGTGCGTTTTTTCTTTATCCTTTGCCATTTTGAGCATTTGTTTGACCGGAAGTGTTTTGTTCTTATGGCTGTTCGGGCGTCAGGAGCACTGCTACTTTTCTCACAAAGAGCATAAACTTTCTGCTTGTACTGCCGAGGAAGAGCATAAGAGCAGTGAGATCGAGAGAAAGAAAAAAGGCACCAAATTTGTTTGTTTATAGTCTGGAGAACGAGATAGTGCTTGTTTTCCTTCAAAATCTTTTGTCACGTTTATTTATTTGCAAATAAGTTTGTTTATCCTCTGAGAACTGCTGTTGGGCATGTAAATATAATTGTAGACAATTTAAAGAAATATTACATTCATCCTTGAAGGCAAGTGTTAAAATAACAGTCGCTGTGATTATTAAATACTTGTCATAAACCAATCACAGGCCACTTTAGTGTGCCAAGCAATAAAACAGATGCTGAATTGCCTCTAATAACCATTAACATTGGCAATAACTTAATTTTATCAGGCATTACAAGGTTAGGGTTATGTCGAAATTACAACTGTCATTGCATAGCCCATTTTACAATATTTGATGCTAGTAGGTTTACCAGGCATTCTCTTTTAATTTGACATGCCCTTTTTTTTGCCGCCTCGAAACTGTTCGTCGCCCTACGGTGTCATACTCAATCTAGTTTAAAATTTCAGATTGACGATGTTGTGATCAGCTGATTAGTAGTAAACAGTTCTGTGAATTTTGACGTTCGGTTGGTAGCAGAAAATATTAGTGCGTTTTTTTGGGGAACCACGCATAACTTAGAAAATCACAACTTAGAACAGTCATAACTTAGAATTCTTGAAAACATCCACACAAGTTAGAACTATCATAACTTAGATAATCATAACTTAGAACCATCATAACTTATAAACACAACTTAGAACTATCATAACTTAGCAACATGCAACTTAGAAAAACACATCTAAAAACACATAACTTAGAAAAGCATAACTTTGAACGATCGTAACTTTGAAACACACAACTTAGAACTATCATAACTTAGAAACATGCAACTTAGAAACACACAACTTAGAAACATCGTAATTTATAAAATCATAACTTAGAACGATCATAACTTAGAAATACACAACTTATAACTATCAAAACTTAGAAACACACAACTTAGAAGCACGCGACTTAGAACCACATAACTTAGAAAATAATAACTTAGAATGATCGCAACTTAGAAACACACAACTTAGAACTGTCATAACTTAGAAACACACAACTTAGAACCACATAACTTAGAAAAACACAATGCAGAATCACATAACTTACAAGATGGGAAGTGAAAGTATACATATTTTAAAAAGATTGGAATGAGGATTTTTCTTATGCATTTTCCTCGCATTCAGTTCTGCACTCTAGTGATAACACTTTTACCTTTACACTGTCAGCATGAATGGAACAGAAACCATTAGGCAAATCTTCTCTGTTGTATTGGCTACAAGTTGATCACTGGCGTTTCCGGCAGTTTACTTTCACAAACTAACGTGAAAGTGCACATTATTAACTATAGAAAGCCGTCTTTGGGTGGCAACTTTAAAACTGTGTAATTACTCTAGCTCTTTCAAAAATAGAAACGGGATGTACAACACATAGTGAACTATTTGTATGTAAAGGAGGATATTCTTTAGTATGTTGGCACCGCTATACCGGTGCTGGAAAGAAGTAATCATTTCCGACTTCAGGTACACTATTAATTTAATGACAATAATAAATAAATTATGCACAACACAAAAAGAAACACGCTAATCACTGAATCATTGCACCGAAACATTGAACTATACGAAAATAAACACGAACACAGTAACAAGTATAAAATAACTCCCCATTACCAAACCGAATTACCCACCTTCTGACTACTGTAACCAAATTTGGTAAACAGTAACAAACTGTTAGCAGAGCGTTTACAAACAGCAGAGTAACCACGAGCACCAATCCACTGATTTTTCATTATTTGCTATCTATAACCGCGAAAATTCGCGGATCAACCGTGTGAACATAATGACAATATTTATGATATTAGAATTTCTTATCTGATATAGAATAACAATTTTGTGGGAAATTGAATGCAGACTAATGGACGTGCTTTGACTATAAATTTCCTAATAAATCATAGAAAAATTTTAATTGTATCCATTTAAATGCCATGGGGGTGAGTTACAAGTGTACGCCATTATGATGGTGGTTAGTCGCACTAGATACTACTACGAACATGGTGAGTTTAGGCAAAAGGTTCCTGTATTGCCTGCTAGAAGCCATATCAATTGTACATGTCTAGGGTTAAATTTTTACAAAAAAATGGATTGTTTTTTGTATCCTTTGCTGGTTATGGGACAGAGAGGGAGAACTTAATCTTTATCTGCAGGCTCCTCCCGGCTGAATAAATAACAGTGGTTTCAATGATTCTGCTTGCAAAAATTACGAAGAAAATGTTCTGCATTTCGGCTCTCGGCCTGGGTTTAGAGTTGATCTGTTTGTGAATTTAAATACAGATTGTGAGCTCAGAAATCCACCGAAAACATTTTCCGTTTTTCTCTAATTTCATTGACGGCTACAAAACTGTAACTTGTACCTACACATCTGGTTTTTGGAAGCCAAAAGTCGTTTTATTGACTAATGGTCAATGAATAAAACTAACTTGCTACACACATACAAATAATGTTTTGAGTACTAAAGTTTTTATTGATAAATACAAATGCAACAAATAATATTAACAAACATTTTTTAATATATAAGTTTTTATTCATAAAATTGTTAAAGAGATGCGAAATTGGTATGTCACCATATAGAAAGGTATGAATAGTTATTATTTCATAAATAAAACTGCCCTATCAAAAATAGCAGTTCTATGAAAAAATAAAACTATCGTAATTGATTACAAAATTCTGTTATAAAATGCATGTCTATATAAGCGTAGCTATTACTATCAGTTTATAGTTAGCGAGATGAAATATGCATTAAAAATATATGGATTATGAGTTTATTTAATAATAATTTCCATTGTGAATAATATTATTTTAAGTTAACTGTGAGCGTCCTCGTTTATCATTATCCGACTGGCATATACAAATTACTCCTACAACTTATGTTTGTTGCCGAGGGAGTAGAGTTGAGAGATTTGGGCCACTCTTAACAGCGATGTCTTGAGAGTCGAACAGTGCAGGGGGTGTAAATGAGGGTCGTTTAACAGAGTAGTCTAAGCTCACTGGTAACTGAGCTACATACGTTTTTCTATAGAAAAGAAACATTAAAAATAGATATTGAAGAAACATTTCGAGATGGACAAATTCTCTCAAATTAAACATTCGTTGCAAACAGATTAAAATATATTACGTCTTACCATAAAAGAAACTATGTTCCCACAACAGTTGGGTTAAAAGACTCCGCCTTTGCTCTGTGGTGCTCTACGGCGCATATTATTCCGTGTCTCTGTAACAAACTACAGTTTGCTGTTGAATTTTGAGGGCAACGTCACCTACTTGAAAAACTATTTTCGGGCAGGAAATCATTGGTGCTCCACTTTATTTCCGGAAATGTAATGTTTGCCTGCCTTTATCTCACTAGATTCCAGTTATGCTTAGTCATGCACATCTATACTGCCACTTTGTGATTAATTCAAAATGTTAAGATTCCTTTACGAGGTGGAAGTTAGGAATGATACACACATTTCTCCTCGTGGGTGTTCAAAACCGAAAGTCGGTTCTCTCCGAGATTAGCTCTTGTCGACGACGACGACGCCCGGTCTGGTCCTCTTCTTGAGTAGAAACCCGACCTATCCGACCAACTTGTTGAGAGTGAGAGTGCAATTAATATAATAAAAATTATGCGGGCTATGTACTCTCGCTAGCTGCCCTTACCCTGTCAGTGTGCCGCTCAACCAGCGAGTAGCCTAATGAAAAACACTTCACAGGTGTCGCACCCTCAGGAGATGCACCAGGCCTGTCAGGGTGACTCAGGCAGCGAGTGTCATAAACACAACCGAATTCCTACCCTCACGAGATGCACCAGGCTTGTCAGGGTGACTCAGGCAGCGAGTGTCATAAACACAACCGAATTCCTACCCTCAGGAGATGCACCAGGCCTGTCAGGGTGACTCAGGCAGCGAGTGTCATAAACACAACCGAATTCCTAGGACTATGTTTTCAAGATGAAGGAAAATTGCCTGGCCAATGACCGGTTGCAACATTAACGTTCATTGTTTTATCCGAGATTATGTCCGAACTTTATCTAAGATCTTCACAGAATACTGTTACCGCATTCGAGTTCAGAGAATGACTGAAGATGGGGATAAACTTCATTTTGACCCGCCGAATTTGTTCAAAGACATGATTCAAGGTCAGAGTAGTGTCTAAGTAATGTTATATATACACACACATATATATATATATACATATATATATTCTCTAGCATTAAGCTTCATAGTATTTATATTGATTAAATTCTGATGAGTTGGTTTACTGTTGTAAAATATTAACTGAGACACATATAGTAAGAAAGGCTCAAAATCATACGAATTTCTTTAATTCAAAATAAAGTATTGATATTTTGTGAAGATATGAAACTGAATCTCACATCGAAATTTTTGCTCACGGAAGACCAGACTTCACTGCTGAATAATGTAAGTTGAAAATACACCGACAGATTTTGGAATTTTTTTTTCTTTTTTTGGAAATATAAAATTATATTATAGACATTTAAAGAATATTCAGTAAAATTCGTACTATACTTTATTTTAAACAAATAAATCATCGCAGCATCTAATTTTCTGGCCTTTACTTTCTTCAGAATATTGGTATAAAAAATAACGAAGTGTGTGTTTATAATGCGAGTTAACTGGTAAATACAAAACTGCATTGAAAACAGTAATGTATAAAGTGTGCAAAAATTTTATTTTTCCCTTACATATAATATCTCCAAATGGATAACAACACAACTAATCCCACCACAGCTACAATGAAATGCATTCACCTATAAAAACAAAGTGCTCATCGGATTTTCAAAATAGTCACGTCACTGAACTCGTCGCTTAATTACTTGTTATGCTATTAGAAGAAATGAGTAGATTCCGATAAAATAAAACTAAAGTTGATATCTTTATGTCAGTAGTTGATTACATCTCGGAACAGACATAGACGGTGTTTTATGACCCCATAGTGCAATTTATGGATTCGAAATCTTAGCTGAATAATGCTGTATACAATATAAAGTTGGATGATAGAACATCATATTGGTACAGACATTTATATTTTAAATTATTTTAAGTCTATAAATATTCATTGTAATATGACTTATTTTATGTTTATCAAATATGATGAGATCGATTACTTATAAACTGCTATTATTGCTAGATTTGGACCTAAAACAACGTTTCGATTTCGTGATTAGTTTGTTGAACCTTTTGCATTATTTTCGAAAAAATTAGTAATCAAAGAATTTGTTATATTGATTTCTAAACAAGCGACGAAAATTGAATTTTAATCAATCTCGATGGTTCTGATATGAAGCAAATTTACATTTCTTACTACACATTTGTTATAATAAATGGAAAATGTCACTAAATATTTAGAATCTTGATTTATTAATTATAAAGTTATGAAAAGGGGAACACTTATTAATAAAAATATTGTTCATTTCAATATTTTCTAAAAATTAATACAAAAGGTAATAGGTATTTTAAATTTGCACATTTTAAATGTGTTTTTGATTTAGATTGTTGCAATGGTTGGCATTATGAATATACCCAGGAATATGGTACCAATCCTTATTTAACTTAAAATTTTTAAAATTGTTATTGATAGTTTATTATTGTTGAATAAAACATTCTTATTACACATGTTATATATTAATATATACTATTTTTAATAGTATATTTCAAATGTCGTAGTGTCCTTATAATACTGTGACAAATTTGATTTCAAAAATTATATGTTCACCTTTTCATGTTTTAAAACTATTTTATTTATTTGAACTTTATATACATCAGGTTTGTAAAATCATATTTAATTAATATTTCCAAATATTTTCTTTTTCCGAAATATATTTCTAGTAATCACTAAATATTATTTCATTTTTAACATTTAACATTTTTATTCCTTTAGATTTATTAATTTATTTAACAAAAACTTTAAATAACATTGTTATTAAACTTAATCAACTTATTCAGTCATAATTATACTATTACATTCATATTTCATCTTACATTTTTTTTTTGTTCCTTTGTGGCATAGTCGATAAATTATCTTTCAAATAACAACTAGTACGAAATACATTATTTACTTATTCATATATAATTAAAAATATTCAATTTTAAAATTATATATTAATAACCAGTTTCTTAGGAGCACAATTATATATTTTCTTTCATAAATTTATAATAATCATTATATAAATTAACTCTTTTCAAATTTTCAAAATTGACAGTATTGCAGTATAATATTTACTTTCTGTTATTTCGAAAAATTGCTTCTCAATTTTCACTCAAATTAGTAGCTTTATTTAAAATTAAGTTTCCAAATTTTTAAATTTTCTAGCATTATTTATTAATTTTGTATATAATCACACCCATATTTTACATTGTTTTTTCCATAAACTTAATTTTTAATTAATTTATATAGGAATTCTTTTTTTGATCTGTTGTGTATAAAACGATTATATTTTGAAGCCTTTCTCGTTATCACTTTCATGAGTATTTTTTTAAATATTAAACCATTTTCTAAACAGAGTTTCAGTGTTATATCCTAAACCACATTTTTCCTTATCTTAAGATGATATTTGCCATTTTAGAAGAAATAAAAATCTTGATGATTTTATATAAATTACTAAGGTTTTTTAATCAACTTCTGTAATATAGTCTTTTTCTGAATCTTTCAGAAGATGTTTAATTTTTTGTTTTATTTCTTCTATATTAAATTTTTTCGACCATTCAAATCGACTACAGAACAAATATTCTGGTATAAGCCCATGTAAATTATTAGCTTCAAAGTGTATTAAATAATTATAGGAAATGAATTTTTGTCATAAATTCTTTTTTATTTGCTTTAACATATATTTTGCAACATTAGAAACATTATTCTGTAACAGCACTTACCAAAATTAATTTATATAAAAATCATTTAACAAACTTAATTAAATTGAAGTTGGTTTTGCATTGAAACCCAAGATTATCTCGGAGTTTATAATATCAAGATGTATATAATTAATGTGTTTAAACAAACATCTGTAAAAAAAACTTTAATAGGACAGCTAAAATTCAAACATATATTTATTACAAACTAGCTTTTACTCGCTGCTTTGCACGCTGTCCCACTATTGGGTGCTCTAGCCACTGGGCTAATGCGGCCCCACTATTTGGTACTCTAGCCACTGAGCTATTGCGGTTCCACTATCGGGTTCCCTACCCACTGAGCTACTGCGGTCCTACTATTAGGTGCTCTAGCCACTGAGCTACTGCGGCCCCCTTAATGGGTGCTGTAGCCATTTGGCTACTGCGGCCCCACTAAAGGTTTCTCTACCCACAGAGCTACTGCGGCCCCTACTATAGGGTTCTCCACCCACTGAGCTACTGCGGCCCCACTATTGGGTTCTCTACCCATTGAGCTACTGCCGCTCTTGGAAAGGAATGTAAGACAGCCCATAGACAAAAAGAAAGGAGAAATGACGGAATTTTTTTTAACGATGCTTTTTATGCAGTAATCCTAAGAAAAGTTTAATTCAGTATCTATCGACATCCCTAATCATCATTTTTGGAACCGTTTGAGATATTTTCCTGGGATAAAAAGTAGCCTATGTCACTCTCTGGACCTCCAACTATATTTGTGCAAAAAATCACGTCGATCCATTGCTCCATTTTGACGTGAAAGAAGGACAAACAAACACATTTTCGCACGTATATAGTAGTAAGGATTTAGTATATCCTGCATTATTTTTATAATTAAATTTTTTCAAACCTTTTTTGTATGACAATATTTATCAGAAATATGGTTTGTATTTAATTTTGAATAAGTTTCACTGTGCGGTGATAGTATAATTTCATTAAATTGTACTTCTTAATCCATGTCTTCACACCATTCTAATTAATATATCTAACTATTTATATCTGACACATTTTCATGTTCACATAAACTGCTTTTTTTTATGTACATATGTTTAAACTAATACATATAAATGTATCTAAACCATTTAATTCTAAACCATTATTATATTTTTCAGAATATTAAATAGATTTTTCTATATTTTTAGCAATTAAATCGATATTTTCAACATCGTCCCCTAATTCTTTAACAAATATGCATCAAACCTTGATAAATAATAAGTATATTGTCATAAGATCCCAGAGGGGCGTATCAGAGTTCGCGAGGATGGAGGTATTACTAAAAATAGAATAATTAAATATGATTTTTAATTTATTGACACGCATTATTTTCAAACTTAATCTATCGACACCAAACGCTTATTATTTGCAATGGGCGAAATATCTAATGTATATTTCAATTCTAATTAAAGTCCAACGCAGTGTCTTCATATTGTTTATACCCTACCAAAAATTTACAACAAAACATACAAAATCCAACAGAAATTTCAGTATTTGTAGAAATATTATTCTAATGTATTTTTTGCTGGTTTCTGTTGTTTTCCATTGGTTATCCAGTAGCTTGTATTGTATTCAAATTGTTTGTATTGTATACAAATTGAGTGAACAGGGATCATTTCATGGTTTTCTGTTGGTTCCTGTTGTCAGAAAACACTGGAGCCATTGGTTTTAATTGTTTTCTGTTGGGTGTAACAGCTTCTAGTGGAATAGGTTGGTTTCTGCTATCAATTTATCTGATGGTTTGTGTTGTATTCTAGTGGTTACCATTGACTTCTGTCTGTTGGTTTCTGTTGTGTTTTGTTGATTATTTGATGTGTTATATCCTGTTAGCTTGTGTTGTAATCTAGTGGTTACCATTGATTTCTGTTGCATTTTGTTGTTTTCTGTTGTGCTGTAGTCTATCCTTTTCTGTGGAATTCTACCAGTTTCATTGGTTTCTGTTCTATGTCCTGTTAGTTTTTGCTGTGTTGTAGTGGCTCCCACTGGTTTATCTTTTGTCTATAGTCGTTTTATTTTTATTGTATTCCAGTGGTTTCCATTGGTTTCTGTTATGTTTTGTTGATTCCTATTGTTCTGTAGACAGTTTGTTTCTATTGTATTCTAGTGGTTTCCAGTTGTTTCTGTCGTGTTTCATTGGTTTCTATTGTGTTGCAGCAATTTTGTTTCTATCGTATTCTAATGGTTTCCACTGTTTTCTGTTGTGTTTTGTTGGTTCCTATTGTGCAGTTTATTTCTGTTGGGTTCTAGTGGTTTCCATTGTTTATTGTTGTGTTTTTGTTTTTGTTGTGTTATGGCCAGTTGGTTTCTGTTGCATTCTAGTGGTTTACATAGGTTCCTGTTGCATTTTGTGGGTTTATATTGTGCTGTAGCCAATTTGTTTCTGTTATATTTTAGTGGCTCAAATTATTTTCAATTGTGTTTTATTGGTTCCTATCGGGTTATGTTGGTTTCTACTGTGTTTTGTAGGTTTCTATTGTCGTACGCTTAGTTAGTTTCTGTTGAATTTTATTGGTTTCTATTATTTATGTTGTGTGCTATGGGTTTCTGTTGTGCTGTAGTGGCCTTAAGAGTTTTCCATAGTGTACTGTTGTGTTCTGTTTCTTTTTGTTGTGTTCTGTTGGTTTCTGTTGTGTTCTGTTTATTTCTGTTGTGTTCCGTTGGTTTCTGCTGTGGTTTGTTAGTATCTATTTTGTTTTGTCGTATCTCATAATCTTTTGGGTTCTATTGTATTAAGATTGTTTATATTGAATTCTGCTGTGTTTTGTTGGTTTCTGTTGCATTGCAGTCAGTTTGTTTCTGTTTTGTTATAATAGTTTCTATTGGGTTTTGTTGTGGTGTCGTTTTATTCTTTCTGTTATATTCTAGGGAATTTCTTTGGCTTCTTTTGTGTTCCATTGGTGTCTGTGGGTTTTTGTTGTTCTAGTCGATTCCATTAGTTTCTGCTGTGTCTTTTTTGTACTATTTTGTATTCTGATTGTTTATTTGGATTTACTGTGCTTTGTTAGTTTCTATTGTGGTGTTGACGATTGGTTTCCATTGGTTTGTGTTGTGCTTTGTCTTGTTAGAATCTATTGTGGTCTTCTTGTATAAATTGATTGTTTTCTAGCATGTTTTTGTTTTATATGGCATGGTTTTTGTTGTTTTTTGTTGCATTTCCTGTGATATTTGCAGCAGTGAAGAAACCTATATAGTTTATCAAACTTAATAATAATAATTGTATAGTCCTTACTGCCGTTCAGAGTCATTTCTTTTTTATCAATTTTTCGGATGTTGCAAAAGAATAACTGAATTGCAAACTAAAGTGAAACAAGAGTGATAAAAAAGAGATAACATTTGCCATTTTAAGGATACCACTTGTCAATTAAATTTAAAAAAAAACAATCAGTTTCCTGGAATTAAATATGCTAATATTAACTTGAAATTCAACCCCTTAAAAATATTACCTTTATTTTAGGCAATTTATAAGTATATAATTAAGTAACCTATTACATAAGATACCAATACATAAATCTTCATTTCTATAGGTCTTTAAATCCGTACATAACGGAAACAATATAAAGTTATGATTTTTGGCGGAAAATGATGCCAAAACTATGGATACGAAAAAAATTTATGTCATGAGTATTTTAACACACATTGTGCATACGAGAAGAGCCAATTCTCATATTAATATAATATAAGCATAATATAATGAGCTGAATGGTATCAAACATACATAAGACCAACTGAAATGAAAAGATTTTGTTTAGGGGAAACAACTTCGAGAATTAAGAATGTGCTACATACAACTTCTAAAAAGGCTGACTCGCGTCGCGGGAGGAGGAGGAGGGAAGGAAAGGGGTGAATGATTTTGAGTGGAGAAATTCGGACGGCTCTTGAACAATGAGTTCTTGAGAGCCGATGATGGTGAAATTAGGTGAGAATGGATGAGCAGTGCCAGAATGCAAGGGCGAGGGAAACGGGAGATCCTCGGGAAAGCCCGCCGACCAGTGGCACCTTCCGGCAAGATTCCCACTTGCGAAACTCCGGTAGTGACCTATTATATTACACACTGTAGACTGATCTCCTTCAAGTCTGATAACACACTGGTCAGTGGTTGTTAAGACATGTATGTATATATCCTCTTATCAGAGTTGCAACATTGCAGAGTACAGAGTTCATGGTTCAAGCAATAAGCTGTCAACACACATTATCTTATATGAAGTTATCAAAGTTCACATATTACGACGTCCAAGTCTCTTATAATTGCATGAAATATACGACTGCAATGGCCAATTTGGAATGCTTATCCCGGCAGCGGCCCGTAAATTTACGACCGCTGCGACAACAAACCTAAAATAGTATGAGTTCTTTAAACTGGAAATAATATTTTAGATACTGTGGTATTTATTGGCAATGTAAAGCAACTTGGAATTTTGAATAATGGTGTTGTGTAATAATCGGATATATAAAACATATAATAGATAATACAATGTTTAAAAATGAAAAAACAGAAACTACAATTGCTCATACAGCAATACATGCAAGCCCAACTGTATACACTAGACATATTGTGAATTATTATATGTTCTGTTGTTCTGAATTTATTTCACTTAATGAGGTACTGCGCTTGTTCACATTCTCACATTTATGCTGTTAGGTTAATCAGAAGTAGGTTACTTATTTGTAAACTATACATACTTACTTATAATTTAAAACAACTGAAAAATGGCAATGTCTCGACCAATATTAAAAACCACGATCTTACTCACTCTAACCAGACACACGATTACTATTCTTTTCAGGTTACCTGTTTTCAATGATTTATCTCGCAGTACTTGTTAGTACTAACATGAAATTACTGATAACTATTCTACATTGGTGAAAATTAATTTTAGTGAATTTCTTAGAACCTTAGATGCCAGGTATGTGTTGACATCTCATTGACCGCAATATCATCAGTGATAAAAAAAACACGTGAAAGAGTACCAAGACACTTAAAATACGTACACGAGTAACTTACCCGGGATTCAAATTCAGAAAAACTCTTAAAATTTATATAGCTTGCAATTAAATGCTTCACGGAGGTGAAATTCGGAGCATCAAATTTGGATGTAATCAGTCTAATGTTTTGAATGATAGGATTCACTAACCTGGAATATTTAAATGACAATAAGTTTGAAATTGAGTGTCTGAGCCACTAAAAACACATAAGTTTACATGGACTTCCATAACGTCACTTGGGTAAAAAAAAAATTGTGGAAAAAACCCGTTGATTGGTTTCCCAGATATGGCACAAAAACTGTATTTTTTTAACATGCATATCTTATAAAAACTGCCTAAAGAAAGTTTCTGTATAGGTGTTTCCAACAGATACTATCAGCAAAAATTTTGATTGACTTTAGTTAAATTATTAAATAGATATGCTAAACATATCGAAATATTTATTTTGCCACCATTGTAAAAATCAATGTCTGACCATATTTAAATCATATAACTTTACATGGCTTCTGTAGATGTCTCCAACTAGCTGTCCAAGTCCCACGTTTGTGGTCTGACAGTTCAATGTAATAATAGGTCTATGATTATAGTCTGTTCGCTGTTTCTTCCCACTTTTTGAACTAAATCTTTGAAAAATCACCCATGTATGACATGATTGGTAGTTTACGAAATAATGCCATGTATCACAAACGTTTTAAATCTTTTGTTAACATAAAAAAAAGTCTTGTTCAATCGATATTTTAATTATATTTTATCTGTAAACTACTGTATATTATTTCGTTTATAACTACAATGCATAAATACAGGGAGATTGTGCATTGGTAATGCCTAGTATGAAGTCGTTCTTATGCAAATTATTACATTAAACTGAGTGCACACGAACGCGATGTGCTGTCTCTTAGGTGTCATTTCATTTTCTAGGCTGGGTTAAGCTGTGTTCGTATGAGGCGGGGGAATATCCTGGAAGTAGAACTTTAGCAGAGCTTCAGGAAAGTCTGAAATAACTGTGAATGGACTATATTTCGTGAATGAAAAACGAGTACATGAGAACGCGAACAACATTATTAGTGATTGTTCAAAGAATTTGCTCGTCTTGCATTCAGCCACTCGCACATCGTTGTGTAATATTAATATGGTTTTAAGAAATGAATGTTGTCTTACTATAGTGAAACCGATTTAATACTTGTGTGGCACCAACACGCACCCAATTCCACCATTACTCTTCTGTCAAGGGAACTTCTATTTTAAAGAAGGATTACACATTAGTTTTGTAACGAGTGGTTTTTTTTAGAAGGAAATAAAATTATTACAAACCTCAACAACTCCCTGGTTCAAAGACTTTTGGGCTAGACTTCATAGTGGAATGTACGTTTTTTCAAGCTCATCGGCTAGTTGTCAATGACATTTTCTTTGGTTGTCTGTGACTGATCACTTCTTTTGTTTCGGATCTGCTAAGGGAACATGAGCCTTCTATGGTTGGTATGTCAAATAAATAACTGCCTGAATAGCGACAGCAACACAGATAAATAATACGTCTAGCTTGTCCCCAAATGAATCTGTAAATTTTTCAGTTTATTAGAAATTAGTAATGAAAATGGAGGCCTGATTTATGAACTGCTTGAATTCTGCTGCGGCGTTTTCCATTTACTAATAGTAGTCATTTACTAGCTTGAATTATTCCGTGCTGGCATTCGATTTGTTGGTAGCATCGTTGACTACACTGAAACAACTATGATAAGTAGTGAGGTTATGAGCCTTAGCTGTCGCGTGGTTCACTAGCTTCTGCCTTGGAGAGTAAAGAACTGTTAAACGCAAATGTGCACTGGAGAGCGTCTCAACTCAGGTAGGTACATTTTAACATGAACAATTTAGGAGTGATTCTAAATAAAATAAAAAGTAAACGATAATCAAAACAAGCAAAATTTACATTTCTCTACTCCGCTATACAACAGTCAGATTTCACGAGTTATTATGGTAAAAATACACTGTTAGTTTTGGAGTGTGTTTCTTTGCAAAAATGAAATGAAACACAATGCATGTGTGCCTAATTCTGAAAGCAGTTCGAAAAAAAATGGCTTATATTATTTACAATTAAATTCAGTAGGGTCTACTAGTGTTTTACTGTCCACAAATTTAACTTTGCAATACAGGCAAATGCATCAGGAAGAAGTTTTCCAAATTGCTAGCTAAAATTTCCCGCCACGGGCTCACGGGCTCACATGCCGTACACTGACGACCATCGTTTTCTTTGTTGGGCAGTTTTCAAATTTCATTTACTGTGTGAAACATATTTATTTTTAATGTCATGTTCGCTTTTCCCAGTTTTTCAAGTAGGTCTAACAAGAAAACTCTTATATTCATTGGATTTTTTATCTTTGAAAGAAATCTCTTTCTCACAGTTATAAGTCAGAGAAAAGTGTTATATTTTGACTGTGTATTCAAATGCCAAGGTTTAAATCTGGGAAATTTACTAGACGTGTTACAACGAAGTTATGTCTATAGATGTAGGCTATATTAATTTTATACTTATTTTTTGTTAGTTGAAATAAAATAATTAAAACTTTTACTAATGCAAACTACACATATAGGCGTATAATAAAAAAGGAAAACAAATTAAATGTATACTTATATCTTATATTTTATTGAAAGTAATTTTACAGCTGAAAATGTGCGTTTCCTCATACAAAATGCTACAGAAATGTTTCCTTATTTAATATATTCCTCATCGTCAACCGCATATATGCAAAAAAAAAAAACTAACAGTCGAACAACGATTTGAGTTAAAACGTTTGAAAAGAAATGATAATAATTAGTTCGAAAGGAATGAATAAGTTAGGTAAGAGTATTAATTTTTTTAATGTAACCTAACAAAAATTAGGACCTATGGATTGTGCCAAACTACCGATTGTAAATTTTTCTGTGTATAAGTTCGTCAATAATGTTAGTACATTTTTTGTATTTATGTACGCAATCCAATATTATGCAAATTTAAAGAAAAAATATTTTTAATAATTTGCCTAGTAGGCATTGTGCACAATAAAATTAAATGCATATGTTTTTATAAATAACATTCAATTATCTCTGTGAAGATCTGAACAGACAGGTTCGTGCTAGCCTATACTCATATGTTAAAATAATATTTCCATTAAATTTCTTTTACCTAAATTTTCTTGTGGGCGATAATTGTAAAATCACATTTGTCAACGTAACTTTACTCACATGTAAAATTACTCATGCTGTAAATGTAAGTAACTCAATTATATTAACAATTTCTTAGTATATGTTTGCTCAAGTATGGTCATTGAGAAATGGCACTCGTGTGTATTTTCATGGTGAATTTGCACAGTGTGCTTTCATTGTTCAAGTGGCACTATAGTTTCAATACAGTGATACAGTAGGGATAAAAATGCACAAATAGGTTATTAATATCGTGATGGTGTATTTTACGCAAATAATAAAATGCATACATCATTATTATGGACAGGTGTTTTTCGCGAAAATATTTATGGCCATGCTATACTTCAATATCCTACGTCCACAACCACGAATTCCTTTGGTTATTGGCCACGTGTCTACATGAGAAGACATGTTCTTATATGACTGGGCCAATAGTAATAAAGTACTCAGATACTGAACGTCCATGATTCGCGGGTAGACACTTGAGGCACGCGACATTTAAAACCATCCAGCCACGAAAGTACATTTGAACAAAAGTGTTTTGGAGTACAACTGGTATTAAAATCTTTTCGCTAAAAACACCTGTCCTTACCTTTTTATGTTGTTCCTACATTTTAATCCCTAGCAACATTATCGTATCAGTTCAACTTTGCAGCTGTCTTTGAAAATTACTCATACCTAGGACACCCGATTTTCGCTAAAAATATTTCGTGGCCAGTTGTATTTCATGACACGTCACCTCAGAACCATTTTTTTTATTGGGTGGTGTGCGTTTTACGTATCTTAGGTATCTGTGCGCGAATCACAAACTTACAATATTGAAGTTACCTAATTCTGATTGGCTAGTCAAGCAGGAAACTGTCTTCTCACAAAGACACGCTGCCAATAAGTGACAGAAAATTACTGGCACACCCGTAGGGTATTGAAATCTATAAGCGTGTGGGGAAATCTTTTCGCGAAATTCCGGTATCCCTACTCATACTAAATAGTACATTTACGCATAAATTCCATGTGTAAATACACACGTTTATTTTAAAGTGTAGCTCATTTCACCTCGGATTGTGTGGTAATCGGAAATTGTTTACTTGGAGGTTTGTTGTTGGTGTATAGCTCTTCACGGTGTATCTCGAAAAATTGCTGCCAACTTACGAATTAAATGCATCCTCGGATTACAGCATATCCTCAAATGAGTCTCGCAGAATTCTCACAAGTCAGTCCGTTATCAAATGTTTAGTTAGACACCCGACAAATAAGGTAGTAAAGACGATTCGAAATTGATAATTGTTTGGTTCAAAAATTAAACAATATTTATTCTTACATGAAAAAAGAGTTTTCTTAAACGTCTTATTTTTAAATGGTAATCTAACATCGTATGAAAACAATCATTTTGTTCAAAGTTTCTTATAACAATTAGGACATAATATAATGTGACATACTTTAAAAAAACATGCATTTATATCAAATGAAAATGGTACAATTTATTACAACAATATACAGTATTAATTGTGTGAGTTACATAGAAGTAAATAAAAATAATATCCATTACACCGAAGTAATTACGTTTCTATTTTGTACGAGGTAACAATTTAAATCACACTTGTGTGTCTCATGAACATAACATTAGTTGTTAAAATCACATTTTGGATCTTTTTATCCTTTGAATGAAGATTAATTTTCCTCCAAGAACATCATTCTTCGAACATAAATAACTGTGACTTCAACTTTAAAGTGGCAGATGATAGAGAATGATTGATATTTTCTCTTCGTCAATAGTATACAATAAATAACGAAACTAATGTTTTCTAATAGATTATCTGTGTGCGCGTGTGCGTTTCCTTCGGTAATTCCTACAGAAGGCTTTACGCTATGCTGGTAGCATTTTGAAATATTATTGGCCCATGTGACCTGTAGTGTCAGTGCAGACGTATGTGCAGCCAATCCGATTTCAGAATGTCACCAACACAGAACAGCACTCTACTGTACTGTGTCAGCAGTGCGTCCAGACCCCAACATTTCTCAAACTTTCCGAAATAACATTTCTGGGTAAATATGCATTCTATGTGTAAATAAATTGATATTTCTGTTTGCAAATAAAAATTTTAAAATTTTAAATTGAGAAAGCTTACTCTTTTCCGTATCATATGGCAAATTTCAATATGACCTCAATCTTAGACAGTGAGTTGTAATCAGGTACTTTTTAGCATACTTTCCGAAGGAAAGAAAGGCTTATGATATTACTTTCCTGCCTGTGTCTAGGTGAGTATGAGTGTGTGTACGGGTATGTATGTTTTAGGGTCTGTGTGTGAATGTGCCCTCTTTCAATTTTTGAATGCGTGGATCGAATACCATGAAACTCGATACACATATATTACTTAATAAGTTCATTTGATTATTATAGTGTGCGACTACACTGGGCACTTACTTTCAAAATGGCGACCATTAAAAATGTTGTGTGATGTCATATCTCGAAAACCATTCCACCGATTTAAACCAAATTTTGTACGCTGGCAAGGCGAGGTGTAAGCATTGAATGCCGAGGTGAACATTGATATTGGTCCACCATTTTAGAAGATAGCACCACAATAAATAATAAAGTTTGTATGTTATATCTCGATAATTACTCAACCAATTCTCGCCAAATTTAGCACATAAGTAATACTATGACATGCCAGATAAACATTAATAAATTTCAAAATGGTGACCATACAGTTTTTTTAATGTTTATTTGGTGAACTACCGTATTCAACCAAATTTTATATTATAAACAACCAAATTTTATATGTTGACACTATCTATTACAAGCATCATATATGTCAAACAACAACCAATTTTGCAAGCCATTTTGTAAAATAGGATTACATGAATAAATAAAGTTTTTTGTGTAATAACGTGAGAAACAATTGATGATTCCTACCAAACATGGCAAACAAGTAGGCCTAGTACCATGGTAGGTTATGTCAACTTATGTGTCTTAGGTATGCCAGACAATTATTTTTAAATTTTCATAGCTATTTTAGTTTTATATGTTATATTGTTACAAAACCATGTAATTAATTCAAATGAAACTTTGTATGCTGGCTGTATATACTACAACCATATACTGTTTCCATACAAAATCTCTTTTATCCGCCAATTTGTAAAATAAAATCATGTGACAAATTAAAATTATGCGATATCTCCGGATAAACAACCGATTTCTACCAAATTTGGCAAACAAGTAACACTATGGCAGTCCATGTAAACTGATAAACTTTGAGAGTGTCAAATACACGTATTTTCAAAATTGGGGCCATATAAACATTGTAGCCCAGAGTGTTTTATTTACGAAACTGTAGCACAGATTTGAACTTAACTCTGTATATTGACAGTATGATTTATAAATTGGATGTGCAAAGCCTCATTTCTCCGGCATTTTGTAAGATAGTGCCACAAGAATAATACTTTTTTTATGCCATTCCTCGGAAAATAATCAACCTATTTCTTTCTAATTTGATGAAGATATTGTACTGTGGTAGGCCATATTAATTAATATGTTTTAAGTGTGTGTCTTTTATTTTTATAATGGCGCTAATATAAACATTTTAGTTTAGTGTGCTTTATCTACGAATATATGGAACAGATTTAAATTTAACTTTGTATATTGTATCCATGACAATCATCGAATGTCCTAATACATACATTTTTGTCCTCCATTTATGAAAATCTTCACATGGACAATAGAGGTTTAATGCTGTATCTCTAGGACCATTCGACCGATTTATACCAACATTGCACACAAATATTGCTACGTTAGGGTATGTAAAATAACATGTGTCGTGTGCAGCAGGCATCTTTTAGTGGGGATTTATATAAAAGATTAGAATAATTTATTATATCTATCAATAGTTTCAAAAAAATTCAACCAAATTGTGTATGCAAACAGTATTAATTAGAAGTATCTATTTTGTTTACAGAGAGCCTCTTTTGCCAGATTTTTTTGCAAAGTAGTGTCAGGTGAGTTAATTGAACATTTTGCCATATTTTCAGAATAATTCTACTAATTTTCACCAAATTTTGCACACCTGCAAAAGGTCATGCAAAATTACATTATTTAGATGGGGTCATATAATGATTTTCAAAATGGCGGCCATATAAATATTTTGATATATTTGAATGCTGCGAATCCTACTTCCGTGAAACAGTTGATAGCAAACTATCTTATTTTACGAGTTTTTCTGAATTCGAATCCCAGGTAAGTCACTCGTGTATTTTAATTGCCTTGGTATTGTTTCACATCTTTCTGGTTTCGCCTCTAATGATATTGCTGTCAATGAGACGTCAACGCCTACCTACCACATAAGCTCTAAGGAAGTTTACTAAAATTTATTTCCACCTATGTAGAAGAAAGTAGGCTCATAAGTTATCAGTAACTTCTTGTTTTTTAAACTACGGGTCTTGCACATTTGGATAATGAAGTAAGGTCGTATGCAATTAGCATACAATAACAACTTTAGTCTGAGCCTGCACCAGATACCATTGGCGGTGTTTTATTGTAACAAACGCCTAAGGATATCTAAAGGAAAACGTTTTATTATAATAAAATAATAGACCTCATACCGAATATATTACAAATCAGGCTTGTTCTCAGCAAGCCTTGTTTCTCTCCGGTCCTTTTCAGTAATAGGTATAGTTAAAATAAGTCAGGAACATACATTACATACACTAGAAGCTCATCAAATAGATAACAACTTCTGTACGCAACAGTTTTTTTATAGGCGTAGAACTAAAACATCAACGATTTCGTTTCATTGAGAATTTTTTTGCATAGTGACTAGTGTAATGATGAGCGTAAATAAAGCAAATAATTAAAGATTCTTTGTATTTTCAAGACTTTTAAGTTCTTAGCGAAATAAGTGCAATGTAGCGAGATTTTCCAGATAAGATAATTTCTGGGTATTTATTGGTTGTGTGCGTTCTGAAAGGAAATATCCATAATTTATGAGTAAACCTAACAGAAACACGATAGTTAGCTTCCTGTGAGTCTTCGTCACTAGTACACATCAATATTTTCAAAATCATAATTAGACGGGTCAATATACGAAAAATAATAATCGAACTCCAAAAAAAATAGATACAAAAAGTTTCTAAATTGATTTCGGCTCCTAGGGATAGGGTCGAAAATGTAGTAAAAGTCTAGTTTTCTGTGACCTTGAGATATATTGTTTTTTTAAGATAGCGTATTTGGAGCCTATCCTGAGATGAAAAGTGTTGTATCTCAAAAACTATTCAACCGTGGAAGGTAATTTTGGTGTCTAACACCATGTTTATGGACCCAATAAATTAAATGAAACCAAATTAAATGCTCTCAGTTTAGAATTCACCACCAACATTTCAATATTGGGCTCTATATGGAATTTTAATAATTTGGAATGGGCTGTTATTAATCGGACATGTTCCTGTTTTCTGGCTATTTGAATGTTTGATTATTTTGTAAAGGCACAAATAATACTTATAATAATGTAGTCAGTAGGGTTTATTTTTACGTTATTTATATTGACTGTTCCAGGTTAAAAATGAGTGCATTCAGTGCTGACGAAACTTGTCCAATTTGTGATATTGCAAGTGGGTGATTGATATTATGTAGTCCAAATTTAACAAAAGGGTGCAGATGGAATAAATGCAGCAAGTGCGCAGATAGGTGACACTATTACTGTGACTGCTGGCAGCAAAGTACATACAAACCGTCGCAAAGTGTACGTAAATAAAACAAAAATAGAACTTCATTTGAAGAGGAAACATCTGGGAGAATCTGGTAATACTCAAAGGTGTACTAGTGTGTCTGAAGGTACATTCAATAGCAAAACTGACTGTCTTTTCTGTGGCAAAAGTGTTCTGGAAGTGAGTAGTGCAGGATATAGTTATGTAAAAACTGATATCTTTACAAAGACAATTTTGCAATGTTGTGATAGTCGTCGTGATGAGTGGTCATTCAAAGTAAAGGGTAGAATTGAATACTTTAATGGTGATCTTCATGCTGCTAACTGCATGTACCATCACACTTGTAGCAACCATTTTCGTTGTGGCCGTAATGTACCCCAGCTATTTCGAAGTAACCCTGAGATAAAGCAGCGAAAAACAGGAAGGCCTAAGAATGAAGATGACGAACAAGCATTCTCACAAATGTGTGCCTACCTAAAACAAATGATGAAGAACAACTAACAGTGTCTGACCTGAAAAGCAAAATGAATGAGTATTTATTAGATATTGATTCCTTACCCCCATGGTAATCAGTACCTAAAAAACAGCTGAGGGAACTGTATGAGACTTCTATACATATTGCAGAAGGAGATAGTTTACATGATATAGTTACAATGAGAGAGAAAACTGCACACATTCTCAGGACATATTTCAACACTTCAAAACAAGGAGAAAAAGAAGAGTCACAGAAGAGAGCAATAATTGAGGTAGCAGCTAGGCTCATGAAAAGTGACATTAAAACAAATGTACCATCAGTGAAAGAATATTATCCCATAACAGAGACTGTTGGTCTCCACCCAGCTATTGATTACATTCCTGAATACCTTCGTATTCTGTTAAACACAATGTTTGTTAGGAAAGATACTCAGCAGAAAGTGGCCAGTATAGGTCAGGCAGTAATTCAAGCAGTTCGTCCAAGAGCTGTCGTTGCACCATTGCAAATATGTCTTGCAGTACAAATGCATCACTTATATAGGTCGACGTTTCTTGTGGACATCTTGTGTAAGATGTGGTTCTGCTCTTCATATAGTGAAATTCACAGGTTTGAAAAAATTCTGCTATTTTTGATACTCCGAGCATAGTTGGAAGCGATATTAATTTAAGGAACACAGCCGTGCTATTCGCAGCAGACAATGTTGATCACAACATTATTACAATCAATGAGAAAGGAACTTTTTTCACGGAATGGGTATGATAGTTGTATTGACATCAGGGCAGAAGACAGTGTGCAGTTTCCCTAGGCACAGAACTATGGATATTAACATTGTGGAGCTTTCAAAAGTCCCGATAATAGATCATATTTCAACAAAAAACGTCCATCAAGATGTAAAATTCGCAGTACTTCCGAGTATTCCAGAATGTGAAAAGAAAGTGCATATATTGTGGGAATTATCATTCAGTCTCAGAAATGCACTGCTAGGTTGGCACGGGATGATGCACATTATTCATCAGGGAAACGAACAGCCAGATCAGTCTTCAATCAGGTATCTACCAATGATAGACATGTATTCCGGGGACAAGACTTGCATTCTTTCAACATTGGAGTTCCTTTCTAGGCTTGCGACCAAGCACCGCCTTGAGAATATAGTCACATTCAATCAGCCTCTGGACTGGAAGGCCGTAGAGATAATCACCGACTCTCCATTAGACAGCCATCTGAAATCCATTGCCCTGCTCCTAGGGAGCTTCCACATGTTCATGAAATTGCTGGGAGCAGTTGGTTCATTCATGGCAGGCACAGGACTTACTGAAATTCTAGGTGTAGTCTATGGTGAGAATGCAGTATCTCATATGATGACCGGAAAATCAGTTCAGAGAGTATTTCGGGGCCATCTTCTTGTAGAAAACTGTCTAAATCGTATAATGGTGTCCGAGATGACGAATGAAAACCCAGATTTTGCAAAATGGTTGGAACATGCGTGAAGGAGTATAGTGCACTATTTAATCGTGAGGTGACGTTAGAAACATTATTAAAATCAAAAACAATCAGTCAAACTAAAAGAAAGTTAGAGAAAAGGAAACTCGAACTGTGTGGTAGGTATAAGACAAGTAAATTATGGATAAATTATCAAAGGCTGGTTGTAGTTGCCAGGTCATTAATAATGGCAGATCGAACAGGTTCTTGGTTGAAGCACTTACGTGCTGTTTCTGACTGCTTTCCAATTTTCGCTGCAGCAGAACATTATAATTATTTGAAATCTGCATACTTCTATGTTCAAGAAATGACTCAACTTCATACGAACCACCCAGCTGTTTTAAGCAATTTTGAGTATAAGTAATTTAGGTGAAAAGATATTATCAGTCTATCGGGTGTAATATATGGCTTCTTAATTATTTTAAAAACCATAATTTACTGTAAATACTTACAGAAAACTGTTTTAACTTTCTTTGCTCATAAAATTTTGGTAACTTAAACGCCTCTAACTTGTCAATAATAGACGGCGATTAATTCTAATTTAATTGAATTCTTATTTAATAATAAACTGAGAGTAATTTACTAGATTTCATTCAACATCCTGGGACTTAAAACAGAAGCTTGACGCGTGTCCGATACTTAAGGCGGATCACTGTCGTGTGGCTTTGGTTGTACGTATGTCAGTTGTGCGTGCAGGTTTGATTTAGGTTTAGTTACAGCTGCATATAGCAGTCGGGGGTGTACGTAGCGGTACTGATGGGAAAATAGCTGGGTTGACGGCAGTCGTCATAGGTGGTATCGATGAACGAAGTATGGTGGTACTATCTCGTTCGGCTTGTCGGCTAGCTGTAATCGGGGTTAGACCAGCCTGCTGTCTGGCAGCAAAGCACGCAACTCTTTGCTCCTCTCTCCTGGCTCCGTGCCTCGCCTTACATGGCATAAAGTGGTGTCATTACAGAGAACTCGAAATAAGCACCACGGACACAGGTATCCCTAACTTAGTTTTGCCTGGCGACAGTCTTGCCAACGCGAGCTCTGGCGCTTAAGAAGATTCCCCCATTGTTGCGGGCTGGTCAAAAGCATTGGAGCCATGTGGGTTGCCAAGACTATCACTGGGTGTGAGTTTCCCAACCAAGGCCAGACTGTAACACCTAAGCAAATATCCCCGCCAGCACCCAGGTGCTCTGGTAGGGATACAACTCAGATGTACTGTCTCTCCCTGATTGAGAAATGTTGCTAGTGGTCGTGGCTCGTCTATTCAATTCCTCCAGTACCTGTATACTTTGTAGGAATAGAATAGCTGGCCGTCTAATGGGTGTGTTCTGAACTTGGAGCCGCCTGAGGGGGAGTCTCCAGTGGTAGCTAATTACGGAAATAAGAATACTTTCCCAGCGCCGGTCGGCGGTGCTAAATTCGAGGTTCTCCCAGTAATTGGTGACATATTACCCTATGAATGAGACTCGAGGGTAAGAGAAACAAACCCATGTTTATTAAAGATGTATTAAACATGGTGACACGTGCTCTCCTGCCAGGCAGACCGGTGGTTGGAAATAATCCTATGGAATCCAGGTGTAGGTGACCTGATTCTAAGCTAAGGGGGAAGTTATGTGAAACCTTTCCAAGATTGCTTAATTACAAACCTAACTCTATATAGGGGGTGTCTGTAGGAGACAAAGAAAGAATTATGTTTAGAATACTTCTGGTAGCTATTGGCGTTGCTGGAGCAGTGTCCGGTAGTGTAGCTTGCAGAGCTCTAACAGGGATGTCAATGGTGGCAGCCTCTGGTGGCTGCTGAAGACTGTTAGGTCGTTGGCGACAGCCTGTGGAAGGGCAGTTGAAAGGCTCGTAGTAGTCTAGACTCCAGCGCCCAGGTGCTCGACCGCAGCGCAAGGCCTTATATAACAAGACAGCATGTGTCGCGGATGCCACGGGGGAGGGCGTGTGACGTCGCTCAGGTGCGAGGCCGGAGTGGGGGTAGGACCCTCTGGTCATCTCTCGGCTTTCGCATGTCCTCTGTGGCGCTCGTGCATGGCCCGAGGAGGCTGATGGCTTTTTAGCTCTCTGCAAGAGGGGGGGGGTGAAGCGCCGCTGTCTTTCGCAACCCCTCGTATCCACATGTCCGGCCGCCCTCCAGGATTGTGGCAGACTAGTACTTCCATGTACGAAATGGCGCAGGGTTTAAATCTCACGAGTAAAAGTGCACACTAGGGTTGTAGTGAGATGAGCCGTAATCGTTTATGGTAACTGGTGTAAGCAGCATGCGTCAAGCTTAGACACTAAAACTACCTTTATATGCTCAATTGTGTTTCACATATCTATTTTTAAGCTTTTGGCATCCACTTTGGGAGCAATATTGGAAATTACCCCTTTCTAATGCTCCGAGTAAACTAGACGTTTAGAATTTCATTTATTACATCTGTTGCAGTCATAATCCGATGAAAAACATCTTTTATAAATTTTTTTGCAGTTCAATCGTATATTTGCCTGTCTAAATGGAAACATTTGTTTAGTTGAGTGTTGCATTTGGCTTGCTCAAACTAGTTGTCTAGCTATACTCTGTCATCATGGTGACTCAGTTATGAAACCTTTTGTTGATTAAACAACGAAATCAAGCATTTCGTTCGTAATAAAATTAGGTGTCTTTGTTATTAATATAAATAAGAAAATTTATTAAAAGTTGTTTCCGCATAAAATATGAAAATCTCGAAGTCTTTTACGTTTGTTAGTGTAAAATTATGCATAATATAAATGTAATTGTGGACATTCATTATGCCTAGTTTTATTCACACTTAAACTACAGATTAACTGTAACTTATTTAGCTAAACAAATTTTTACAACCCTCCTTAAATAGCTTTTTTAAGCAATGTTTCGCAATTAAAATAAGATTAAATTTTATATGATGCATTAAGTGTCAATAACATTATAAACATCCCTTTAAAATCAAAGTCATAGTCTTTTAGAATTTGATGCTTCATTCCTATCATATTAGTTGTGGCTACACCAACAAAATTTTACGAACCGTAAACAAATTTCATTATATTGTATTTATGTTTTCATGCTTTATAATGATGAATTAGTTTTATTGGTTTACAACTGATATTTGTCATACATTATGTTTTATTATAACATTAGATATGGATTTAAGATTAATTTACTGCGGCATTCACTCTTACACTAACTACTGACAAAATATATTTTATGTCGCACATAAAACACATGCTTTAATTTCATATATGATATAGGGCCTACATGATCTGCCAAACGATTTTGTATTGTTAACATTCCAGTAATGCTAATGCATGGTTGTCTTGATCAACATCGGAGGAAAAAAAAAAATACATATAGTACGAGAATAGACATTCCGACAAATCCATCATTGGTTTTTAGCAAAGTGCACTTGTGCTAGAATATGTTGATTCTTTGTCAAAGTTATCTTTGGTTGTGCAAAAGTAATATAAATAAGGCAAGCTATTTTCAGAGGTACATATAACATGAGCAGCAAGAATAATACGAGGATCAATCAGTAGCTGAGACACACATTGGATGTAACAAATAGATGGAAAATTATACAATCATATATTTTAAAAAAATGTAAAATCTGCCTGGAAGTGAAAAGTAACTAACTAAATAGACAAATCTCCCTTACTGTAGCCATATGATTCACAGGGTAGCACTTACTATCCTACGTATTTCCATACATAGCAATGGTAATCGAGCAAAGGTTCCGCATCTGTATCTCCATATAGCTATCAAAATAAATAATTTAAAAATGAAAATAAGGAAATATAAATTTAGCACACTTGAAAGTAGAGTTTTATGAGCTTTCGTATACTTGCATGCACATTGTAGTTATTATATTGTTGTTAGCCTGCAAATCGTTTTAGCTGTTATATTGCAACTAAGAAATTTGTATGGGTACTTGACAAGGTAGCCTGCTAAGCCAGTTCCGTGTTTAATGTGAGAGTTAAGTGGTTTTGGATGGCATCAATAGCCTTGTGTGAGGGCCAGTGAGGATGAAATTGTGAAGGATGTGGACAAATGCTAGAATACAATGCCAAGGAAAACGAGACACTCCCGAAAAAATCCATCCAGAAGAAGCATCTTCAAACACTATTTTCACATGCCAAAATCCGATCGTAGCCATGTCGAGTGTTGAACCGATATCTCCTGACAGAGATGAGAGCCCTAGCCACGGTGCCAACCATGGACTCACGTCCGACTTGGAAAACACAACATTCGTCTATGTGTGTGTGTGTGTGTGAAATATTCTTCATTCATACACCAAACGATGCTTCAATAAATTAATCGGAACTAGCGGAAAACATTTCTATGTTCAGTAGTTTGATCAATTATGGCACAAAAATGTGTCCCTAAATATTGGTTGTTAGAAGGCAAGGAATGCAGCATAGTGAAGCATGAGAACACTCCAGCCAGTGCTGATACTCTCGGAACAACACTTCAGCCCAAGCCTAGTTCCTCTGCTAACCTAACGGGACACACCTGTCGTTGAGAGCATGCACTACCCCCTTTCCGCCTGGCCACTGCCACTGCCGATCTAACTCCCCTCTTCATATTGCACACTACGGACGAAATGAGGGAATCGCCTAGTTAAAGGCTGTTCACGGTAAAGTGAGAACTTTATAAAGGCACTTTCAACAGGCTTTAGCCTTTAATAAATATATTTTATTACATCTTCAGACGTTAACGTTTGAGAAGAGTGAAATGTATACATTGTGTTTATTAGTCACATGACAGTGGGTGTATTAAAAAGTGGCCGAAAGATGGAAATTAACTAAAAGGATGTGCACAACATACCTACAGTTTTAAATAAAGGTTTAAAAATTAAATGCCTTGGCAATACCTTTATTTTGGCATGATTTTTCTCAGAAAACTATAGCTGATATCACTATAATTTTTGTTTCAAATATTTTTTTTCCAATTGACTAAGATTCGTGCGCAAAGTGACGTGATTCCAGCATTTAAAAAAAATATATTTAACATCGATAGAATAGTAAAGTATAACCACAGTTCGAACAATTAAATATTTAACTTATGTGGAAAAAAATTTCGTCGCAATATCTTTAATAGTTCCAAAATAACCATTATTACAAAACAACTGCGTGTTTCTCACTCCAGACGGGACTATGTACCAACTGTAGCAAAACATCGTGACATTTTTGTATGAACCTGTTCATTGGTCTTCGATATATGTCATAAAACCTCCGTTTTTCATGTGACGATGTTTGTAAATGGAGAACGAAATGTTTTATTCATTACGAGCTAACTGGTGCTACTTCGTTTGCATGACATTTAGGTATTTGAATCGCTCTAACCACTGTGCTAATAAGGCCCTACTTGGAATCGCTCTAGCAACTGGGCCACTACGGCCTCACTTGATTTATATCTATCCACTGGGCCACTACGGTCTCACTTGATATAGTTCTATCCACTAAGCCACTGCAGCCACACTTGGAATCGATCTATCCACTGAGCCAATAAGGCACCACTTGTAATCGCTTTAGCTACTGAACCACTGTGGCCCCACTTTGAATAACTATATCCACTAAGCCCCTACTGCCCCACTTGGAATAGCTCTAGCCACTGGGCCATTACGGCTCTTGGGAAAGAAAGGAGGACAGCCCATAGACAAAAAAGAAAGGAGGAATGACGAAACTTTTTTTTAACAATGCCTTTTTTATGCAGTAATCCTAAGAAAAGCTTAATCCAGTACCTATGTGCATCCCTGATCATCATATTTAAGGAACCGTTTGAGATATCTCGATAAAACAAATACTAGGTTAGTCCTGGGGTTATTATCTATATACTGTGTAAATTTGATGTCAATACGTTCAGTGGTTTTTCAATTAAATCTGGTCGGACAGACAGACAGACATGAAAAAATTTACGTTAGATATGGCTCAGTAATCTAAAATACTATATGAAAAAATAATTCAAAATGGAAAATTCGAAAACTGCAGACACTACACTCCTGTCTTATTTAGTTGTATAGATACCATTCCACGATTGTATAAATATACAAATTTAAATTTAAATATTTTACTTAGTTTCGTAGAAATAACACACTAAGATAGATGTTTTATTTTGGTGCTATTCGGAAATAAAAGGCACACTTAAACAACATAAATTAATATGGCGTACCACACTACAATTTCTTCGCCAGACTGGAAAGAAATCGGTTAGTTATTTTCTCGATGTACGACATAAAAATTGTATTATTTCATGTTGGGCTATCTTACAGAATGGCGAAGAAATGAAGCTTTGCATTGACAATTTTGGTGGATTGATTCTTTCAGCACACAAAGTTAAGTTGAAATTTTTTTTTGTAGTTACGTAGATAAATAGTTTTGATTTAAAAATTTTTCATGTCAGCCATTTTGAAAATATGTAAGTCTGATATTTTCAAAGTTTATCAGTTTACATGACCTGCAATAGTACTACTTATTTGGAAAATTGGGTAGAGTCGGTTGTTTTTCGGAGCTATCACATAATTTTGATTTGCAATGTAATACATTTTACAAAATGGCAGACAAAAGAGATTTGGTCTGGACACATTTGATGGCATGTAATATGTACCCAGCATACAAAGTTTCATTGAAATTAGTTACTTGGTTTCGATTGATATAACATACAAAACTAAAACAGCTATATGGATGCCATTTTGAAAATAAGTGTCTGAAATACATAAAAGTTTAATTTAACATCACCTACCGCAGCACTACTTGTATGCCGTATTTGGTAGGAATCAATCAATTGTTTCCCGGGTTATTAGACAAAAAACTTGGAGGTCAAAAGAGGCTCTGTGTAAAGACTGTACACAATAAAGTAAGCACTTTTGAAATCAACCTTAGGAAAAAGTTACTGCTCCTGTATGCATATATTGTAATGGGCGCTCTGAGGGACATGCGCACATTAAAGTTGGTAACGATGGATGGAAAGTAGTTACATATCTTAACGTCGAATAAAAAGTGTTAGGAGACCATTTGTGATAACTTAAACTATTAGTTTCGCTTTCTGATTTTTTAATTCATTAAAGTGTAAAAATGAACATGTTTGTAAAATGTTTACATTTCTTATAATTTCACAGTTCCACTGGCCCGAGCCGACGTATGGATAAAGTTATGATGCCCATGGCAATGTTAATTTTACATAAGATGGAAGTATACACAATGTGCTCACAAATAGATCTTAAACAGGTCCTTCAAAAGTCATTTTGAAAGTAAGTTTGTGACATGCTTTAACCATATCTGTAGATTGCAACAGCCGCAGTATTGATTGTTTACCAAATGTGATAGTAATCTGCAAATTGTTTCCCGATATATCACTCAAACATTTTATTAATTCATTTAGTGCTCCCTTACAAAATGACAGATAAAATGGATTATTTTAGGTTTATATGATGCTTTGGTAGAAATCAGTCTAACGGTATAAAAGTTTTAGGAAATAAACCTAAAATATTTTTATAACCGCCATTTTGAAAACAAGTGCCTAATTAAGTTCAATCCTTTACATTTACCTGTCCTATCATAGTACTATATACTTTCCAGATTTGGCAAAAATTGGTTGAATAGTTTTCGAGATATAACGTAAAAGCTTTATATATTCATGTGGCGCTGTCTTCAAAAATGGCTGACCAACACCAATATTCACAAATGAATTTAATGCTTACAACTTGAGACGACAGAAAAAAATGGTTTAAATTGTGTGAATGCTTTCAGAGATATGTATTAACCTAAATTTGAAAATGGTCGCCATTTTGAAAGTAAGTGCCTGGCGTGGTCGAAAACTATAGAAGTCATGTGTCCTTAGTTATGTATGTGCATTGGGTTTGGTGAAACTCTTCTGAGGCTATCAAAAATGGGTAATTCTGGAGAAGCCGGGGGGGGGGGGCACAAAGCAGACACACAGTCACACACATGCACCCAGGCATACTGGCAGGAAAGTGATTTCATTGCCTTTTTTTTATTACACTGGGAAGTAGGCTTACAAGACGCAGTACTCTTGACTTGTAGTCAACATAAACCATGTTATCGTCATTTCATGTTAAAAATATTAATTAATATTTGTATTTGTATACATCTCTAGAGATTCACTTTATTGATGCACGATATGCTAGCAATCACGTGAAACGGTCATAGGGGTAGGCCAGTGTGCCAGTGAGGAGAATTCTGAGTTTTGCAACAAGGGTATTAAGTGTGCGCCGATTTTCTAGTGTGGGTGAAGAATTTTCGGTATAGAAGTAACTAACGCTGTCCCGTAAATTTATATTAAATAATAATAGTACTCAAGTATTTAGGATTCGCAGTGTTGTCCTAGCTAACAGCCCAGTTAAATCATACACAGTATCGCAATAATCAATGACAGGCCTTTTCAATGTCTAAATGTTTGCGGTAGAAATATTTCAAGGTGCCGTATTACATGAATCGTGTAGTAAACACTTGTACATATACCGGAAACATGTTCTATCCAGAGGGTACGTTGATCCATAGCAAGGCTTAAGACTCTAAACACTCGACGAGAGATTTATACATGCGTCATCAACCCAGATGTCCAGCATTGAAGTGGCTTTGGCTGTTGCAACTAGCACAGGAAAACTTACCCCTATGCACTTTGGTTTTAATGGGTTTAGTATCAGTTCGTTTTATGAAACCCATTTTAAAACCTCTTTCAAGTCTGCAATACTATTGTTAAAGATTTCACTCACAATGCTTATTCTATTGGCAGTATATAGCTGAACGTCGTCGGCATACATGTGGGATTTACAGTTCTTCAGGCACTTGTGGAGGTGCTAAAACTGATCCTTGAAGTTCACCTCCTTGAAGTAACCCTTGAAGTTACGATACTTCCGCTAAGACTAATCCGAAAAATTATAAAAATAACTACGTATAACTAGTGATAAGTCATGATTGGCTTAATCGAAAACTTTACTGAAATCTTTGAGTGTTACTAAAGGAAGGTTTCTTTCGTTTATTGAAAATCTTTGATTGTTTGTCACATTAAGAAAGGGCATTACATCAGGAGCTATGAAATGGTCTGAAGCCAGACTGAAATTGATCAAGGAAATTATTTTCTCTGTTATGTGTTAGCACTTGAGTACGGACAAGGTATTTTAGAGCGTATGTGACAGCGCATGTACAGGATAATGTTTGGACGATAAACTGCTACAATTTTTAATGAGGTAATTTAGGTATAGGACCTTCGAGAGCATACTTCTAGTTTCGTGGGAAATAATCGGCTGCCATTGATACATCGCAAATATGTGTAAATGTGTGCAAAGCTGTCAAAGTTATATTGACATATTTTGGAAAGTTTGTATGTACTTTGTGCTTTAGATTTAATATGATTTAGAGCTCTGCATATCTTGCGGGGAGTGATTTCGGTTAAGATAGTTTATGTTTGTGTCAGAAACATTAATATGTTCTAAGAATTTTTCCCGTATGATCTGGTTTGTACAATTTATACATGTTATGTAAAGTAGCGATTTGAGTAGTTTGGTGGATTGGTTGAACACATTTGCTTAATTTATCCACGACTGCTCCTGATTTACGGAATATTCCCCATATGTTTGAACTCGCATTATTAGAGTTTTCTAACTTACATAAATATTTCATTTTAATGTTTTCTTTTAATCGGTCACACATATGTCTTATTGGCTTGTACTGTTTTTCCATCAATATTGGCTTCATAAGTTGTTTAGTTTCCTTGCTTGGCACTTTGCCAGGATGATTCACGAAGTGGCATCAAGTTACAACCAGGGTATGGGCGGATGGTTGATGCGTTTCGTTGCCACAGGAATGTGTTTGTCATGCAGGCTGATTACATTAATATTTAATTAATTGTAGTGTATGATCTATATTTTGGAATGTGGAAATTTCATGCCATTTGGTCTCGGTAGCATCTTTCATTAGTGCATTTATGTTGAAGGATATGATATTTCTGTATGTTAAAAATTTTGGTAGGAGTTTGGTTACTCTTACAGAATGTGGTATGTATACTAGGCCATGATGTGATAATCTGCGAACTGAAGTTTGGCCACTTGCAAGGATTTGACCTAGTTTAGAAGTAACATTAATACTTAACAATGTAAGTAGAATGATTTAGCAAAGTTTGACACAAAGGTACGGGGAACTGGGGCCGAAACCGACCACCGCCATCTTGAAATTTTCCTATTTCCCTCAAAATTTCCCATTTTCCCTATAAAAAAAAGCACCGCTCACTAATTTGCAAAAAAAATCGATCCCCGAAAGGCACTTTTGGATCCGTTTGAAAGAATTTGGGGTGATCGTTTTCGAGGTCAGAGCAGTAGCGGTCTTATTGGTTTGATAGGCATAGGGTATGTCAAATAGATACACAGGTCCCAAGGTCTGGAGTCAGAGCTGACCATCCACCATCTCGGTTCTGTCAGCCATCTTAGGTGCCATGTTGTATATTAGTGACATTGAATTGACCTTATACCTTGACCCCAGTGATCTTTCATCTTCACCACAAAAATTCTAAGAAATTATAAAATAATTTTAATATAATTCTGAAAACTTCAACAAATATAAAAAAAAATTAAAATGTGTAAATATGTCATTTTTCTAACTAAAATCTTGAATTCTCGGGCATAACAAGATCCAGAATTGGAGCCAGAGCCGACCGACAGCCATGTTAATGTTACCCAACTACAATTTTGGATGCAAGTGGCCTTGACCCATTACCTTGAATCCAAAAAAATTAAAACAAAAAATTCCAAAACTCTCAAAAAATACAAAAAATGTCCAACAAATTTACAAAATCTATAAAAAATATATTTACAAAATTTACATTTACAGAAGTTCCCTCCTAGCACCATATCTGTAATCTCCCTCCAATCAATCACATTGTATTAAAATTCCCCTCTCCTACCTCCTCACCTTTACTCATTCTGTCGAATGTACCCCACCTGCCATATCGGTTTTTTGTTTGTCATTTGTTCATATTTTCAATACCTAGGTGGCACTGATGACTCCGACCACCATGTTGGATCTGTGTGGCCTTCACCTTGACTTCAGATCTGTGACCTTGACCCCGTACTCTTGCCCTAGGATAACAGTGAACCTAGAAAATCCAAAAATATTCCAAGAAGATATTTAAAGAAAACTTTTTCCATCAATTTTCCAGTATCTTTCGCAATCTTTCCAACAATCTTCCAATACTTCCATAAACCTTTCAATCTTTCCATATATCTTTCACAATCATTCAAAATCCTCACCAGTCAACAACACGTGCACCATAGTCAGCACCACAGAAAAACCGCAGTCAGCTCCGCACACTCCACAATCAGTTCTGCATCCTCTGCAATCAACTCCGTAATCTCCGCAATCCTCAGTAATATTTCCATATATCTTCCAATATTTCCATCAATCCATCGCAATCCTTCTCCTCAGCAATATTTCCATCATCCTTTCGCAATCTTTTGTAATGTTTGCATTAATCTTTCGATCAATCTCGCAACCTTTTCATGAGTCTCATAATATTTCCCTCAGTCTTCCAACATTCCCATCATTCTTTCGATGAATCGCAACACCTAGATCGAACGTTCTATCAACCCATTGGTTGGTTCCTACCCATATGTATATCAATTACATTCGTATGTCAACTGTCTCCAAATTTACACATGATGACAGACTTAATATTTTGTATTCAGTGCACTATCTTTGCATTTTTGTACTTAAACTCCTCAGTAATATTATGTATGCAGTTCTTTACATTAATAGTTAATGCTCATAACACCACTCTAAATTTGTGAGGGAAAAAGAATACAACATGCCAAAAATAAAGAAAGAAACTGTTATCTTATAATAATAATTTATTATTATTTGGTAATTATGATCCCAGAAATTTTGCAGTTCATATCATCATGTAATACAGCTCCTAACATGCAGTTCATCGATGATTGGATATATCTAAAAAATGTGTGAGAAGTCCCCGAGGTTTTGCAGGTCAATCAAATGTATGAGCCTATCAACAAGTTCCTTAGGGTCTTCGGGAAATATGTAATGATTAGTTTTGGCACCTTCTGTCTTCTTCAAAACGACCGTCGAAGGAAACTTGGAGAAATATATGGTAATGTCGGGAGAGTAATCATCATCTTCAACACTATCACTATATTCATAACCATAATAATCAATGCTGTTTTGTGGTTGTACTCACTTCCGGTTTCATCCTAAATATCAAGTTTACTTTTCTTTTTAGAATTTGCATAGTCATCAGTAGTATTTAGAGATGACGACCGTTTATAATTAAGTTCGTCGACTTAATGCTGGCATCTTGCAAGTGTACGTTCAACACAAACTAAAACTACCACACCTTGTAGGTCTAACAATTTTTTTTTCTCAACTGTCTCGCCATAATCATCTGTGAAATCAGTACCCTTCGAAGCAGCGAGAGGCATTTTTGACATCACTTGCTGGGTCCCAGTAAACAAACACTTGCAAATCTTGAAGTGTTCCTTCAATGTATCGCCTTGCGTAAACTGCACGTGTCAATTGCTGTAATGCTTCATCGCGAGAAAAGCTCTTTCGTACAGGTGGTTCTCTCATGTCGTCTAGCGTGACAGATTTTGCTGAAGATCCTTCCACAGTAGTATCACTGTTTTCCATGTAATTTTCCAGCAGTGGGATAAGGTACGCCCATAGAGGAAAGCTCTACAGTAGACTTCGTACAATCATTGGCTTGCGTCATCAGCGAGATAGAAGCATCATTATGGATTCATTTTACTACATAATTTTGTCTAGTTCCTTGATCACATTACCATGCAGTTACTTCTTCAACAGTCTCTTCCAGTCAACTTCTTTGCTCATCTTGAAGCTTTAACTCATGCTCCACAAATTACCCCTCATGCTCTGTAACTGATCCCTCATGCTCTGTAACTGATCCCTCATGCTCTGCAACTGATCCCTCATGCTCTGTAACTGATCCCTCATGCTCTGCAACTGATCCCTCATGCTCTGCAACTGATCCCTCATGCTCTGTAACTGATCCATCATGCTCTGCAACTGATCCCTCATGCTCTGTAACTGATCCCTCATGCTCTGCAACTGATCCCTCATGCTCTGTAACTGATCCCTCATGCTCTGTAATTGATCCCTCATGCTCTGTAACTGACCCTTCGTGTTCCGCAAATGACCGCTCATGCTCGGTAAATGACACCCCATGCTCAACTACTAACCCCTCACACAATCCGAGCTTGGCATTTATGTTGTGGTTTACTGATATTTTGTTTTGTAACTCTCTTCAGGTATAAGGAAATAATTAAGTGCCTATTTGTCAAGTGGATTGAGCCCACTTCTTCTCAGCTCTAGATAATTTACTGAACCCATGGTCAAACCCGAACCCTTGGAAATTTTTTCTTCTTCCTCTTGGCATAACTTATGAATAATATCAACAGTGCTTTCTATTACATTCGAGATCTTGAATGCTCTAGTACAATATTCGTCATCGTGGTACTCTGGTTTCGTATAGCTACAGTCCATCAACATATTATATTTTGCACCGCCACATTTTTCTACCTCATAGATAAGTTGGTTTATCACATTATGTTTCATACTTGACAGGAACCAACAAACATTTTTCGATATAATTTAAATATTCGGTGAAACATAATATTTTAAAAGATCCCTGAATGCAAATCGCTTCAGGAAGCACCATTAACATTAGGCTTTGACTCAGAGAGCACTGACATAGGTTGTGTTGTACAATCAGGTGATGTTAATGTAGGTCGCATCTTCATGTTCATTGAGGAAAAGGCAGGCCTTCGTATTCACAGTTCATCTTCGTTGTATGACGAGAGATCTCTTTGAAATCGATGGTTTCAGAACGGCAACTACCACTTTTGTATATAAAAGTGATTCTTGTTATAGTAAAAAGCCTGGCTTCTGCTCAGATAATGCATTCTTTCAAACATTTTGAATGTAAAATACGAGAGAGCACTATGAGAAAACCCATGTAGGTACTTGTTTGCTCTAGAAGAAAACACGCATGTACCCTATAAGCCCCCATTATAAAAATAAGTGCCTGGTATACTTAAAACATACTAGTTTACGTTACCTGCAGTGGTACTAGAAGTAGGGAAATGATGAGTTCGGCACAAGGGCAACGGACATGGGAGCGCAGGAGCCAGGGAGCCACCATGTTGTTACGTCACCGACCACCATCTTGGATGTCTATGACCTTTTACTCTTAACCCACGACCTTTGACCTTGACCCTGGGGACCTTTGACCCCAAAAAACCCAAAAAAACTAAAAAAATCCCAAAAATCCTCAAAAATCTCAAAAAAATCCAAAAAATAAAAATAAGTATTATAAACTTAAGGATCGGGGTTATATCAAATGAAGTGATTAACTGCTTTCTTATGAAAATATAATTATAAAATAATAAAAAATATTAATATAAAATAATTTTTTTACATTACTTTTTTGTGTGTCATATAATTTTATCCATTACAACTTTAAAGTGGAGCTATGAGTACTTGCTTATAAACATTAAGATATATAAATAGAATGATAATAAAGACTTTAGTATAAAAATACACGGACAGCTGACTGCGTACACAAGCATTAATTCTACCGACATGTAAAAATTTTGGAGATAGTAGGTGAACCGTTTTTCTTATATGTATGGATACAAGCAGACGACAAACCGAGGAATTGATCGAAGGATTGGTGTGTGGATTGGTGAGGATTGGTGAAGATTGATGTGTGGATTGGGATTGATTTGTGTGGATTGGGATTGATTGGTGTGGATTGGGATTGATTGGTGTGGATTGGCGTGTGGTTTGGTGTGTGGATTGCTGTAACTTGGTGTGAATTGGTGTGTGAATCGGTGTGTGAATTGGTGTGTGAATCGGTGTGTGAATTGGTGTGTGGATTGGTGTGTGAATTGTAATTGATTGGTGTGGATTGGTGTGTGGATTTGGATTGATTGGTGTATGGATTTGGATTGATTGGTATGTGGATTGGTGAGGATTGGTGTGTGGATTAGTGAGAATTAGTGAGGATTGGTGTGTGGATTGGTGTCTGAGAAGAGCATGAATGATTATCGTCCTAGCTTCCCTCGTACACTTTAAGCCTCCAGAGCCTGGCAGTTTTGAAATTTAAATTAAAGTCAATTAAGCCTATATAAACACTGATCCATACCATGATTATGACAGTCGTGCATGTGGTCGCTATTAGTATGGTGGGCCTGGTATAGTCACATAAACATACAATGTGAAGGTCACCTACATCTAATATGGTGGTAGTAGTCTGTAATGCCATATGCTTGTTGACTTGTATGTATTTATTCTAGAGTTTACGTTTTCAAGGTCATTCAATGTCATGAGGTCAAGGTCGAGTTTACCTGCATCTGATATGGCGATGGTAGTCTAATGTGTTATGCTTTCTTACTTTTATGTATTTTTCTCGAGTTTTTGTTTTCAAGGTCATGAGGTTAAGGTCGAGGTAGTTTATCCAATATGGTGGTAGTAGTCTGTTATGTCATATGTTTGTTGACTTGTATGTATTTATTCTCAAGTTTTTGTTTTCAAGCTTATTCAATGTCATGATGTCAACATCAAGGTCAGGAGTTAAGGGTCACATGTCAAAGTTCGATTGCTAATGGGCACTGGCTTCCAATATGTTGGACAAGTGATGTATACCAAGATAGCGGTCGCCTACCAAGATGGCGGTCGCCTATCAAGATGGCAGACTGGGAATGGGCGAGGGGGTGGAGGCCTGCCGACTAATTTGTTAGGTGAGGTAGAGGGAGGAACCTTGGAAAATTTAAATTTTTTAAAAAACATTTTTTTATAATTTTAATAATAAATTTTTAATAATTTTATTAATAATTTTAATTGTATAATTTTTGGTATTATTTTTTTTAATTGTTGTGGTTTTTTAATTTCTCTTTATTTTTGGGGCAAAGGTTAAGGTCAAAGGTCAAAGGTCCCGACCGGTCCACTTGCCCTGACCCCAAGGTCACCTGGGTCTGACTGGGTCGCTGATTCTTCTCGCCTGCTCCGAGAAAAATTGGACATTTTTGAAAAATCTTTTAAAATATTTTTAATAACTTTCTAAAAATACATTTTTGAGTTTTGGGCGACTTTTAGGATTTTTAAAAGGGTTGTTTGGTTTTTCTTGGAGTCAAAGATCCCGGGGGTCAATTTCAAAGGTTAAAGTCAAAGGTCGTGGGTCAGAGGTAAAAGGTTAATGACATCCAAGATGGCTGTCGGTGACGTAACACCATGGCAGCTCCCCGGCTCCTGTGCTCCCATGCCCGATGCCCTTGTGCCCAACTCATCATTTCTGTACTACTGGTAATATTTGTTTGGCAATTTAGTAGTTATTTGTCAATTGTTTTCCGAGATATGATAAAAACTTTACTGGTTCTTGTTTCACTGTCTTAAAAATTTGTGGCTAAATGTATTTTTATATAAAAATTATATGGTTGTAATATATACTCTCAGCATATAAGGTTAAGTTGGGATTGATTACGTTGTTCTGACGATATAGCATACTAAATTAACATAGCATATTGAAAATGATAGTCTGACCTACATAAATATACTTTTATATATCACCTGCCACATCACTATTTGTTTGCAAAATCACAAACGAATAGGTTAGGGTAATTAATTGTTTCCAGGGAGATATGGCATAAAAACCTAATTCATGGGGCGATATCTTACAAAATGGCCGACAAAAGTTATTGTTTACATATATGATGCTTGTAATCGAAACTGTCAGCATACAAAATTTCGTCGAAATTGGTTCAATTGTATGATATTTCTAACAAATAAACCTAAAATATTAACATTTTCATCATTTTGAAAATAACTGCCTCATGAATTTGAACCCGAGTACTACTTATGTGCTAAATTTGGCGAGAGTTGGTTGAGTAATTTTCTAGTTATAAAATTAACTTTTTGCTTTTTCATGTGATGCTATCTTCCAAAATGGCATTCATTTTTAAAGTAGGTGTCTGACGTAGTCAAAATCTATAGGATTCAGGCGTACTTACTAGGCAATATATGTGTAGGTCTACCAAGTTTGTTAAAATTCGGTTCACACATTCAAAAATTGAAAGGTGGAACACATGCACAGTGGCACATACACCTACCACACATTACCTGTATTTCCTACGGAGAGTAGGCTTAAAACTGCTACATATTGGAATTACGTGTTTCATATCACTCCTATTTTAATAAGTATATCTGGTGTTGTTAGTAAACACTTATCTTTGAACAAAGGAAATTAATAAATCTGGAGTATCAAGATTTCCTGATCAAATCATTTATTATTGGAGCTGTCTTTCGTGTTTTACAAAATACTTTATTTAGCCAGTGCAATATAAAAGCAAATGAAGACATAACAGCATATAATCGCAAAATATACGTCACTAAATGGTTGCCAGATTTATCTCAACTACCGCACATGTATAGGTCCACGTGCGCGTATCTCAATTTTAGAAATTACCGGTACTTACCTACATGTTTACAAAACTTTTCATAACTTTTGAATTAATGATGATAATTGTATGATATAATGGACATTTCTTATCTACATTTAACAGTTTTAATTATGAATTAAATTATTTTGATAAAAAATAAGTTTTCATATTTATAAAAGACAGTGAATTTTACATTTGTTTTAATTGTGTAATTTAAATTGTAAATATGCTTATTACTATGTATCTATTAATGGTAGATATATGCTACTGCTGACTTTTCAGAGACAATTTAATTTTACACCAATATTTTGTACATGATTTTGTTATATCTCTAAAGGATTAGACAGCATATTCCATGAGTGTGTTCTGGTGGCAAACTTTTTTCTCGACTTGATTCACTAATACCGTTAATGTTCAGCTCCTATAAGTGCTAGCACAATTTTTAATATTCATAAACCTTCCTCGATAAATGCAGATCATAACAGTAAAAACCGTATCCAAATCCTTTCAGTGGTTCTCGAGATTAACACAGTCATTCAGACAGACAGATGCACTCGCAAAGGGCTTCCTTTTATACTATGTATTGGTTTAGGATTATTGCAATTAATTGGTTTTTAATGTAGATAAAATTAAAAAATGGTGTGCTACTACACTAGCGCTTACCTAGAGGAGAAAAATCTTAGTTGTCAAAATTATATAATTGAGCTTTCTAACGTTAGTAGAATAAACCTTACCAGAACTTATGAAATGTATATTGAGAAACATTAGGAGACTAATCAGTGATTAAAATTTCTGTTTGAAAATATAATGGGTTCAGATAACTAATACTTTAAATATGCATTTTGTGATCGGCCCTTAATGTTTTATTTTCACGAAGATTTTTTTAAAATCTCAATTATGTGGCCTCTTAGGCTTGAGATGATATGAAATACAGATATGAGTGATTTGTGCTCAGTGAGTAAATAAGATCACAATAGAATATAAAAACACTTTAACCCGTTCGGTCCCGGATTAATTGATGAGCTCAAGTGTTGCATTCGTGAAATATTTTGGCATGCAGTGTACTTGTGTGGAGCGTGCTTCTCAGATCCAGTGAACAACATGCAGTCTGTGTGTTTACTGATGTCAGGTCACAGACGAGAGCAATAGAAACTTCGGCAAATCAGATTACTCTCAAAGGCAACACCCAAAACACAAGGAACTGATTATTTTCTATGTACAGTACCGGTAATACATATAATTTATTTGAAACGTGTCCACAATCATGGACATGCACAGGTACTTAAAGGGTTAAGGTTATAGGCAAGATTATAATTTTTTTTTTTTTTTTGCGAGAGAGAAACTTCTAAGCATTCTATTGAATGACTAATAAAATTTAGTCTCTTAAAAATGGAGAAAATACGATTTTACCACATACTTTTTTTAAGTATATTATGACACTAAGATGGGAACATCGTTAAGCCCGTGTAACACCATCAAATTGTTGCCTTCAACTATATTTGACAATTACATTTGAAGACATAATAAGGCCATAAAAATTTTCCTTCCGACAAATTTTATCGAATAATTTCGAATGTGTTTGAAAATGTAACACACTGTCAACATTTTTTATTGGAATAATCAAATTTGAAATATTATTTTTAAATTATTTTCAAAGTGAGATATTGCTTTTGTTTTTCCATGCGATCAATTACAGGAAGAAATGTAAGAAATGTTGTAATTTTTTTTCGTTTCTTTACTAAATTAAAATTTCATTTATAAGCTATGTTTCCTGTACAATGAAATAAATACCTCTGAGTTCGTAATATAATGTGCAATATTCACTTAAAATAGCATTCATGCCCAGACAGCTTTTACATAAATTATCATCATAACTTAATTCGTTTCCAGAAATTGTTCGTTATTTTACATTTCTTGACGTCCATTTTTGTCAAGCGTGATTCGGACTGGCTCAGCCATCAAACATCAAATAAATATTAGAACCGGTCCAATTTTCAAAAGTTTAATGGAAACTGAACCCATCCAGAATTATCAGACAAAAATTACGGCGTGTATGGCGTTTCGATGATAATTGTTTAACGTTATTTAACCAAACTTATTGGAAGCAGTTTGTCGGAAAAATTTGACAGTGTGACAGGGGTTTTAGAAAACTCAACTCAAAAGAAAACTGATCACAAGGCAAAGCGAGCTACCATTGTAACAAAAGAACATTCGCTTGCTTGCCAAATATAAAATTTCTCTTACGTAAAATCTGTCATGGTTAAAATCTTGCATGTACACTACAAGGCATTTTTAAGCACTGGTAAATTACAAATAAATTCCGTTTTCGCAGTGAAAATGTTTAAAATTTCTGATAAATATCCTAGCACGCAAAAGGCGCAGAACTTCTGAATCACTTGTCAGCCGATCTGCTTTGCTCCATTCCTTATTACATATGCATACACTCGCAATTAGGCTACCGCCCGGTGGCGAGTTCTCTCAACTCTCTCTCTCTCTCTCTCACACACAACCAACTCCCCTTCCACTCCCTTCCTGAATTAACCAACCCCTCTCACAGATACCAATTCCTCCCTCAACAAATTCCACTCCCTCACAGACCTCACAAGCAATGACTGCCTACACTGCTCCGTTCTCCTCCACACCCTCTGAAGCTTCCCACTGTTGTTTCCTCTTCCTCTAAACACCCCCTTACTTAGCTTGAAGTATAGCCTTCCCCATCCTCCCTCTTCATTCATCACACTGTATATCCTGACTAGCCGTTCAACTTTCCTCCTGTCCTTCAATGAGCTCCACCACATTTCTTTCCTCATCACTGATGGCCTATAGTTCCCTTCTTCCTCTCCATCTTGCCCCTGTCTTCTCCACCTACCCTTCACCCATCTGGCTGCCTTTCTCTGCACCTTTTCCAGTTCTCGCACCTCCACCACATTATCTCTCCACATCAACGAATTCAAGACCTTCCAAAAATGCCATAATCTTCTGGGAAACACACAAAGCTGGATAATGTGATTTATAAAATCGACATAGAGTGAGATTCGGAACCTCTAACTCCGAAAGTAAGAAGCCAACAGTAAGACCGTATGGAAATATTCGCCATGAGCACACAAATAACTGTTTTAACCAATAAGGCCCACATATCTTAGAAACATCACAACTTAAAACGATCATAACTTAGAAATACACAACTTAGAACTGTCATAAGTTAGCATCACGTAAATTAGAATGTTAACAAGTTAGAACCACCTAACTTAGAAAATTCTAACTTATTGTTTCTAAGTTATGACAGCATACCGAGAATTTCTGAGAGCAGGAAAGAGACGTTTTTTGCTCTTTCCTGCTCTCAGAAATTCTCAACTTGCTCTCGAGAGTAAAAAGCTAAGGTGACCCGAACAAACGTAAGGTCACCAGTGGCCATAGATGTTTTCAAATGTTTTGTTTTAAATATGAGCGGTTAAGATGAAGGTAAATTTCGTAAGATCCTAACAATTGCATGCTCATAATAATTGTATCACAACATACTCTCTTTATTTGTAATTTGTAGTTTATAATTTGGGAAAAAGTATACTCGACTATCCAGGAAAACGAGATTTTAGGTTAGGTCTCACGAAACCCCAATTAGAAATCTTATTTCACACTAGTTTTCATGCAAGTTAAGTGAATTCAACCAACAACAAAGTAAAACTGGACGATAAATTTCCGACCTTCGTAATGAGCGAAACTGGTTTTAACTGGTCCATATCTGTGATAACTGTAATATATACATGCATACATACACTCGCAATTAGGCTACCGCCCTGTGGCGAGCTCTCTCACCTCTCCTAAACTCCTTTTCCACTCCCTTCCTGAACTTACCAACCCCTCTCACAGATACCAATTCATCCCTCAACACATTCCACTCCCTCACAGACCTCACAAGCATGGACTGCCTACCTCGCTCCGTTCTCCACACCCTCTGAAGCTTCTCACTGTCCATCATCGTGCCTCTGCCTTCTCCATCTACCCTTCACCCATCTTGCTGCCTTTCTCTGCACCTTTTCCAGTTCTCGCACCTCCACCTCCACATACGGGTCCCTTACTGCTGCAGCATATCCTAACATTGGCCGTACCATTGTGCCATACGCCTTCTCCTTCACCTCACAGCTGACTCCATTCAGCACCTTTCCCAGCATACCCAGAGCCCTTCTTCCCTTTGCTACCACCCTCTCTACCTGTTTTTCCACCTGAGGTCTCCCTGCAGTACAATCCCTAGATACTTATATTCTGCTGCTTCTTCTATCTCTTGTCCCTCCCATCTGTACATGTCCCTGCTTATCTTCTTCCTTGTGAACCTCACTACCTTAGTATTTCTTACATTTATCTTCATTTTATTTTTCCTGGTCCACAACCATATCTTGTCAATGTCCGCCTGCAAATTTCCGCCCTCCTCTCCCACCTCAGCATACACAACACAATCATCTGCAAACAATCTGATTTTTCCCCTAATCCCCAAACCCATGTCATTTACCATTATGGTAAATAACAAAGGACCCAGCACGCTTCCGTGTGGTACCTCTGACGTAACCTCCTCTTTCTCCGATATTGCCTCCCCCACTTTCACCCTCTGCCTTCGCCCCCTGAGGAAGTCTCCAATCTGTTCCACTACCCTCCTGTCTGGTATCAGCGCCTCCAATTTCCTCATCAATGTCCCATGGGGCACCTTATCGAATGCCTTCTCAAAATCTATGAAGCAGGCATCCACCTGCTTCCCCTCACCAACTACCTGCACCAGATCTTCTTAATAATCCAGCGAGCTGAGTCTCACATGAGTAACCCCTCCTGAAACCATGCTGGGACTCCTTCATCCAATTCCTATTGTTCATTACCCTCGCCACATACTGCACCACCAGCCTCTCCATTACTTTTCCTGTACTTGATGTGAGACTCACCGGTCTGTAGCTGCCAGGCCTCCCCCTATCCTCTCCCTGCTTGTGTATAGGTACCACCATAGCATCCTTCCAACCTTGTGGTAACTTACCCTCTCCTAAGGACTTTTTAAACAGCACTTCTAAATATTTCGCCAACTGCTTGCCACCAAACTTTAGTGCTGTGTTTCCTATCCCATCTGGTCCCCCTGCCTTAATGCTCTCCCAACCCCTAATTACCTTTTCTATCTCCCACTCCCTCATCTTAAACTCATTAAACACCCCCCAACCCTGTTCCAACCCTCCTTTGCCTCAAACACTGACAAATACTGGAATGAAACAACACGTAAATTAGTAAGGATAAGAAAAAATGGAACACAACCACAACACGGAGATGTACTTAATATTTTACAAAATGTTGTTTGTGTTTGGAATGATAAGTTAGTACGCTTTTGTGAAATAACGCTTTGTTTTACTTGAATTGGCGTAGAACTTTCTTATTCTGCCTTTACATTACATTATATTCCGGCACCCAATAGTAATTGGATATGTGGTACTGCAAATATTTATGGAATAAACTATTCCTGTTCCTTCATCCTCTTAGGTCTAGGCCTTACATACATACATATATATACATATACTTGCAATTAGGCTACCGCCCGGTGGCGAGCTCTCTCAACTCTCCTTCACCCAACCAACTCCTTTTCCACTCCCTTCCTGAACTTACCATCCCCTCTCACAGATACCAATTCCTCCCTCAACACATTCCACTCACTCGCAGACCTCACAAGCAATGACTGCCTACACTGCTCCATTCTCCTCCACACCCTCTGAAGCTTCTCACTGTTGTTTCCTCTTCCCCTAAACACCCCCTTACTTAGCTTGCAGTGTAGAGACAGGTTTAAAAAATGGTCTATGGAGGAGGTTGTGGAGGGAGTTTAGAGGATTAATGGAGGTTATGTTGGAGAAATGTGTGCCAAAGAAAATGTTACGGACTGGGGGAGATCTGCCATATTATGGACATGAGATTTTAAAAATGAAGAAGAAGTGCAGAAAATTACATGCCAAGTGGAGAAATGAAGGGATGATAATATCTAAGGAAATGATGAAACCAATGGGTAGGGAGCTTGAAAGGAAGATCAAACAGGCAAAGAATGTATTTCTGGGGAACATGGTGGAAGAAGGAAAAGGCAAGGAATGGGGGAAATTATTTAGGTATGTTAGGAGGTTAAGGGGAGGAGAGGAAGGGATCCCTCTGCTAACAGGAAGGGATGGTAGGCATGCAACAAATGACCAAGAAAAATCATAGTTTGGAGTTGGTTGGGCGAAGGAGAGGTGAGACAGCTCACCACTGGATGGTAGCCTAATTGCAAGTATATGTATACAAAAATACGCGCCAAATTTAGTTTTCTAATGTTGTATATTTACATTTTTTGCACGTCTTGACAAGTCCGACACTTTTCTCGAGCTGTCGAGGCTGCGATGTGGTCGGGCTGACGTCACAGTAACTTTGCTTTTCATTGGCTGTTACTCACAGTTCGTCACGTCGGGGTTGTGTCGTGGTCGTCGAGGTATCGTGACTATAGCTAAGGTTAATTGTCGAGAATCTGAGAAGATATACCAACAACACCTGACTAGCAATATAGGAATTAGTCCCACATAATATACTCTTTTCTTGTTGTTCTCTGAAGTTAAAACTGAATACTGTATTACTTGATTTTCACAACCTTAATTGGCTCCGTTAAGACTTTACCTATATATATATATATTTTATGACAAGGTAGGAGAAACCCCTTACTAATAATTATAACTAGTTTCAGTTTCAGTAGTACGGATTTCAAAACCATGATGCTAGAAAATAGTGGTTAAAATTGTTGTGGCTTAATCTAATGGCATTCAGTTTATATCGAGGCCACCTTTATAGAAAAATGGCATTCTTCTGATCCACCAGCTTGATTTATTATGTTGACGATTTTATCTTTTACATATAGTGAGTTAGTTACTAGGTTATGTATAAAGTGAAAACAAAATTTATAAACCGGAGTGTTGAAAAAAATCCTTCAGTAAATTTATAAGTTATTAATGAGTCTTTTAGTCAATTACTTATATAGATAGTCTAGAACAGCAGGACTATAACCATTATGAGGTTTTGTAAGCCATTGAAAAATTATGTTATACCATATACCAAGTACCACCTAGTAACTTATAGGTGGATACACTGGCTGGTAGCCCTTGTTTGTTGCATTGAGCAGTAGAATATAATTTTGTACCATACACCAAGTACCACCTAGTAACTTATAGGTGGATACACTGGCTGGTAGCTCTTGTTTGTTGCATTGAGCAGTAGAATATAATGTTGTACCATATACTAAGTACCACCTAGTAACTTATAGGTGGATACACTGGCTGGTAGCCCTTGTTTGTTGCATTGAGCAGTAGAATATAATGTTGTACCATATACCAAGTACCACCTAGTAACTTATAGGTGGATACACTGGCTGGTAGCTCTTGTTTGTTGCATTGAGCAGTAGAATATAATGTTGTACCATATACCAAGTACCACCTAGTAACTTATAGGTGGATACACTGGCTGGTAGCCCTTGTTTGTTGCATTGAGCAGTAGAATATAATTTTGTACCATACACCAAGTACCACCTAGTAACTTATAGGTGGATACACTGGCTGGTAGCCCTTGTTTGTTGCATTGAGCAGTAGAATATAATGTTGTACCATATACCAAGTACCACCTAGTAACTTATAGGTGGATACACTGGCTGGTAGCCCTTGTTTGTTGCATTGAGCAGTAGAATATAATTTTGTACCATACACCAAGTACCACCTAGTAACTTATAGGTGGATACACTGGCTGGTAGCCCTTGTTTGTTGCATTGAGCAGTAGAATATAATGTTGTACCATATACCAAGTACCACCTAGTAACTTATAGGTGGATACACTGGCTGGCAGCCCTTGTTTGTTGCATTGAGCAGTAGAATATAATGTTGTACCATATACCAAGTACCACCTAGTAACTTGTAGGTGGATACACTGGCTGGTAGCTCTTGTTTGTTGCATTGAACAGTAGAATATAATGTTGTACCATATACTAAGTACCACCTAGTAACTTATAGGTGGATACACTGGCTGGTAGCCCTTGTTTGTTGCATTGAGCAGTAGAATATAATGTTGTACCATATACCAAGTACCACCTAGTAACTTATAGGTGGATACACTGGCTGGTAGCCCTTGTTTGTTGCATTGAGCAGTAGAATATAATTTTGTACCATACACCAAGTACCACCTAGTAACTTATAGGTGGATACACTGGCTGGTAGCCCTTGTTTGTTGCATTGAGCAGTAGAATATAATGTTGTACCATATACCAAGTACCACCTAGTAACTTATAGGTGGATACACTGGCTGGTAGCTCTTGTTTGTTGCATTGAGCAGTAGAATATAATGTTGTACCATATACCAAGTACCACCTAGTAACTTATAGGTGGATACACTGGCTGGTAGCCCTTGTTTGTTGCATTGAGCAGTAGAATATGATCGTGGAAAATATTCATCAGATAATTGAAATGGCCAATTTGTTGACACTGGAACTGCTGTAGAATATTTGTGAACTAATGTCTGTGTTTATCCAGACCTCAAGATATTAAAATTATTGAATTATTTCCAGTAGGCTATCTTAAAGCCCCCTGAACGTTAGCATGGCTTGACTGGATTATCATTTTGTATAAGAAATTGTTTTAATTATAATGAAAAAAATGCATACAACTGTGGATGTTTGGAACATTTGTCTGTTCGTGACTACCTGGCCACCTTTGTACATTATCGGCGTCTGCGCTCTCGTCTTCTTTTGCTGCAACAATATGTTTGAAAAAGGGTAGGGAGGGATATAATTGATATTAAAAATTAAAAATGTATGATTCAATAAAATTACGTTAGAATACAATTACATAAAATTAATGAGCAGGTTGGAAAGCTTGCTTATAAGTAAACAAAACTGTTAAACGTTAAAACAGACGTGGAAGTCTAAGGTGGGTATAATAATGATAATAAAAGACAAGTAACGGGAGCAAACACAGTTGTGAGATTATCTAAGATGGAAGCTGGAATTAGAGAGTGTTTGTAAGTACGCTTGGGTGAGACAGACACACACAACCCACAACATCCCTGAGAACCCTGAGTCTCAACAGTGCGGTGATATGGAAGCATTGCTGGCACCCATATTACCAGTAAGTATTTGTGTCATCATTCGTCATGTGTCTCACCCTACGGCGTCAACATACGTACTGCTCTCAAGGGACAAGAATGTGCGTAATAAAAACAAAACACTTTTGCGTCAACTGCTAAACAACTCTTATGGGAAGAAACAACTTTCTTCAGGTCGCAATATGGCGGACGTCTACTTCCCCCTTCCGTATCATGACCTCAGTCCCCTCATCTAAAAGTACACATAATGTTCCATCTGTACCTTCTCTAGTCTCTGTGTATAATGAGAGCAAGATTAGGTGCCATACTGCGCCCATAACTAGAGGTGTCTTTGATTACTACTTTCAAGGAGCAGTCATTTTAATAACTCCTCCGGCAAAACAGCAGTTAATTCAAACTGCTGCAATGGAGACATTGCTCCAACATTAAGTATTGCATCGTGATGCAACAAACCTGTATATTTCTAATTATTAAGAGGAGCAACAGATTATAGATCAAAAGTATCTCCTCATCTAAACTCAAAATATCTGACAACTCACACCAAAGTTAAAGAATAAAATTAATTAGAAACCATAACTTCCTATGGTTTTAAAAAAGAAACATTGAGTATACTTGATTTTACAAGTATAAATTATATATATATAGCGTGTAGTGTGATGCGTCATTTGAGACACGAGACAAACGATGACACAAATTACTTACTAATGGTATGGGCACCAGCGGTGCTTCCCAATCACCGCACTGTTGAGACTCAGGGTTCTCAGGGATGCTGTAGGTTCTGTGTGACCGTCTCACCCATGTGTACTTACAAACATGTTGGCAATACTAAACTTCAATACTAAATATTTTAACACTTAAAAAACACAGGTGGCAAGGATACTGTCACTACAAAATAAAATAATGAGTCACTGTGATACTTGCTTTTATTGATACTGTATGTACAAATAACATGCCATAAAATTTAATGATACAACTCGGTCATGTATACCTAACACCGCTTGGGTGCTACCCAATCCGCAATTACTCTAGCCACGCCTAGATGAATGATCTCACCGTGGTGTATGAAAACACAATCTTCACAAGGGAAGAGAGTCAACAGCTGCTAGGGTGTACTGATGATTTTTCCCTGAAGACAGGACACAGTGAATTACACAATGAACCAACTGATGATACATAAACACGTGTGATTACTTAGCATCACTAACGCAAAGCAAACACGTTGGGTCTCGCCCTCCAGCACGTGGGTAGTGTGGTGACGGCCTATAAACATAGCCAGCTACGACATACGTAATATCACCGTATACAAATTTACATAAATACCCTTAGAAGATGATGGGGCATGAGATGAGTATTCACAATAAACATGCACATGCGTGAAAACAATCTCCCCGTGCTGTAGGCTATAGCTCCATAACTGCTCGGAAACAGTGTCTTTGTACTGTAGAAACACAACTTCACTGCATGCGAACATATGTAGCTCCAGTCGGTGCTGCACTCTTGGGGCTGTTTTTCTCTGTTGCTCGGAAGGAGCAGCAGAGCAGGGATTACCGCTTCGGCCAGTCACTGCTCCGAATGTGGAACAATGCCAAAGTTGCAGCACTGCTGTGTTCAGCACATCTCTACCTATAACTCTGTTGTCCTACTCATAAATTATTTGTAGGTTATTATGTAAATGAGTAAGTCCGTGTGAAATAATCAAGAGGTTGGTTTTGATTTCGATAAAAATCTGTCCCTATATTACGCTATCCACAAGGTGAAACATAAACATTAATTTACATTTTTACATACAACAAGTGGATGATGGTAGCCATTTTTCATACACACTGCAAGTCAATTTCACAAATTTCAAAGGTCTACTCAACTATCTGAAACTTTTTTTAATATGTCACTTATTGTGGATTTTTTAGTGTAATTTAAAAGCTTACATAAGATACTATTACACAGTATATTTTATAAAGTACATTTTGTGTTTTCAAGATGGCGGCCATCTGCTGTCAGCATTCAGATTACTGTTTTACCTCGCTTTATTTATACCCCAACCTTTCCTCTCCGTAGTTGCATTTAGATCTTATCTTGTCTACATGTAGAACAGTGCGCAACATCAAAGTTATCTGCGTGGAAGACTTCCTTCCTAGAAAAAAAACAGTATCCGACTTGTAAAAAATGAAAATTTGCTGTTTACAAAGCCAAATAAAGTTATGTAAGGGACAAAGTAAAAATTTGAGGTTTTCATGACAGATACTCTTGATGAATAGCTATAGGGCTCAATTATCCCATTCTGATATTTTCACCACTGTTGAGAACATGGACCTTAGAAAAACAAAAATAGTCAATGCCATTAACATTAGGGTGACAAGAGGTACAACATGTTAATACAACAACCACGTGAGTAACAAATTTCACCCGCATCCACACCCGCAAGCGCCAACGACCAGAACTTATTTTCTCTTAAATCTATCTTTGCGTCAAGAAATACTTTTTGGAACTTGACAACTACTTCTGCCAAATTCTTTTCCACGGGTGTGGGGGAGGTCGATAGTCTCCAAGGGTGTGGGGGAGGTCGATAGGCTCCAAGGGTGTGGGGGAGGTCGATAGGCTCCAAGGGTGTGGAGGAGGTCGATAGGCTCCAAGGGTGTGGGGGAGGTCGATAGGCTCCAAGTGTGTGGGGGAGGTCGATAGGCTCCAATGGTGTGGGGGAGGTCGATAGGCTCCAAGGGTGTGGGGGAGGTCGATAGGCTCCAAGGGTGTGGGGGAGGTCGATAGGCTCCAAGGGTGTGGAGGAGGTCGATAGGCTCCAAGGGTGTGGGGGAGGTCGATAGGCTCCAAGGGTGTGGGGGAGGTCGATAGGCTCCAAGGGTGTGGGGGAGGTCGATAGGCTCCAAGGGTGTGGGGGAGGTCCATAGGCTCCAAGGGTGTGGGGGAGGTCGATAGGCTCAAAGGGTGTGGGGGAGGTCGATAGTCTCCAAGGGTGTGGAGGAGGTCGATAGGCTCCAAGGATGTGGGGGAGGTCGATAGGCTCCAAGTGTGTGGGGGAGGTCAATAGGCTCCAAGGATGTGGGGGAGGTCGATAGGCTCCAAGTGTGTGGAGGAGGTCGATAGTCTCCAAGGGTGTGGGGGAGGTCGATAGGCTCCAAGTGTGTGGGGGAGGTCGATAGGCTCCAAGTGTGTGGGGGAGGTCGATAGGCTCCAAGGGTGTGGGGGAGGGCGATAGGCTCCAAGGGTGTGGAGGAGGTCGATAGGCTCCAAGGATGTGGGGGAGGTCGATAGGCTCCAAGTGTGTGGGGGAGGTCAATAGGCTCCAATGGTGTGGGGGAGGTCGATAGGCTCCAAGGATGTGGGGGAGGTCGATAGGCTCCAAGTGTGTGGGGGAGGTCAATAGGCTCCAATGGTGTGGGGGAGGTCGATAGGCTCCAAGTGTGTGGGGGAGGTCAATAGGCTCCAAGGATGTGGGGGAGGTCGATAGGCTCCAAATGTGTGGAGGAGGTCGATAGTCTCCAAGGGTGTGGGGGAGGTCGATAGTCTCCAAGGGTGTGGAGGAGGTCGATAGGCTCCAAGGATGTGGGGGAGGTCGATAGGCTCCAAGGGTGTGGGGGAGGTCAATAGGCTCCAAGGGTGTGGGGGAGGTCGATAGGCTCCAAGGGTGTGGGGGAGGTCGATAGTCTCCAAGGGTGTGGGGGAGGTCGATAGGCTCCAAGTGTGTGGAGGAGGTCGATATGCTCCAAGGGTGTGGAGGAGGTCGATAGGCTCCAAGTGTGTGGGGGAGGTCGATAGGCTCCAAGGGTGTGGGGGAGGTCGATAGTCTCCAAGGGTGTGGGGGAGGTCGATAGGCTCCAAGTGTGTGGGGGAGGTCGATAGGCTCCAAGGGTGTGGAGGAGGTCGATAGGCTCCAAGGGTGTGGAGGAGGTCAATAGGCTCCAAGGATGTGGGGAGGTCGATAGGCTCCAAGTGTGTGGAGGAGGTCGATAGGCTCCAAGGGTGTGGAGGAGGTCGATAGGCTCCAAGTGTGTGGGGGAGGTCGATAGGCTCCAAGGGTGTGGGGGAGGTCGATAGGCTCCAAGTGTGTGGGGGAGGTCGATAGGCTCCAAGTGTGTGGGGGAGGTCGATAGGCTCCAAGGGTGTGGGGGAGGTCGATAGGCTCCAAGGGTGTGGAGGAGGTCGATAGGCTCCAATGGTGTGGGGGAGGTCGATAGGCTCCAATGGTGTGGGGGAGGTCGATAGGCTCCAAGTGTGTGGGGGAGGTCAATAGGCTCCAAGGATGTGGGGGAGGTCGATAGGCTCCAAATGTGTGGAGGAGGTCGATAGTCTCCAAGGGTGTGGGGGAGGTCGATAGTCTCCAAGGGTGTGGAGGAGGTCGATAGGCTCCAAGGATGTGGGGGAGGTCGATAGGCTCCAAGGGTGTGGGGGAGGTCAATAGGCTCCAAGGGTGTGGGGGGAGGTCGATAGGCTCCAAGGGTGTGGGGGAGGTCGATAGGCTCCAAGGGTGTGGAGGAGGTCGATAGGCTCCAAGGATGTGGGGGAGGTCGATAGGCTCCAAGTGTGTGGGGGAGGTCAATAGGCTCCAATGGTGTGGGGGAGGTCGATAGGCTCCAAGGGTGTGGGGGAGGTCGATAGGCTCCAAGTGTGTGGAGGAGGTCGATAGGCTCCAAGGGTGTGGGGGAGGTCGATAGGCTCGCAAGTGTGTGGAGGAGGTCGATAGGCTCCAAGGATGTGGGGGAGGTCGATAGGCTCCAAGGGTGTGGGGGAGGTCGATAGGCTCCAATGGTGTGGGGGAGGTCGATAGGCTCCAAGGGTGTGGGGGAGGTCGATAGGCTCCAAGTGTGTGGAGGAGGTCGATAGGCTCCAAGGATGTGGGGGAGGTCGATAGGCTCCAAGTGTGTGGGGGAGGTCGATAGGCTCCAAGGGTGTGGGGGAGGTCGATAGGCTCCAAGGATGTGGGGGAGGTCGATAGGCTCCAAGGGTGTGGGGGAGGTCGATAGGCTCCAAGGGTGTGGGGGAGGTCGATAGGCTCCAAGGGTGTGGAGGAGGTCGATAGGCTCCAAGGGTGTGGGGGAGGTCGATAGTCTCCAAGGGTGTGGAGGAGGTCGATAGGCTCCAAGGGTGTGGGGGAGGTCGATAGGCTCCAAGGGTGTGGGGGAGGTCGATAGGCTCCAAGTGTGTGGGGGAGGTCAATAGGCTCCAAGGATGTGGGGGAGGTCGATAGGCTCCAAGGGGAGAGGTTTCTTTGTCCTCCCCTTTGTCTTCATAATTTTTCCTTGCGAGTCGAGGTGTAGTTAATGAACTTTAGGAAAATGCTACTGTGATGCTGTACGTGTGTGAGTGAGTGCTGGATGACAAGGGAGTTGTGTTGGGTTATGAGACTGACATAATTGTATTGTTTTCGACCTTCAATGAATAAATTAAGTAGAATCCGACTTGGACATATTCTATTCTTATTTCTATTGCAACCAAGTGTGCCAACCAAATGTCTACTCGACGTGACTGCAACTAGCTGGAAGCCAATGTAAGTGCTTGTAGAGTGTAACTACTGTTTGTAGCATAAGTAGCTGATGCTATGTCGCATGATGTGATGTATTGTACTGATGTATTTTGTACCTTGAAAATGAGTAAACATCTGATCTGGCTCTACTGGACTCTCATGGCCTTGAATAATTCTGTTTTATACTTCTAGCATCTAAGCGCAAACAATCACTACCACCACTCTTACATACACTCACTAGTGGATTTAGAAATGGGCTGTTGCACCTCTCTATTATTCCTTTATTTTCCATGTCACAAATCTGTTTATCAACGTCATCCTTGCATTTCCAGGGTACCGAATATGCCTTTTGTTTAAATGGAGTGTGATCAGTAACATATTCACAAGTCAAACCTGGTTCATCTGAAAAAATATCCCAGTACTCATACAACAAACTTCTCAATGATTCCTTCTCAAACGCACTGCCTGTTTCACATTTATTCACTACTCAATTTACTTCCTCATCCCAATGGCTTAACTGCACATTGTTTACACTAACTGGCTGGCTCTTCCCTGATTGGTCCTACCAACATGTCTCTCACCATAACATCGTCTATTTCTTCTACCGCTGCAATTACTTCACTATCTGTGGTCTCAGCCATCCTGAATTATTACTTCATCAACTGAACTACTGTTGTCAACAATTACATAAACAGAGAGAGAGAGAAATAATAAAAAAGAAATATCTAATGCGCCATAAATTACATTAAATTTAATTAACCATTACTATATACAACAATACTGAACACGGTGATCGTAATTACTGTGTACCTGAAATACAAACGCATCATATTCTGGAAGAAAAATAAAATATAACCATTTATGCTCTTATCTGTTTGTACGTCGCATTGGTCACTGCTGATGTTACTGCAGCTGCTGTCCTTATCGCCGCTGAGTCTGCTTCTTTGCGCTGCTCATGCCCAGTGATACTAAACTTCTCTCAGGCACCACGGTAAATGGCGCCAGACTATGTGGTGCGGCTTTTCGATGAACTATGTGCTGATGCGGTCTCAGTTTCACCAGCTACACTCCTCACGGATCCTTCTAAGTTCAGAAAAAATAAAATTGAAATGACACTGCTACTTCTTTACTCACAAGAGACTTTGGGTCGGTAGGTTCTCGACACAAGCAGACACAAGGAAGGAAACCAGCAAAGCGTGCATTGTGGCAACTGTGATTTTGATGCCTGGCACTAAATTTTGATGGATAATATAAAAGAGAAATAATTAATTTTGCCATTAAAGTTTCATGAAAGAACGACAACATAATTTTTGAACTTCAGGTTTTCTTTTATTATGCAGCTTTCGATTCACAGAACTAACTTCCACATATTAGAATTCATAAATTTATCATATTAGGCCATCTGTGCCTTATTATTAAAACAAATTGTTCCAGTCAGTTGCACCATCTTTGACTGTCATCATTCTATATCCATATTAAAATAAAGAGTTATTAATCATGCCACCTTGTCGAAGGAAAATTAAAATTCAGAGTAAAAGAAACATAAATGAAAACATTGTACTGCCACGGGCACTCCACCAGCTTTCCAGTTCAGAGAGAGAACATTTTAATGAAGTATTTTCACAACTTATCAGGTTCTGTGGTGCCTGCGACAGGAAGCTGTATCCACTCTAATACTGCAGGCTGTGATTTCAACACTGCGTGACTGCGATTGCTAACCACATTTGACTGGAAATACGTCCTGTTTTTCACAATATTTTAGTCTTATGACTCCTGGAATCACGCACTGTATCATGCGCTATTTTCCCGTCACACGATTTTGATACCACACTTTGGGGCCGTGTGCAAAGTTCCAGTTCATTGATGGACGCCCTAACCTTGCTCTCTCATTGGTTGGCAACACTTCTTGCCCTGACTTCTCATTGGTGAGAGACTGCTCATATGCGCCTTATTGGTGGAAGGAGACTTCTCCCCACTACACTCATGTTGATTTATTATGCTATGCACAGCCTGAGGACGAGACTTCCACAGAGGACACCAGACACTGCACATCACCGCCTAGGACAACTCACATGAGCCGCACTGAGACTCCACTCTCTTTCATCACCGTGGCTATAGAATGAAGTTGCTTCTATTAACGTTTTTATTTTGTTTTATATTAACAATTCCCATGTCGTCTTCCGCCACATCGCCAATTAAGTAGATGTATAATTAAAAGTGTACCCGTTTCAGTACTTGATTTAATTAAAAGTGTTAATTTGACTTAGATTATTTCTTATTGAGTGTTTGTGCTCAGCTCTAGACCGCTCAGGCATCACATCATGTTGAGCCATTCGCTCCAAAACTAGTTCAACTTCACCAAAAATTTCCATCTGTGCTTTTCTCTGGATACACCTTCCTTCCTTGATCCCTCCTTGTTGCCTCCTTCAACGCGCTATATCTGCCACACTCGCCAGTGATTCACCCTCACAGACGCCTGGTGAACCGTCACTTATAAAATTGTTAATTACTCAAAACTATAAAGTAATTTCACTTAAAGCCTATACTGCTGGTGTTTAATTATTAAAACAAAATTAGCAAAATACTTCAAATTACGAATTATGTTTAATTATCATAACAAACTTTGAAATTCTAAAAGTGAAATTCATTTCACTCTTCTATCACGGGCAAGGCGAACTCTTATTTGCCGCTACATGAATTTTCCTTTTGGCGCCATAACGACTTCACTTCTGTGCCATTGTTGCATGCAAAACCCTATGGTCTTGAAAAATGTATGTTGTAGAGCATCCTGTGATACATAGCTGGCCGAGCTATTTATAGACTCCCTGGCCACCTGGTCTCCTAACTGCTCGCTCACCAACAATGAAACTTGCATGCTGGCTACATGCCGACAAAGTTAAATATATATTACAATTAAATTGCACTGATTTGTGCCACAAACCAAAACAAACAAATAAATACTACCCAATTTACGTTTTAAGTGTGTGTCACCCATACTATACTGGCAGTATAAGAACCATAACTGAATTCACGTTAGTTTTATCAACCATGATATAGCAATTTAAATGGAAAAATTATATGTTAAGTTGTCGACTCCTCTATAAATTATGGTGCACAGACCCTTCCAATGAACTCACTACAATTATAAGAGCAAACAAAAAATGACAACAAAATTTTGTTGGGCCAAGTCACAATGGTGTGGGTCAATTACGTTTTATATGGAATTGTGTAATGTTTAACATAATTAATTACTTGGGACCATTTACTGTTAGTACTTGCAATGATTTGCTGTTTCTAAGAGTTTTGAGCATGTATTGTGAATCAATAGACTGCAGTGCCAGTCTGTCAATTTTCAATTGAAGTGATATTTTTGCGCTTACTTTGCACTCTTTCTCACACTTGTGTCTTTATTTTGTTGCATGTACCATGGTGGAGATAGCGTTCCTCTACGCACTAAAATACTATGAGGTCATAGAATTTCTATGCGACCTCAACTAGGCCGTAGACGAGGAATCAACGGTGGTAGACCTGCGCCGCGCATTTGTGGGCTTGTGGCGTCACTAGGGTCTGATGGCGCCATCACTCTCTGAGAAAACTGACCCAGTGAGTGTCACCTCGGGTCCGTCTAAAATCAATAAATTAATTTTTATGTTCTTTGAAAAAGTTTCTCCTTTGACTTGTATTGAGCCTTGTTCGCCTCCTTCAATTCTTCATTGCCGTTAGTAAATTAGCTAGTTTTTGCCTGTGTACAGAGGACAGTTTACTAAAGGCTATTTAAATTAAGTACGAAGGGTCTATTCTTCAATTGCTCTGTGAGGAAATATTGTCTTTAGAAGGTGGAAATTTTTCTAGATTTAAACATTGTGTAGTCAGAGTCTTGTTTCCCCCATGCGTAAAGCACCAATGCAAGCGGGATTACGTTTTTAGATTCCAAAAAACTGGGGGGCTGATGTGTGAGTTCTTAGAGTCTATTTGTGCATATCATGATGCTTTGTGTCTTGAAATGAGCGAACCTGAACTTGTCTCTGTCATTTTTGACAACTTGGCCCTCCATGTGAGCTGCGCACAGTGTATGTTTGCCACCACACCTTGAAACTTTTATGAATTGCATCAACTGGCTGTGGAGGTGCAGGGTCTCCTTTTAGCCTCGGCTAAATATTGTGCCATATTTTCCCCTCCTGTATGAGTGGAACAGGCTGGTGACGTTGCGTGGCCCAGTTCTCTCGCTAGTCTACAGGATGTCGAGCAGTGGCGTTTGTCGCATGAGGTGGTGCATATGTGCAATTCCTGTTCAAATGCGGGAAATGCCATTTAATTGGAAAGAGGCATGGATTTTCCAGTCGCACTGCGGATAAAGTGCCGCGCACTGTAAAAAAGTGTTCAGTGTTGACCCCCATGTGTGTTGAGTGTCTCTTTTTTAAAAAAATTGCTGGAATATATGATTATTTCTAAGGGATGTGTCAGCGGCATACCTGACAAACATTTGTGCATCGCCAATAGCAATATAATTAAGAGTAATACCTATGGCTGTTCATTTTCATTTTAAAATAGGTAGATTTTCGTGGACATTTCCATTCTGGCCTAGTGTTAACTTTGATGAGTACTATTAGTCATTTGGGTTAGTGCCCAATATTAGGTTATAGCTGTAAGTTGATGTTACGGAAATATTATCTTCATTGGAGGGTGCGATTAGTTCAGATAATGAATTCCAACAACATCTGAGCCAACTAAAGGAGTAGTTTAATGATGTCATCACTCCTCGTGTCGGGAAGTACACCCCCCCCCCCCCCCCCCCGTAAACTTTCCTTAACTGATGATATCCCTGTTTCCCTGTTCAGGATTGCCATTTCATGTGTCCTCCTCTCAAACTGCATACATTTGGGGAATAATTAACAATCTACTGAAGGCAGGTGTGATAATTCTATCCACCTTCGATTTTGGTTCGCCGGCGTTCCTAGTGCGGAAAAAAAAAGTGACAAATATAGATTTGTGGTTAACCATTCCCTAGTCAATAAGAAAATTCACAAAGATTCATTTCCTCTACCTACCATTGATTGTGCTCTACAGCACTTGGGACAAGCCGGGATGTTTTCGGTTTGAGATTTAAATAATAGTTACCATCAGTGTTTGCTTGATCCCTCATGTAGAAGGTATACAGCTTTCAGCACCCCTTGGAGCCAATATGAATTTACTCGTATTCCAATGGGCTCCAATTTTGGCAGCTAAGCCAAAATGTTGGACTTCGTCTGGTCTGAGTTTAAATTCAAATTTATTTTCAATTACATTGACGACATTATTGTGTATAGTAATGACCTTGAGTTGCACTTGGAACGTCTTTGCCACATTTTTGTGGTGAACCCAGACAAGGTCACCCTAGGGTCGAATGGGGAGAAGTTCCTAGGGTACTTGCTCTGTGAGGGTAGTTTGATAATCGATCCCGACCGAATGGCTCCCATATTGAATTTCCTGTGACCAAGAACTTGGAAAGGAGTACAGAAATTCTTAGGAATCTTAGGGTATTACTCTAGGTTCATCCATCATTTTTCCAAAATTGCCGCACCCTCGAATCACCTTAGGCTGCCTTTTCTCTTTTAAAAGGAAACTTGTCTTCTCCCCCGGTAGTCCACCTCCCGGATTTTATGCGCAGATTTGTTGTTCAGGTGGTCATTTCTTGTCTGGCTTTAGGAGCAGCTCTGAGCCAGCACACGGAGTTGGGCCTGGCACCTGTGGCCTTTGACGGCCGAAACTTGAGTGAGACTGAGCGGAGGCTTGGCATTTATGAGAAGGAAACCCTGGTGTGCATTTACAGACTCGAGAAATTCACCTTGTATATAGAGCATAAGAGTGCTACTTATACACAGATAACCAGGCCTTGAGGTGGGTGCTCAACCACCCTAAACAACTAGGGAAATTGGGTCAGTGGGTCCTCCACTTTTCTCGCTTAAGATTTCAGGTTCACCATGTTAAGGGTTCAGACAATAGAGTGGCAGGCGCCTGTCATGAATGTACGACTGTGATTTTCAGACAGATGAGTTGGGGGTTGGGGAGGCTTCCGAGGCCTGTCTTAATATCATCCAGGGGTTCCTGGGATTTTTCGTCAAATTATGTTAGGCTCAGGGCTAAGATGTTCTCTGCACTAAGATGTTCTCTGCACTCAGGTGTTAGTGACCTTCATGTTGGTAAATCTGTTCTGTATGTTCTTGATGGTGTTTTGTACTTCACTGGCAAGAATGGCTGGGCACAGAAGATTCTTCTTCCTGTTTCTTTAAGGCCAATGGTGTTGTCATATTTCCATGACTCCATGTTTGGCAGTCACCTGGAGGTTAGCAAAACATTTAAGAGATTGTGGTACATGTTTCATGGCCATTTCTTAAGCGTGATGTCTCAGACGTGGTATGCACATGCATCCTGTGTCAGAGGTGTAAGCATACCCAGTGTGTGAACATAGGCTCTGTGGAGCACTGTCCATTTGGTTCATTTGACTCAATCTAAGAAGGGAAACATTTGTATATCGATTTTGTTGCACACCTTTACAAAGTTAGTAATTTTATTGCCTTTAAGAAATATGAAAGCTCCATCAATTGTTAGGACCTTCGCCGATCAAGTCTGGAAAGTTTTTAGTTCACTTTTAGAGATAGTTACAGATAACGCTAAATATTTTACTTCCTTTATACTTCCTTTACCGTTTAAAATATGTGTTTCTGTTGGGCGGTCGAGCATTTTACTTTTAGTCCATATTACCTTAAGGGTAATCCAGTCAAACAGTTCAACAAGAATCTTAAAGCCTACTTAACCATCTTTTATAATCAGGATCATACCATGTAGCACTAGGATTTTGATTTTATCAGTGTCGGATTTAACAGCGCCGTCCACAATTCCACTCGAGTTCCCATTCTTTAGCCATCCTCTTTGCCACTCTTTGTTGAACATTTTGAATACCCCTTCCCCCTTGGTGATGCTGACTGGGATTGTTTACTCGGGGAAGTCCACTGCAGGCTTGGCGCATGGAAACTGCAGGTTACCGCAAAAATGGACCAGGCTAGAGTTCTGATTAAATTTAAATTAGGGGACCTGGTCCTTTGTAGAAATTACCTTTTTGGCAGATTTGGGAAAGAGTTTGACAGGAAAGCTGATCCCCAAGTTTGTGGACACATTTAAAATTCATCAATTTCTGGTAGCTAACACTGTTAGCTTAATAATACCTCGCTCCAGTAGAATTTTTCATAAGGCAGATGTGTGCCAACTTAAGCCATATATTCAAAGATAGAATTTGTAATTGTTTTGCATAATTAGTTCGTGCAGTTTTGATGTTGTTGAGTTTGGCTCTTGCCCCTTTGTTTCCCATCTTTTTCCTCTCTACTTTGAGCTGTTTTGGTTTTCCTGTGTAACCCTTTATCTTTATTGCATGATTCCCACCGAGGTGTGCCGAGCCTGCATCGCTGTTGTTACTGTGTTGTGAGCTGAGTCTAGAGATCTCTAGGCCTGTTTGCTGCAGTTCATCATGCACCTTTCATAACCACCTGTTCTGCTGGCATCTTGCTGGTCTGAACCTGACAAGAGACTGAACTGCTTGGCGCTGAGTTGGAGTTTACTTGGCTGCCGGTTGTCCCCAGGGACTACCATCAATTACAACATTCTTAGTATCTGTGGAATGACAAGAAGAAAATTGGAACTGATCACTCCATGTGTTTGTCAAAGCTGTTGCTTGTTGACTTTACTTCATGCCATAAAATTCTTTATGTATTCTTCATGGATCTTTACTTGTATTCTTCATATTAATCTTGTAACTATGTACTTCCTTCTTCAGTGTTTGTTTATGCAGAAAATATACTTGCATCATTTGGTCGCCAGGGATCAGGTGTTGGGGCAGTGGTAGTGATAGTGGTTCCGTCGCGGATCCTGTTCTGGCCATGCGCTTCGTACGGAGGCCAGCTCTTGCACACTCTGTTCCTCTTCCTAGCTATACTTTCTTTTTCCTCCCTGACCTGGGGCAGATTTATATAAGTTATTTCACTACTGATATTCACCCTACTCTACACTCTGTCATCAAGAATAATGTTGAGGCTTGCTATTGAAATTCCTGGAACGCAACATGACTTAGAATTGTCTGCCTCCAATATTGTTTGAGGGTGTCGTAATGCTGCCTTAATTTTAATACAGTTTAGTGAGCACATGAAAATGGAGCTTGTTAAATGGTGAGTTGTGACCGCAGTGTAGAAATGTTGGGCTAGTTTGTGAAGTTTAAATTTTGTGTGCTGAAGTTGGCATTTAAGGTACGGCTTTTCCAAATTTGTTTTAGATTTGCATTGGAATTTTACGTGCTCCAATATTGTCAAAATTTGCTTATTGAATAACGTACTATAACGTAGTCAAATTTTGATCTCAGTTGTTGTGAGAGCAGAGCCTTTTCTAGGTTTTAATTGATTAGCATATTGCCAGCAAGTAATTGGGAATGCACATCTCTCTTTTGACGTGCAAAAATCTCCTGAGCCTTTTAAAAGCATGTTGTAAATAGGTTGACGCCGTCGGGTGAGACACAAGACAAACAATGACACAAATACTTACTAGTAATTTGAGCGCCAGCAGTGCTTCCCAGTCACCGCACTATTGAGACTCAGGGTTCTCAGGGATGTTGTGGGTTCTGTGTGTCCGTCTCACCTGTGTACTTACAAACAGGTAGGCAATACTAAACTTTTAATAAAAATCACTGAAATAAACAATTGATAAACATAATTGGCCAGGACACTGTCACTACTGAATAAAAGAACAAGTTCACTGTAGACTTGTTTTCATTATTACTGCTAGTACAGATCAACGTGCCAATGAAATTATGATTATCTCTTTCATGACTAGCCATTTCCACTTGGGTGCTCCCCAGCCTGCAATTAATCTAGCGCACCCGTAGCTGGATGATCTCACCGCGGTGTATGAAAACACAATCTTCACAAGGGAAGAGGGCCGACAGCCGCTAGGGTGGACTGACGGTTTTTCCCTGAAGACAGGACACTGTGAATTACAAAATGAAACCCTTGATGATACACTAACACGTGTGATAACTTGGCATCACTAACGCAAACTTGTCTGGGCTCGCCTGCCAGCACATGGGTAGTGTGGTGATGGCATGAGAAAATTATTCTCTTTGCGATTACACTGGTTACTGGTGTGTAGCATGCCTGATGGCGGAAAAAGCAAACATGAAAGTGACCACGTGTTTAAATACAAAAGCATCCATTTACATGAAAATTGCACGGAACTGTGACAAAATTTAACATAGAACCCTGCATAAAAATATTTCACACACAATATTACATAAATAAGCTCTCAAAACACAATGATGGCATAGACATAGACTTGGCGTCGGTTAGCCACATGGTTGTACGTGATGTTGCTGTAAAATATTCAAACATGAAAAATACCCTCAAATACTTATATGAGAACAAAGCCCTTCAAATTGCTTGCAGCAATAATACAGAAATTACGATGAAATGCCTTTAGCAGAAGCGAATGGTGCCTGATTCAAGTTTCGCAGTTCACGTGACCTCTCCGACATATTTTTCCTCCTGCTTCTTGATTAAGTTGAAAATGCCACGAGGGCGTAAGAAATTAGTTAAGTGGAAGCATAATGCTGGGAAATGTCTGGCAAAACGTACGCAAGCAAAGGTCAATCGGTATACCAAAAGTGCTATGAAATCTACATCAGTCAACAAAAGTTGTAGTTCGTACGTGACAGTGTCTTACCTCGCCAGCTCTCCTCGACAGACTGTCTAGAGGCAAACGTTGCATGGACCTACCATGGCTGCCTACGGGGTTCAAATAAGCGGAAGTGCTATGCATGCTGAGTAAATTATTTTATTATTGAAATAAAAGTGGCTCAAATAAATTAAATATTGTTTTACATTATATAATTTTCTTGTGATTTTTCTGTGTTATTTGACTGTCTCTTTATGATGGCGTCTACACCGGAATATTAGTGTTCTTAATCTCCGTGCAGTGCGCACTTTGAGTTTCATAACCAAACATTTTTTTTAAATAACAACAAACACTTTAAAACACCGTAAGACATATCAAACCCCAAAAATAAAAATGACACATTTTACACTGCAGAATAATATTTATGTGAAAGTTAAAAAATATAGGCCTTTTTGCACACGTGCAGGTACACGTGACAAGTGCGTGATGAGCACTGACATGAGTTCTAGTGCCGCTGGCTGTTAGCCGGCGACAGTTTATAGTGAATTCTTTTCTGTCGATTCCATCCCTACAAGGTGACTCTACTGGTAAGAGCGTAGGGAAACTGTTGCTAACAGAGCTGGAATCTTTGCAAGTGCCATTTGAAAATTGTGTTGCTTTTTTTTCCGACAACATAGCCGTCATGTTATGACATAAAAATTTTGTCATTGCATTTTTGAAAGAGAAACAACCTAATCTCATGGCTGTCGGCAGACTTTGTCATTTAATAAACCTGGCAGCAGAAAAAGCATCTTCTAGTTTTCCTCTTTAAATTGATGAAGTGCTTGTTGACATGTATTATGTCCTAGAAAAGAGTTCAAAAAGAAAAGACTTGCTTCAGAAATTTCAGCAGCTTCATAACAAGGAAGTCAAAAGAATTCTGAAGCATGTGTGCACAAGGTGGCTTTCTGTGGGCAGGATTGTTGAGCAGCAGGATCCACTCTTGAATTTCGTCAAGGAAGAGATTGTTATTGAGGGAAAATCTTCCTGTTCTTTTAAGTTCTTACACAATTCCTTTGATGAAATCTGAGAACAGTGCTGTTGCCAACAAAAGTCAATGTGAAGGGAAATCTGTTGACAAGAGGAAAAAAGAAAATGCTGAATCTACAGGTGAGAAAAAAAAGAAACTGTGTGTTATTCAGAAGGCTACAAGCAGTTTTTTGAAAAGCAGTAAACCAGTTTTGGGCAGAGAAGAAAGCTGTTCATGTTTTTGTCATCTCCTCTGAATAAAGCTTTTTGAGTAAGATTTGTTTTCTATATTTATTAAAGCCAGTGTTGTTAAAAACAAAGATTTGTTGAAAGTTGAGCACCATTGTGAGGATAGTCAGAAATCAAAATGTGACTTGGTTATTGGAAGTCAAAATGTGACTTGGTTATTGGAAGTCAAACTCTAGGGATTGTAGAAACACTTTCAGAAGAAGATAAAAGAGCATGTTTTTTTACAACAGTTAGGAAATACTTCATTTCTGCTTTTGACTATGTTGTACACAAATTAATTTCTATTCAAGGAGGAAATTCTGCACTGGGTACAAGTTGCTAACATAGAGTGTTTCGAAGATGCACATTTTGATGACATTATGTATTTCATTAATTTGTTACAACCAAAGTTTCAGTGCAGCCTTCTTGAACAGAGCCAAGCAGGCTACTTCGCTGTACTTGAAGAAAAATCAAGAATAATGGAATGTGTAAATTACTTTTCATTAATTTGTGAACATTATCATTTTGCATTTTATAGAGTTAATTTTTGTGTGCATTGATAGAAGAATAACTGTGCATTAACTTCTAGACTTTTCAAGACAAGCACTTAATGGATGTACATTATGTGAATAAGTGTGCATATTTAATTTCCTTGATTTAAAATCGTTATGTTTATTGCTTGTATATATTGTTAAAACTGATAGCAAATTTTTATTTATTATATACCAAAGACAATTTCTTAATGTTTGTCTTTAAGAGTTTGTTATACTAACTTGAAATTCCGCGTTGGAATTATGCAAAAATTTGTGTATTTTAGAATCTTACTAGTAGGGAGTTTGAGAAGTTGGTAGGTCTGTTTGCCTTACATCGGGACCAATAGAAAACCATCTGTGCTTTATGTTACTGGCAGCAGTGGTTTATGAGGCTATGGAACAGGTGTCTCCCACATATAGTGAACCTTTCTAATTGGACAATATGTTCTGCTGTGTACAGTACTGACCATTCAAGCCACTTCATGTACAACATCCCAGATAGAGGACACTGTGACTGAAAGTGTTAAAGTATTATTTGATAATGCGGAAGTGAAAATTTTAAATAAAAATGGTGAAGTTGTGACTGGAAATCGGATTGGTAATCTCTATATGATTAAATTCCAAATAGATATTAATACTGCCTCGACAATGCGTGATAAGGATTTTATGCACAGAAGAATGTGTCATTCATCTCGTTTCCCTCCAAAGAATTTTTGTGACATCTGCATTCAGGGAAAACAAACTAGAAAAAGTTTCAAAATCTTACCATTAGAAAAGAAACCTACTATAGTGATCTCTTCAGGTGTAATTGGGCCAATTACTTACTCCCCAGACCTACGGTTCTAAGAGGTACATAGTTACATTTATACATAATTTTTTCCCATTTTGCTGTGGTTTATTTACTCTATTACAAGTCGGAGATCCCTGGAAAATTTGAAACTAGAATATCACATATTCTTTGTGACAATGGGGTAGAGTATAGCTCAAGACAATTTATTAAATTTTGTAAGTCAAAACGTATCCAAATAGATTACACTATTCCAAAAAATGCAGAGTTAAATGGCTTGCGTGAACGTTTCAATAGGACCTTATTGGACTCTGTCAGATGCATGTTGCTACATTCTAAAGTTGAAAAGAAATTCTGGGAGAAGCAGTTTGTGCTGCACCATATGTATTGAACAGAACACCAACTAGAATTCTGAAAGTAGGATGTCCTGCTGATTTATGGTATGGCTACTGTGATTCAAGGAAGATTAGGGTTTTGGAATGGTAGCTTATGTCCACATTCCGAAAGAAGATGTCAAAGGAAAACTAGGGTGTCTGCAACAAGGAGCGGCGTGGAGGGGTAATCCTCCCGCCTCCACCCCAACCCACAGCCGTGAACACACTGGTCGATCAATAACTTGTCCGTGCTCTCTCAGCTGATAGAGCCCGCGCTGGACATTCAAAATTTGACTTGCATTCGGTGTCATATTATTTTCATTTTCAGAGGGTTTGAAAGTTTTAGGTAAGCTTGCATTTGGTGTCCGATTACAATCAATTATATATAGTATTTTGAGATGTTATTTTCTTTATTTAAACTAGTTTAGGTGAAATTATTTTTAATGTATTATTTACAATAATACTTTTTCTAAAATTCTAATTTTTATTGTGTTTCTTATGTAAACTTTATTAACAGACAATGTATCGCTCTTGCTATACTCAACATAGAGTTGTATAAGGTTAGAAGTAATATTTTATTGATTTAAATGTCAAAGACCTCATCTACTGAAATCCTGCATGTATGGACATTTTTTGGCAGTCCCCTGAATAACGATAGATAGAGAGTCGACTGTATAAGCAACAAACATGAGTGAAATGTTATCAGTGATTTTCATAGAGAGGATGCCACATGCTATAGGCTGTTCATGGTAAAGTGAGCACTTTTGAGGCCCTAGATACTTTTTCCCTTCAGTCATTTCTTTTTTTTTTTAACCACCATTTAAAATAAATATTGCCATGTAAGTCATAAACACAGTGTGTATATTCCACTGCACTTTGAAGTTAATGTCTAAGGCTAATATACAATATATTTATTTACTATTATTCCAAATTAGAGGGCTTTCGAAAGTGCTCACTTTTGCACCGTAACATTGCTGCATAAACACGGAGTTTGAAAATTTGTAAATGTTAGTAGTGAATGTAAATTAGAGAGAAAATTGAATTCTGAATTTACAAAATGAAGACTAAAATGTTAACATAGCAGTAAAATCTAATTGGCTGGTACAACAGCTAGAATGTATTAGCTTGTGCAGTGATTAGGTATTTGTTGTGCGTAAAATTGTTTTTAATGTTTTAAGGTTACTTGCAAGCACGAAGAAAACTTATTATTAGCACTCTCTTCAACTAAAGTAAAGGTAATTCACATTTGCAATCCTTTCACACACTTTAATTAATCATATTCAGAATGAAGCGGTATTATATAATGCACAATAGATTAAATTTTTAAAAAATACTTTTTTTTTTAATTGTTTCAAAGGTCCGTATACTCAATAGGAGTGAAAATATCAGAATGGGACAACTTGTGACTTGTAGCTATTCATCAAGAGTATCTGTCATAAAAACCTCAAATTTTTATTTTGTCCCGCAAGTAGCTTTTTTTTTGTCGCTTCGAAGACAACAAATTTTAATTTTTTTTTCCTCAAGTTGGGTAGTATTTAATTCTAGGAAGGAAGTAAGTCTTCAAAGCAGATAACTTTGAAGTTGCACACTGCTCTATATGTAGACACTAAGCATACAAAAGATTAGATCTCTAGATGCAACTGTGGTGAAGCATGGTGGGGTATAAATAAAGTGGGTTGAAACTTTCGTCTGAATGCTGAAAGCAGATGGCCGCCATCTTGAAAATACAATATAAGTGTACAGTGTAGTGTATCTTATGTAAGTTTTTAAATGACACTAAAAACTCCACAATAGGTGACTTAAAAAAAAAAAGTTTCTGCTATTTGCGCATACATCCAAAATCTTTGAACTTTGCTTCCAGTGTGTACGAAAAATGGCTGCCATCATCCACTTGTAGGTAAAAATGTCTGCCATCATCCACTTGTAGGTAAAAATGTCTGCCATCATCCACTTGTAGGTAAAAATGGCTGCCATCATCCACTTGTAGGTAAAAATGTCTGCCATCATCCACTTGTAGGTAAAAATGGCTGCCATCATCCACTTGTAGGTAAAAATGGCTGCCATCATCCACTTATAAGTAAAAATGGCTGCCCTCATCCACTTGTAGGTAAAAATGTCTGCCATCATCCACTTGTAGGTAAAAATGTCTGCCATCATCCACTTGTAGGTAAAAATGGCTGCCATCATCCACTTGTAGGTAAAAATGGCTGCCATCATCCACTTGTAGGTAAAAATGGCTGCCATCATCCACTTGTAGGTAAAAATGGCTGCCATCATCCACTTGTAGGTAAAAATGGCTGCCATCATCCACTTATAAGTAAAAATGGCTGCCCTCATCCACTTGTAGGTAAAAATGTCTGCCATCATCCACTTGTAGGTAAAAATGTCTGCCATCATCCACTTGTAGGTAAAAATGTCTGCCATCATCCACTTGTAGGTAAAAATGGCTGCCATCATCCACTTGTAGGTAAAAATGTCTGCCATCAACCACTTGTAGGTAAAAATGGCTGCCATCATCCACTTGTAGGTAAAAATGGCTGCCATCATCCACTTGTAGATAAAAATGGCTGCCATCATCCACTTGTAGGTAAAAATCTAAATTATGGTTTTCTTCTACCTTGAGGATAGGTGATATAGGGACAAATTTGTATTGAAATTAAAAATTGTACAGCTTCCATTTTTTAAACAATTTGATTATTTCATATCGAATGACCCAAACATGAGCATAAAACTGCATATAAAATAAAATAAATACACTGTTACTTATTACACTGCAATTATTTGTTGACTATCTATATAATAAAATAGTAAGGTGGAACAAACATAATAAAAGTGAAATTAAAAGTATTCATCTGAAGAGATTTATTACAGTTTTTAACATAATCTTTGTTTACTCAATAAATATTTTGTTTACAGTCACTTTGTTGCCATCTCTTAGTAAATATGCGTACTCCAGTACTGTAGACAGCTAGTTGTGACACATCACAGGTTACTGAAGTGAATTGTGACAAACAAAGCAGGTATCACAAATCTGTGAACACGTTTCCTTATACAATATCAATGTTGCAGGTATTTCAGTGACTTTGTTACAGATATATCCTATTTCAATTAAATGTATGTGACAAAGTAGCAGTCTGCAATTTATCTGCTATCTCTTTTTGTCACTAATTAGTATTGAGGAATATCAAATTAGAGTCAGACCATGTGCAAATTGACCACTTAATATGTATATTAGTATTTTAATATTTAGTAGTGTTCAATTCGAACACAGTTGGTAGTCACTTGTTTAAAGATGATTGAGATTTTGTAGTTTAATATTTTAGTCAGTTTTGTTATATAATAAAAAGTAAACACTTACGTACCAAATACGTGTTGATTAATTCTGGTCATGTAACATTTTTGTAAACTAACGATACCAATTCAAACATTGAACACTGCCTCAATATTTGGTATCGGCCAGTGTGCAGCACTGGATGGGTTGGTTGTCGGCATGGGACAGAATCTGGCTCTACAAGCACTTCTTTCTGCCTTGGCGGGATCACTTTGTCGGGTAGATCTGGGCAACATATGCTGGGCAATTGTAGCTGTACCATATGAGACTAAACTGGTAACACACTTCGGTAGCGACTGAGGTGCCTGGCTCTCCCGGCAGGTGAAGCTTAGGTCTACGTCCTGGACACTGAGGTAGGCTTGTACGACTGGATGCTAAGCCTCAGCGATTCTGGTCAGTGGTTCAAATGTAGCTGGTTTGTAGGCTGGTGGAACTGGTACTGAGAGCTTGCGTAGTTTGACTGCCTGTTCTCGTGGACTGAGATAAACGAAACTGGCTGGGAGGTGGTAAAGCTCCCAGGGATAATTAGAGGCAGCCTTTATTCGTTTTGCCCTCTTATGAACACCGCCACTATGGTTAAAGTGCTTGAGGAGAAAGAGAATCCTACGATCGGACTTCATAGAAGTGGAGCAGTTGACGTGGAGGTGTGTAACAAGTGTGTGTACTGTGGCGGCCAGCCATTGCCATATCTTGTCCTCCAACTCCAATACCAGAGGTGTGGAGTTGGAGGAGCAGCACAGCACTGGTGACCATCCCAACATGGAGTGAGTTCCTGATAGAATTGGTCTTCTCACACCCGGAGAAATACTCCTCTCGGCATGGCTAGTGCGCGATGAGAAGAGCAACCTTCAAGTTGACAAGCCGACCCTAAGAGAAGCATGTACCTAGTGTCGTGGCTCTACCATTCACCACCCGAGTGCATTGAATGGGTGGCCTTCCAATACTGTACCGTGGTTCTGGTGTTACATGTCTGTACGGAGAGAATAACGTCCCAGTCACCTGCTATCCCTCATACGGACCTGATATTTACGAGGAGAGGTACTATGACTACGAGAGCGATATTCGTAAGTTGGTAAGACAGTGTATATTTCTTTTTGCAGAAATAAACAGTGATGGTGAAGTACTTCCTCCTATCCACGTGTGTTTACGGAAGTCGAAACACCCATGAACACAGGTGAAGGCTACTTGCTTCTAGACTAACATGGTAGGCAGTAAAGTGGATATCAAAACAACTCTGACTTTTTGCTACACATGGCTGTTGTCCAGAAGGGACCGATATGTGTCTCGGTGTAAGCTGTGATGCAATTCTGGTGAAGAGAAGGATCTTCTGCCCCCAAAGGTGCAGTGAAATCTTGAGGAGCAGATATTTCTTCGGCACCACTAGTGTGCGATGAAGACCAAGGTAGGAGAGCTGATAAATCCCGCGGCACGCAAAGTGCGGTGTAAGAACAGGACAGATGTCAATTGCTTGAAGACTTGTCCAGAGCCATGGTACAGCTCTGTATTTATACTCCTTGGCGGCGTGCCCCTTGCTCGCCTGGCATTGGGTGTTGTCTTGGAGATGAAGTAGCAGCCAAGCTGCGGAGAACGTGCCATAGATCCTCGGTGGGTGTGATGTCAGTAGCGGGCACTAGATCCAGGCTCATGCTTTGGCATAGGTACAGGTAGTGGCATCTAGCGGTGCGCTGCTGTACTCGGTTCATCCTGCTGCATGGCTTCAGGGACTCGGCCGGTTAATATAATTGACGTGGAGCCTTGGGTAGGCAGAACAATCTCTGACGTCACATTGCTGGTAGCAGCAACTAAAACTCCGTTCATGGTGCAGTCAGTTTGTTTGCACTGTTGAGTAGAAGTTGTTTAAATTATAAGTAGAAAGATGTCATGCGTGAACACTTAAGCCTATTTTTTACAATTACATGCTTATATATCCTCCTTCAGTCTGTCTGTTAGTTATCTTTATATTGACTACTCTAAAAATTTGTGTGTGTTATTTGGGAGTTGTGGGGGGTTGGAAATTTCAAAATTCATATTTGCTGGCGTACTTTACAAAAGTTGCTAATTCATTTCCTCATAGTTGATTCTGTATGTGATTGATGACTATGAATATTAGGGCAATTGCGGGGCGAAACATGTATAATATATCTCAAAAATGATAAAACTGTAAAAAATGACAACAACTCACTCCAGAAAAGGTATTATTTGCAAAATGCCACACTGCATGGTGTACTCTTCACGCTTGCTTCTCTCATGCTCCAGGGCACAATTTGTGGTTAATCAGTTTTCTTGATAAGTTAATGAATGTTTGTAATATTTATCATGACAAAAATGGTTGCGAGCATATGAGAAAAGGCTACACAAATAAAAACCCATCCACCTGAAAATAATTTCAAAATGGCACAATGATCACCTGACAACGAGTAAATGACGGTTGGTGCACTTTTTACTTCTAATGTGTTCTAAAAAACTGCTGACAGCAAAACAATTTACTGTCCTCAGCCATTTTAATGAGCCTTTCATGTAAATTGCAGTTCACATCACATGACAAAATACACTTATCTAACAGACATTGATTGAGAAGTGACCAGATAACGCTTTAGCAGCCTCCTTGTAGTCAGTCCACAACTCCCAAACTTCCATCAGCCATCGTTGTTCTCGAATGTCCACTGTCAGAGGTGACAGCATGAGCGTTGTGTAACTATGACTGTGTTCCATACTGGAGCCAGTTTCCCCTCTATGGTGGTCTGTTATAATGGTACAGCTTCGACCAGCCTCAACGAGACTGGAGACTACAGATAATTACAAACTAATGTAGTCGCCTTCATAGGAGTGATCCTGTATTGTGATAGTTCCAGCCAAAAATAAGCTGGATTGATAACATTTTACTTGTAAACAAACATATTATTTATTTAACCTTAATCTGTATCCATGTAGCAGAAATGGTTATCTCTTAAATGTTTGTTTCGAATAAGCATTTTGTGTAGCTGAAAATAGACACCAGTAATTTACTTGTGAATCTTAAGTTTCGCCACATTCAGTCTGTCATATTTAAAATGCTGTGAAATCTCATTTATACAAATTTCAAGGTAACTGAATTTTTGCAGTTTCAATAGTGAGGTTTGTTGCAACATGGCTGATAATTATGAAAACAGAATATCTAAAAAAATTCCATGTTAAATTTGTGATGATTCTTATCACCAGTATTTCTCTTTTCACCAGTGGCTTGACATTACAATGTAATAACATATTCTTATCACCAGTATTTCTCTTTTCACCAGTGGCTTGACATTACAATGTAATAACATATTCTTATCACCAGTATTTCTCTTTTCACCAGTGGCTTGACATTACAATGTAATAAGATATTCTTATCACCAGTATTTCTCTTTTCACCAGTGGCTTGACTTGACATTACAATGTAATAAGATATTCTTATCACCAGTATTTCTCTTTTCACCAGTGGCTTGACTTGACATTACAATGTAATAAGATATTCTTATCACCAGTATTTCTCTTTTCACCAGTGGCTTGACATTACAATGTAATAAGATATTCTTATCACCAGTATTTCTCTTTTCACCAGTGGCTTGACATTACAATGTAATAAGATATTCTTATCACCAGTATTTCTCTTTTCACCAGTGGCTTGACATTACAATGTAATAAGATATTCTTATCACCAGTATTTCTCTTTTCACCAGTGGCTTGACATTACAATGTAATAAGATATTCTTATCACCAGTATTTCTCTTTTCACCAGTGGCTTGACATTACAATGTAATAAGATATTCTTATCACCAGTATTTCTCTTTTCACCAGTGGCTTGACATTACAATGTAATAACATATTCTTATCACCAGTATTTCTCTTTTCACCAGTGGCTTGACATTACAATGTAATAACATATTCTTATCACCAGTATTTCTCTTTTCACCAGTGGCTTGACATTACAGTGTAATAAGATATTCTTATCACCAGTATTTCTCTTTTCACCAGTGGCTTGACATTACAATGTAATAAGATATTCTTATCACCAGTATTTCTCTTTTCACCAGTGGCTTGACTTGACATTACAATGTAATAAGATATTCTTATCACCAGTATTTCTCTTTTCACCAGTGGCTTGACTTGACATTACAATGTAATAAGATATTCTTATCACCAGTATTTCTCTTTTCACCAGTGGCTTGACATTACAATGTAATAAGATATTCTTATCACCAGTATTTCTCTTTTCACCAGTGGCTTGACATTACAGTGTAATAAGATATTCTTATCACCAGTATTTCTCTTTTCACCAGTGGCTTGACATTACAATGTAATAAGATATTCTTATCACCAGTATTTCTCTTTTCACCAGTGGCTTGACATTACAATGTAATAAGATATTCTTATCACCAGTATTTCTCTTTTCACCAGTGGCTTGACATTACAATGTAATAAGATATTCTTATCACCAGTATTTCTCTTTTCACCAGTGGCTTGACATTACAATGTAATAAGATATTCTTATCACCAGTATTTCTCTTTTCACCAGTGGCTTGACATTACAATGTAATAAGATATTCTTATCACCAGTATTTCTCTTTTCACCAGTGGCTTGACATTACAGTGTAATAAGATATTCTTATCACCAGTATTTCTCTTTTCACCAGTGGCTTGACATTACAATGTAATAAGATATTCTTATCACCAGTATTTCTCTTTTCACCAGTGGCTTGACATTACAATGTAATAAGATATTCTTATCACCAGTATTTCTCTTTTCACCAGTGGCTTGACATTACAATGTAATAAGATATTCTTATCACCAGTATTTCTCTTTTCACCAGTGGCTTGACATTACAATGTAATACAAATTTACTGTCATTCTTTATTAAGCATGCAATGCATCATTAAATTCTCTATTTCACTCCAAGGGGAAAGAATAAAATTTTGTATTAATGAGGTTTTTGTATTAAAGAGGTTTTTAATAATGGGGTTGCATGGTATGAGGCTTCTTGATAGCTCGTTAGACTTATACTGATGCGTAGTTAAAGAGTGAATTATTTGGTTTGACTGCTTTAGTTAGAATAGTATTTTTGAAAATTGTATTCTCTGATAAGAATGGGCATAATGTTTGTGTGATCCAGCTTGCAGAACTCCCATCACTACAACCCACACACTGTTTGCAGTAGTTCACAATTTGGATTGTGTAATGTGACATGTGTATTTAAATGCAAGGAGAACAGCTTCGAAGAGCAAGAGATTGCAGTTTTACCATGTTAAATAGCCTCATTTTACTGATGAATTTGTAGCAGCATGAGGGCACTCTGTGTTTTGTCCTGAACATGTTTCAGTTCGAACAAGTTCTTGTGGAGGAACAGCTTGTAGATGCAGATGCAGATGTAATATCCATAAAGACTGAGTCATCCCCACAAGAGGAAATGATTCCTTCCACAGATGACATCTTTGGAAGTAGGTTTAGAGTAAGATTAATTTTTTATCATTTAAATTGATGTCTTACGTAAATATTGTCATTTTGGTTTTATTTGTATATTTCAGTTAGTCATTTGCACTTTTCATATACATGCTTGAGATTCACGCTCCTGCAAGGATAAGATATCCTAGACGAAGAGTTATAACTCATGGTTTAAACTATTTCTTTCAAGCCGATTTTCTATGTTAAGTATTTGTGTTTACTGCATCTGAATGAGGAAAAATTATACACTTGTTATTTACACAGCAGTTGACACAATTTAATTAAAATTACTATCGTAAAAAACTGAACACCTGAATAACTACTCTATGGACAAATTAATATGCCTCAAAATCTTCAGCCCAGTATTTACATGCTATAAATCCAAAATGTTTGCAATAAATAAAAATATGCACTCATCATAACATTTTTAGAGGAATAATAATGGTTCAGGGCTCTAATTCATAAAATGACTACAAGTATAAGTTTTTAATATAAGATGCCTAGAAAAAAATTTTGTACACTGCACTAAAAAAGTTACCATCAGTTGGCTTTGTTGTAATGTGGAAGGCTTTGTCGAAAGTAAATGTCAATGAATAAATGGTTGAAGACATATGTCAGTGCAAAATAAGTTTTTAATGCGCTTTGTGACCAGATACAGCACACCACAGAACCCGAAATCACTTTGCTATGTAAGTGACACGTTCATGAAGAAGTCCTGTCAGATCACCCATGCCGGGTATGGCCTCCCCGTGTAAGGACAAGGTTGTGACTTGTCATGGCATGCTGCAAATAGGCTGTCCATAATTTCTTAAGGGATGAAGTCAGACTCCTCAACAGCAGCTTGAACTAACCCTCTTTCAAATGTATCGCCTCACCCTAATTTGCCTCGTGGCCACTAGGTTCACAGTTTGCCTCGTGGCTGCTTGGTTCACAGTTTGCCTCGTGGCTGCTAGGTTAACATTTTGCCTCGTGGCCGCTTGGTTCACAGTTTGCCTCATGGCCACTAGGTTCACAGTTTGCCTCATGGCTGCTTGGTTCACAGTTTGCCTCATGGCCACTAGGTTCACAGTTTGCCTCATGGCTGCTTGGTTCACAGTTTGCCTCATGGCTGCTTGGTTCACAGTTTGCCTCATGGCCACTAGGTTCACAGTTTGCCTCATGGCTGCTTGGTTCACAGTTTGCCTCGTGGCCGCTAGGTTCACATTTTGCCTCGTGGCCGCTAGGTTCACATTTGCCTCGTGGCCGCTAGGTTCACATTTTGCCTCGTGGCCACTAGGTTCACATTTTGCCTCGTGGCCATTAGGTTCACAGTTTGCCTCGTGGCCGCTAGGTTCACATTTTGCCTCGTGGCCGCTAGGTTTACATTTTGCCTCGTGGACGCTAGGTTTACAGTTGGCCAACCGCCACTGATCCACCTGCTACCACTCCTCACCTAATGATGCTAGCCTAGTCAGCAAACATTTGAGACTCTACTTTCATGTGGAAAATGTGTTGTTCAGATGTGTGTGTGTGTGTGCACGAGCTCTGATTTTTTTATATTATCTATCTCCTTTCTTAATGTAATTAATAGTCTGGCAGCATATTCCTGCCATATCTTTCTCTTATAGTCCATTCATAGTTACTTTCCTACTGTTCTGAAACCCTGTTTAAGCTACTTCCAGGATATTTCTCCTCCTCATGAAAACAAAGCTTCACTGAATCTAGACATTACACCAAAGGGACAACGCACCACATTTGTATGCACTCAGTGTAATAATATTTTGCGTAAGAACTATTTCTTACTAGGCATCAACAATACACCTAATTTTGTAATTGTTTTTAAATAAAATATTGTAATTTATAGATAAAATGTAAGTAAAAGTTAAATTCAACCAAAATTAAATTACTTTTATGTTAACACAAGTATAAAATGCTTATGGTACATGTCATACGTGGGGTGATTTTTCAAATGTTTGACTCAAAAAGTGTGAAGTAACCACGAATAGACTATGTATAATATACACCGGTAATATAAGTAATATTTTCTGTTTAGTATGTTACAATTTTTATGAGTAGTATAGGTTTCCTTGCGAATTATTTAGCAAAGTATTTTACATACTTGATTGAAAAATGAGAAAAATAATGACTAGGTACTAGAAAATTTTGCAGTTGTAAAATTCTCATGAATTTGTGCATAATTAAAGGGAAAATGTGAAAAATACCAATTGGCATGTAAAAATGAAATCCCAATGAATTTTTGTAAATTGTGTATAAAACAGTATATTTATTATGATGTTTGCCTTAATTTAGTTAAACTTAATAGTAATAAGACAGCAATCGCACAAACTGACAAATGTTTTTATGGTAGCAAAATTTGATTATGATATTCACAAACAAAACGTTCTTGCGGATACTCAGTGTAAGCAACTGGAAACACTAACCTAGAAACACATGGAATCTACAACACATTAGCCATTACTAATTTTTACTCCACTTTCCAAATGAAAGAAAGACTTACAAGATTACTTTCCTGTCTGTTTGTGTCCCCTTTCAATTTTTGAATGCATTAACAGAATTTCACCAAACCTAATTCACATATAATACATAGTAAGGACACCTGACTTTTATTGTTTTAGACCACGGTAAGCATTTAATTTCAAAATGTCAGCCATTTAAAAATTTGGGGTGATGTCATATGTAGGGAACCACTCAGCCGATTGAAACCAAATTTTGTATATTTGTAGAATATAAAGTGTACGCATTAAATTTTGAAGTTGGTCTGCAATTTTGTAAAATAACACCAAATAAAGAAATAAACATTTTACATTATATCTCAAAAACTATTAATCCAATTCTCACCCAATTTTACAGGTAAGTAATACAGTACTATGATAGGCCAAGTATACGTAGGTAATTAAAACTCAATTAGGTACTTATTTTGAAAATGGTGGCCATACAAATATTTAAGGGTTATTTGGCATATCTACCATACCATTAACCAATTTCGACCAAATTTTGTATACTGAAAGTATCTATTACAAGCATCATATATATATACACTACCACATAACTACTTTTGTTGGCTATTTTGGAAGATAGCACCATATGAATAAGTAAAGTGATTATGTCATATATCTGTAAAAAAAACCTAACCAATTCCTACCAAATGTGGCAGACAAATAGCACTGCCGCAGGTGGTGTACACTGGTATGTTTTAAGTAGGTCAGGCTCTTATTTTCAAAATGGTGGCTACATAAATATTTTAGCTCAGTATATTTTATTAACTAAAAAAATTCGAACTTATCTTTGTATGCTGGCAGTACCTATCACAACCATCAAATTTGTCTGCGCAGATCACCATTCCTCTGTCATTTTGTAAGATAACTCCACTAATAAAAATCTCACATTGCAGGGAAACAATCAACACATTTGTACAAAATTCTGCAAATATGTTGTATTGCGGTAGGCCATAGTAATATATGTATTTTTTTTTAAGTACGACACATTTATTTTCAGAATGATGACTGTAAAATAAGTTTAGTTTAGTGTGCTATATCTACAAAACTGTGTAATCTATTTTAACTTAAGTTTTGGATATTGGCAGTATACAGTCATTGAATGTGCTAGCTACTACATTACATTTTGTCCTCCATTTATGAAGATCGCCATATGAAAATTACTAAGGTTTCATGCCATATCTAGAGGACCAACCAACCAGTTTCAACCAAATACTAGGCTACACAGAACATGCCAACAAATTGTACACACTATAAATGCTACAGAAGGCCGTGTACACTTTCATGATTGAAATGAATCCGGCAACTATGTTAAGAAAGGGCAGCTTCATAAATAATTTAGTTAAGTTTGCCATATATTTTAAGCAATTTAACCAAAATTGGTTTGTTGACAGTATACATTAGGAAAATCGTATATGGCACCTCTTTTTTTTTGGCAGTTTTGTGCGTTAGCATTAAGTAAGAAAATTAATTTTTTACTTCATATCTCAGGGACCAAACAACCAATTTCCACCAAATTCCTTACGCGCGTACTACTACTGTAGGACATTTAAACTTACATGTTTTAAGTGGCCCAGTCACTTATTTTAATGTCGGCCCTATAAATATTTTAGGTTAGTAATCCATATAATTCGAAACATCAGTCTGATTAAATCCGAAGTTGATGCTCCAAATCCGACCTCCATAATGCAGAGCATTGCACGCTAACTTATTGTGTGAGGTTTTCTGGGTTCAAGTCTTGGGTAAGGCACGTGTGTATTTGTAATTGTCTCATTATTGTTGCATAAATTTCTGGTTTCATTTCTAATGTTATTGCTGTCAAAGAGAAGTCAAGTCCTACCTACCGACTCAACTTTTAAGAACTTATTTAAAAATTAATTCTACTGATGTTGAGGAAATTAGACTCATTAGTTAACATCTGTAACTTCTTGTTGTTGTTACTTATAATTTATCAGTTTTTCCATAACTAAACTTACTTTGGCTGTATTATAATACATGTTTTGACCACCAAATAGCTTTACTTTATTTCAGTGTTCCCTTAAAAACATACTTCTAATGTCAGCCATGATCAACTGGTTTGTTATTATTATGTTTACTGCTCCGCCATCTTAGTCCAACTCCCGTTGCCAACCTCTGCACCTGCACATGTCCCTACACCACACTTGTCCCCCTAAAAAAAATGTAACTAACGCACTCAAAACCATGATTTGAAAAACACAATACAACACTATCATTGTCAGAGATCTCACAAAACATATTCTGCTTGTTCAAAAACTCTGTTTCTACAGAGCCAATCGCCTGGGAGGTTGCCTCTGCCTTCCCCTTGTAGATCTGCTTCCCTTCTTGTTCCCTGACCGTCCCCAGGTTCTGATAAACCTCTAAAGTCTCTCCCACCTGTTCTTGACTGCCTTCTGAACCCTCTAAAGCCCACTTCATCATCAAATTCTTCTCTTTCCATTCTGTCCCCATACTCCTTGTCCTTGGTTTAGCTGTGTGTGTTTGGTCTGCCTCTTGCCTCATTGTTATCAGCACCAGTGGCTCCCTTCTTTGCCCTCCCTTCTGTTGTCTGGCCCCCATGGTTGGCTTTTCTTGCCTCTCCTCTGCCTTGCGTGACCAACTTCTCCACTGCTTGTTTCCAGACTTCCCAACTGACTTCTGCGTAGATGGTCTGTATGCCAGAACTGCACATGTGGTCCCACTTTTACCCTACATGTGTTCAGACCTACTACCTCCATCACCTCTGCTGGCACCCAACGGGTCTTCTCTCCCCACACACATTGCATCAGCACCTGCTTCGCAACCGTAGAACTCGTCTTCCTCCTGTCATCCCTATGGACCCTATTCCTGGCATATTCTGGTAACGTTGGCTTTAGGAGTTGGAGTTTAGTGCGAGGCTTTTGTTTTAAAAACACTTCTGCCGGTGACCTGCCTGTACTTGTGTGTGGTGTATTTTGGTAGCAAAACAACCAGTTATCAAGGCTACCCTGTAAGGTACCTCCCAACGAGTCTTCTACCGACTGAACTGTTCGTTCCGCCATCCCATTGGACTGTGGATGGAACAGTGGGGTCAGTTGCAAGTCTATTGCCATGCTCTGACAGTATGTTTTGAATTCCTCTGACCTGAATTGAGGGCCATTATCTGCCACCATTGTCTCTGGTAACCCGTATGCTGCAAATTTGGATCGTAGCCGCTCTATCGTTCTTGCTGCAGTTGTTGAACTCATCACATCCACTTCCACACACATGGAATAGGCATCCATCATGATGAACATATGTTTTTGGTCCTTCTCCACAAAATCAATGAGCACACGTTCCCATACCCAGCTAGTATTTGGCCATGCCAACCCTGGTTCCGCGGTTTTCTTCGGACGAGATAACTGACATTGTACACACTTTCTTCACCACTGTTTCAATTTCCAGATCCATTTCTTGCCAACATTTTCGTCCTCACTACTCCAGGATATCCCTTGTGCAATATCTGTAGAACTTCCTCAGTTAGTTGCGCTGGAATAATTATTCTGTCCCCCCACATCAAGCACCCTCGATCTACCACTAGTTCATCTTTCATGTTGAAGTATAGTGTCAGCTTCTCATCAATCTCTGTTGGCCACCCGTGCAAGCTATACTCCTTCAGGTCTCTCAAGATGTTGTCTTCCCCCGTAGCCTGGGCAATCTTTTCTAGTTGTATCGGGACATTAGGCATAGTACTCGCCGAATATATGGCATATTCCAAAGGTTCTGACTGTGGAAGCAGCAACCTAGACAGAGCATCATCATTCCCCATTTCCTGTCCCTTCCGATACTGTACATCATAGCTGCAGCCGGACAGTGAGAGTGCCCATCTTTGTAGCCTCGCTGCCGCTAAACAGGGTACAGCCTTATTTGGCCCCAGGATTGATTACAACTAGTTGCTGGTGATCTGTGTATAACACAAACTTACGTACATACAAGTATTTATGGAATTTTTCCACTGCAAATATAATGCTCAATGCTTCCCCCTGCAGCTGACAGTAATTCTTCTCTGCCCCTGACAATGTCTTTGATGTAAAACAAATGGGCCTTTCTGACCCATCCTTCATCTTATACAACAACACGGCTCCCATTCGATACTGGGATGCGTCACTTGCAACTATTAATGGTTTCTTTGGATCACACCGTGTTAACATGGGAGCCTTTATGATCCATCCTTCATCTTATACAACAACACGGCTCCCACTCGATACTGGGATGCGTCACTTGCAACTATTAATGGTTTCTTTGGATCATACCGTGTTAACATGGGAGCCTTTATGATCCATCCTTCATCTTATACAACAACACGGCTCCCACTCGATACTGGGATGCGTCACTTGCAACTATTAATGTACCGTGTTAACATGGGAGCCTTTATGATCCATCCTTCGTCTTATACAACAACACGGCTCCCACTCGATACTGGGATGCGTCACTTGCAACTATTAATGGTTTCTTTGGATCACACCGTGTTAACATGGGAGCCTTTATGATCCATGTCCTACTTGCCTCAAAAACTACCTGCCATGATCCGTCCAATTTCATTCCACATCTTGCCCCAACAAATCGTAAAATGGATGCAATCTGCTGGCCATGTGAGGTACAAACTTGGCATAGAAGGTAAGGTGGCCTACGTATGTTCTCAATTCAGTGACATGTTTTGGACGTGGAGCGTCCTGAATTGTCTCCACTAAGTCAGTAGCCGTTTGAATTCCCTTGGAACTAATGTGGTACCCTAGGAATTTTACCTCTGCCTCAAGAAATTTGCATTTGTGCCTGTTAACCCTTACTTTATAAGTTTGCAGACTCTGCATTACTGCCTCTAACATCTGGATGCACTCCTGTACTGTGGAACCTGTCACCAATATGTCATCTAAATAAACTACTACGTGTGGAATTTCCCGCAATAATTGCTCTATCACTGCCTGAAACGTGCTGGGAGCGTAACACGGGCCATAGGGCCGTATATAGCGATACAGTGTGTATTGACAGTAAGCACCTCCCGTATGGTATGTCTTCGCCCACCACCAGCTGCTGATATACATGGCGGCGGATGATGCTCCGGTTCTACATTTGGATTTACTGTTTTCTTGAGAACAGCACATTCTAAGGTTCCCATCTGCTTTTGGCACTATAACTAATGGACTGGCCCACCTACGGGATGTCACCTTTTCTAACACTCCTAACGTTTCCAATTTATCCAACTCCTCTCGTACCTTCTCTACTATCACATGGGGTACTGGTCTTGCCTTCCGGAAAACTGGCACACTACCTGGTTTCAGTACAAAATTTGCTTCCATGTGACAAATCTCCCCAAATTCCTCACTAAACACTTCTACATAGTTATCTTGAACTTTCTTTCTCATCATGTCCCATTCCTGTACTGCCTCCACTGCCCTGTTCTTCCCAAACTTGTCTGAGCTTAATCTCTTATTGGCTAGGTTTGTTTGACTTACGTCCTTGTACCTGGTGTCCTCCGTCACTGCACACACTGCCTTCCATTCCAGCTGCAGTGCCGAAAGCCAGTCCTGCCCCATAAGAGATGGTAATTGTCGGTCCTCTGAGTCCACCACTAACAGCACCAGCTCCCGAGACTGGCTGCCCACTTTTACCAGCACCTCCATCCTCCATTTGAGTGGTAAATGTTTCCCTGAATATGTCCTCAACTGGATGCCCACTTGCTGCAAGGGAATATCCGACCACTGGGCACAATATACCTTGTATGGTATCAGGGAGACCGCTGCCCCTGTGTCTACTTCCATTGTCAACGTTTTCCCGGATACTTCTACTGTGACTTTATAATTTTCTTTTTCTGGCCAGCCTACATGCCACAAGTCCATTGTTTGGTGTTCTGTTTCTTGTCTTTCTATCTGCACTGTTTGTATCACCCCGTTTTGCACTCCTACATTTGCGGGCCAGATGCCCTACTTTACCACAGTTATTGCACTTAAACTTTGCATATTGACATGTATTTGCCACATGACCCACGTTTCCACAGCGAAAACACTCTCTAGTTTCTTATTTTCCTCGTCCTCGCTTTCTCTCTAGTTCCTCTTTTCCTTGTCCTCGCTCTCTCTTCCCCCCGCCGTCTAATGATTTGTTCGTAACCTTAAAAACTGTCCTGCCCTCCGGAAACACTGCTGTCTGAGGTGTGTTAAACAGTCTTTGTTGTGTCTCCGCCTGCTCCATTGTAGGGGCCTTCTCGTACGCCTCCTCGAGAGTGCATTCCTCTTCTATCAGTTGTTGTTGAATGTGCTGACTCCGTATGCCACTTACAAATCTGTCCCATAATGCCTCCTTCAAAAATGATCCAAAATCACATGTTGATGCTAACATCTTAATCGCGACTGAATATTCCGCCATCGTCTCTTCTTCCTTTTGTTTACTGCTGTAGAACTTAAACTGCTCAGCCACGATTAAAGTTTTGGGAACAAAATGTGCTGCAAAACTACTTCCAGTTGAGCAAATGATTTCGTGCCCGGTTTTTCTGGTGCTAAACAAATGCATCCTTCCCTATCACCGATAAAAGCACAGCCACATGCATACACTCAGGCACCGAATTTGCATCCAGTTAGTGCCGCAACCACATCAAATATGATACTACATCATCCGAATTTTCGTCGAACTCCGCGATTGCCCCAAACATCGGCATCCCAAACTATTTGCTTAATTCTTCCCGTTTTATATCCATCTTAGTCCAACTACTGTTGCCAAACTCTGCACCTGCACATGTCCCTACACCACAGTTATTATCACAACCAATCCTTATTTTGGTGATGTGACCTATATAGCTAGTACTCCTAGCCAGTAACTTACAATGGCATACCACAGAATAGAACTTTTGGGATGTACTTTCAGATCCCATGTACGCCTTAGAAAGCATGGTTAACTTTTGTCCTTTTTTAATAGTTTTGGGCATCCATAAAAAATAAAGAGGATAATTTATCATTTAAAGTGTACTAGCTCTGATGTTACAACTGCTTGTGGTCGTTATATGTCCTTTGACTTCTGCAACTGATTGAATGTGTTGAAATTCTGTGGTAGGTAAACAAGTGTATATGACACTGTGTTAAAATGCAGACTAAATTAAATGCAAGTGACAGAGGAAAGCGTTTCAATATAAAGAAGAAGAAGAGTTACCAATGGTACTGTGTGATGAAACACAGACAAGACAAGCAAGGTCAGTGTGTGTGGGTTGTAATTTTCAAGATTTTAGTAGCCAGTGACAATGTCAAAATTATAGTAGATGAGGGAAAAAAACTGATGTTCAAGAGCAAGAGCAATTCTTTGAACAAATACAACATTTGCTTTGACAATGTTCTTGCCTTGGTATCAGATGTACCAGTTTTGACACAATTACCAACTTAATGTTAGACAATGTTGTTGTGATTCAGTGTTGGTATCACAAGTCAGTCTGCTTTTGAATGTTCTGGGAAAGCATCTTCCAGAACTTCAAAACACTACTTTTAAAATCAAGAGGTTGTTCCTGAATACTTGAAAGAGAAAACGTATCTTCCCGCAATTCCTGGATGAAAAACATGAAGTCAAAAGTGTTCCACTGTTCCCAGTGCCAGTTCTCACTAGACGGTATTTGTGGTACGAGGTTGTGGCCTATTTATCTGACCTCGTGGAAGTTATTGTTGAGTTCATGATGAGTGATGGTGTTGCTAGTCAGCAATGTAGGAAGTCAGTATTTGATAAGTTTGCCAAAAGAACATGTTCGTAGCCCATCATCATCAAAGACACTGCAAAAGAAATGGTTGACTTGGCATAGTATTTGGAAGAGTCATCATATTCTGCATTGTAGACTACGCAAAGTTTGCAACTTATTGAATCTGGAAATTTTTGCAAAGAAACAGCCTTAGCGTCAAAAGCTTGTGGACGAGATATTGCCAAAGCTCAGGTCAAATCTGCCTTAGCAAAAGCTGACTCACATACATCTATTAAGCTGCTATCTTTAATGTCTAGTTATCCTGCAAGCCATTTTTATTCTGAGCTGAGTGTTTTTGATCCTGCACAGATTTTAATCACAGAGGTGTCAAATGATCTTGGTAAAAAAACTGAAGAAAATGTAATTATTCGCAGACTGTAATAAAAGTAATTTGCTTGAAGACTACAAAGATCTTCAGTTCTTAGTGGGGGGAAAAAGTTATGAGAGCAACATGATTTACTGCTGGATTTAATTTCAGTTTTAATGTCCCTTTCTGCAAATCATCTAGAACTTTGCAAGGGTGCCTTGAAAAGTGTATGGTTGCCATGTGTAAATGCAGATTGCGAACAATTTTTCTCAATATACAGTTCTGTTCTTAGTGACCAATGACAGTGCCTTAGAGTAGAAAATATTGCAATTTTCAGTGATATCTATTTTGGATGAACAAATTAATGTATGTTTGTAATTGTAGACCAAGACTTTTGTTTAGTGTCAAGAACACAAGAAAATGTCAGAAATGTTATATGCTCGTGTGTGTATAATGTTTCATAATTTGACACATGAAGGTTACTCTGTGGGGAGAAAAAAATATTTCTACAAGTTCAGCATATTAAAATATTTCTACATGTTCATCATATTAAAATATTTCTACATGTTCATCATATTAAAATATTTCTACATGTTTATCATATTAAAATATTTCTACATGTTCATCATATTAAAATATTTCTACATGTTCATCATATTAAAATATTTCTACATGTTCATCATATTAAAATATTTCTACATGTTCATCATATTTAAATATTTCTACATGTTCAGCATATTAAAATATTTCTACATGTTCATCATATTAAAATTGTGTGCAGATGTTTTGTTTTTTTACTCAAAAAGGTTTATAAATTGAAACCTGAAAACTGCGGTGTTATTTTTATTGAAAATCTGTGTTATTTTGGCTGAAAAGCGGCATTATTCATTATGTTCTTTGGAAAATGTTATTTCTTCAAACACTACCAAATAAATTTATAGGCTATTATTTATCATCTATTAGTGAAATATAAAGAAAATTACTCATCTGTATGTAATAATGATTCATCACGTAACATAATGAACATACTAAATATAGCATATTTAGCATTCTTTCAATATCATCACTTTTCTATAGAAACTGTTACTATAGACACTATATTAACAAATAACCTGCAGGTAGAAATTGTTGAAGATTTATATAAAAGTAGAAGTGTCACGTAGCAAACAAAAGGCAGTCCTAAAGAGAAATATAAATTTGTATTTTTAGAAGGCAAATTTGAAATTTCCCAAACATAAATCATTGAAAGCGGTGCCACCCTCACTGATTTTGAGGTGTGATGCAAGCAGACACCTGGAAAATGTCACACTAGACTGGAAATGGAACACGGAGCTCTCATTTTGAGGTGTGATGCAAGCAGACACCTGGAAAATGTCACACTAGACTGGAAATGGAACACGGAGCTCTCATTTTGAGGTGTGATGCAAGCAGACACCTGGAAAATGTCACACTAGACTGGAAATGGAACACGGAGCTCTCATTTTGAGGTGTGATGCAAGCAGACACCTGGAAAATGTCACACTACACTTGAAATGGAACACGGAGCTCTCATTTGGTAATGAGAACAAAACATAAACAATTAAAAAATTCTGGAGGTATAGTTAAAAAAAATATGCTTAAAACAAATAGGAAAAACAACAGGAAAAAATGCATTCATGTTTGTAAAAGTTGAAACTACTAGTTCCCTAGTCAAAAGACATAATTGTCAACACTTCCATATTTTATTCTTTAAGATTCTGTCTCCTGTCAGACACAACGAGGTTGTAACAGTTTAAGAGACGCTCAGAGTCAACATTGTTGGTGGGCGTCCAGATGGTTCTTAGTGTTGTTGTAGCAAATTCTTTATTCTTTGTATTGACATAGTGCAGTGCAGACAGAACTTAAACTACATTGAAACCCTGTTAAGAAGTTTCTGAAAAATACTGACAAATGTGTGCTTATTAAGCAGGCAAATTTCTTAAAAGGGTAAAATTATGTATTTGTAATAGACAAAGTGCTAACTTTTTAAAGCTTATTAAGCAGGCAAATTTCTTAAAAGGGTAAAATTATGTATTTGTAATAGACAAAGTGCTAACTTTTAAAGCTTATTAAGCAGGCAAATTTCTTAAAAGGGTAAAATTATGTATTTGTAATAGACAAAGTGTTAACTTTTTAAAGCTTATTAAGCAGGCAAATTTCTGAACAGGGTTTTACTGTACGTCCACTTCACGGTCAGTTTCTCTTGCAGATTCACAGTTTTCCTAATTCAGGAACACTCTTCAAGAGACGAACATCATTCTCAGATTTGCTTAAATTAATGTTTACTGGGTTGAACAATTTATGAAGTGTACTAGAAATGTTATCAGGGAGATCACTTGTGATAAGCTTTTGAAGTTAGTTTAAACACAGTGATGTGGCTTTCTTGCAGTTACAAGTAACATGCGCTTTGTCAACAGTGATGTGGCTTTCTTGCAGTTACAAGTAACATGCGCTTTGTCAACAGTGATGTGGCTTTCTTGCAGTTACAAGTAACATGCGCTTTGTCAACAGTGATGTGGCTTTCTTGCAGTTACAAGTAACATGCGCTTTGTCAACAGTGATGTGGCTTTCTTGCAGTTACAAGTAACATGCGCTTTGTCAACAGTGATGTGGCTTTCTTGCAGTTACAAGTAACATGCGCTTTGTCAACAGTGATGTGGCTTTCTTGCAGTTACAAGTAACATGCGCTTTGTCAACAGTGATGTGGCTTTCTTGCAGTTACAAGTAACATGCGCTTTGTCAACAGTGTCGAGTTTCGCATCACAGCTATCATTTTCAAAACATTTCCCTCAATACAGAGTCTATACATTTATTAATTTGGCCCAAGTCTCCATGCAGTGTGTGAGAAGCGGGATATTGTAAACACTCAAACTTTTTTAGTACACGTACCAAATCACAAGAATGGTATTTCTAGGAGACTACCTGTGTCAACACAGTAGCATGTTCTTTTTCAGACAGAGAGGTAAGGCACTTTATCCCAGCATTGTTGACAAAATACTCAGCTAAGTAGACCACGGACTCAAGCCAATAATTCCAGTGTGTAATCACAGGCAGTTGCTTTCTCTTACGAGTATCCAAGAATGCTGTCTTCACTTTCACTACAGCATCATTCAATTCTGTATGTTCGCAAGAGAAAAGGTTTCCCATGAGAGTGAGCTTGTGTGGCCAGCATTGGAGATACAGCACTTGCAAAGTGGGAACACATTTTGTCTTGCCCTGGAGTTGTTGTCACAGTTATTTATTGCCTGAGCACACGATATCGCATCTGCTTTATCAAGAAAGCTAAAAGATGCTACCACCCACTACATCTGTAGTCTGTTGTGTCGAGACTTTATAAACAAAGAATGGTGAACACATTCCTTCCCATGCTGTCAGTTGTTTCATCACATCAGATGAGAATTCATTTTTACCCACCAAATCTTTCACTTCGTTGAAATGACTTTCAGACAGTTTTGGAATCTATTTCTCTCTAAACGTTCTCACACATGGCAAGTCACCAGATCCTAAAAGGAAAAAAGTTACAATTAAAGAACTGTCTAAACTGAAATTTTTTTTATTAAACTTTTATGATTTGAAAAGAAAAAAAAATACGAGCCAGATAGCAGATTTTCCCCCATAATCATTTTGAAATTGTGGAGTGTATTATCAGCCTGAAAAAGTATCACAAAATAGAGTTTTAATATTGAAATATAATTACAGTTCCTTCTACAAAATCATTCAGGCTATTTCGAATGTCATGATTTTCAAGTTTTTTAAGAGGTATACTTACTTTTGCAAAAGCTTCTGTTGTTCTTAGGGCCATGTGTTCAATATCAGCCTTTTTTGCATTTTGCACTGTTAAAACTTCAAGCAATAGAAGTCTGAATTCTGTTTACGGGGGTCCGCTGACAATTTTGTTTATTCAAAACATGTTTTTCACTTTTGACGTGTTTTAAAACAATATTTTGTTGCTCATATGAAACTTTACATTTACAGTGTTTACACATTAATGTAGATGTGTCTGATGCATAAAGACAGGCGCCACGAAATTCTTCTGCCCACTGTCTTGTACTTACTGCGTTTTTAGGCATTTTAAACAATCATAATTTACGACACATTGAAATAATAACACACTTAGCTACAAGACAAGATAAAAACGTGATAATCAATTTAATAATATAGTTTACGCTAATAACGGCACACAATATCTTTTTTCACTTTTTGCTAATGAAGAAAGGAGAAATTGTGCCAAACTATGCGTTTCGGCTGGCCCGCCATAGATAACATGGTGAGCGGTAGACGTAAACAGTTCAGAAAAATACTTGATTTGGTTGTGCCCAAATAAACCTTCACAGAGCCATGCACTAAAGTGTAGTGTTCACTTAACTGACTCATACACTGTGCTGCTCGTTACACCTAGGGCATTATCAGATGTGACTAAAAGTAAACATAAACATTTGTGTTTACTATGAATAATTATCCCCGAAAACAACAGATGGACTCCGTTTTTGCTTCCAAATCCAAAGTAGCACATCAAATCTGTCCAAGAAACAGGTTTGTGGTTTATGAAAAATACAAATTTGTGATAATAATACTTAATTTTGTCAGTTTCGTGAATTATAACTCCAAGTGCAAAAAAAAATCATGTTCTTTCGTGTTTTAGATGAAAATTCACGTTATTTTTCACATTATCGTGATTGCGAAATTTTCAGGTCTCTCTTTATAAATAATACTTTCCTTTTTCGAAATGGCTTAAGTGTTTTTGGTATGCCTGTACTAATATAAATTTACATTAATGTTAACTATTAATAAAAGCACATTGTTAATAATTAATACAATGAATAACAAGGTTAACTATTAATAAAAGCACATTGATGAATACATCAAAATGAAAATGCTAAGAAATTTTAGGATTAGAACAACTACAATCTCCTGCAAGAAACTTACGAGTATGATGTTTTTGATATTGTCTTATGTATTACATCAAACTGAGGCTGTTCTAAGACATCCTACCAAAAGAAATCCTATAACACCACATCAGCAACTTTAAGTGGCCTTGCACTGGCTAGGAAGCAGATCACAATATCATTGCATTAGTGGGTCACTGTATTACAAAAACTAGTTTGTAGAATGTTGCGAGTGCAGTCAACTCGTATCCTACAGACGCTGATGATCCTACCTAATTAATTTGTAATAAGGGTTAGGATGCTGACTCCACTCCATAATAGTCACCAGGTGCACAAAAGTACGTAAATCTTATTTGCCAGGCTGGGTCGGGGGTCATCCCATGTTGAAGAAGCTGGGTTTGGGTCCCTGTGACTGGGGGGCTCATGTGTAATTGTGTAATTTGTACGGTGATATTATTTTCGTCCTAGCCGGCTATGTGTATAGACCATCACAACACTAACCACATGCTGGGAGGTGCGCCATGATGAGTCCGTGCTAGTGATGCCAAGTAATCACGTGTTCATGTTCAGATTCAGGTTCATCTTTGTCATTCTCAGTTTCCTATCTTCAGGAAATACCTACAGTCCACCCTAGCGGCTGTAAACCCCTTTCCTTGTGAAGGCTGTGTTATCTAACATCATTGTAGAAGTCATCCATCTAGGAGTGTGCTAGAGTAATTGCGGTCCCAGGAGCACCCGAACTGAGTTAGCTAGACACGTCCGAGTTGTATAACAAGTAAAATTCCTGGCACATTATTGTATAAGCGGTAAAATAAAAGTAAGTCTCACAGTGTTTTAAGTCTTTCCTTTGTAGTGACAGTATCCTCGCCACACAATTTTTCAATGTTAAAAAGTTTAGTAATGATGTTTAGTACTGCAAAGTGTTCCGTAAGTATGTTCAGCAGTTGAGACGGACACTCAGACCCCACAGCATCCCTGAGAACCCTGAGTCCCAACAGTGCGTTGACTTGGAAGCACCACTGGCACCCATTATCAGTAAGTAATTTGTGTCTTCGTTCATCTCGTGTCTCATCCAATGGCATGAGAGTGTATCAATATATATCAACTCAAGTCCTATTGATATATCAATATATGCTCTGAAGAATGTTTTTAACTGCACAGCTAATCCATCATCATCAGAAACAAAATAATTTTATCGTTATGAACTCTGGAAAAGATATTGCTCGTAAGCAAAAGTTAATGAAAATTAAGCAGGGAGCAAGAGTTTTTCAAATTAACAAAACAGTACACCAAATTACTAGCAAAATTATGCGATTGCGTGAAATCAAGCTTAGATGGCGCAGATACCACTGGATAAAGTTTGTAGCGGACGACATTGCAATATTTCTCCATAAAACTGCAAGTTATTCTCAGACTAGTTATTAGTAGTAGTTATGTTCAGAAAAATATTCCTCTGACGATTTAAGCAGATACAGACTTGTGGTTCGTCTTAGGGCGGGAAAATCAATCATGAAAGTGACAGCATGGTCATACATACGAAGCATCAATTTACATGAAAACTACACGGAACCCTGAATACAAAACACATATAACCCTGACATTACTAAAGTGCATTTGAAATTACACAAATATACCCTGAAGCGCATGGATGGCGCAGATAAGTTCTTAGCAATATCTGACAGCATAGCCATGGGCGATGTAGCCTCAACACAATAAAACTTGAAAATACCCTCAAATAAATACATAGAAATATAGCTTTTAATATTGCACGTAGCAATTATACAGAAATTACACTGAAACGCCTTCAACATAGGCGGATGGCGCCTTTTTCAAGTTTCGTGGGTCGCATTACCTCTCCGACATCTTTCTACTCCTCCTCGATTAAGTTAAAAATGCCACACAGGCGCAATAAATTAATAAAGTGGGAGCATAATGCTGGGGAAATGTCTTGCTAATGCACGTAAAGCAAAGGTTGACCGGTATACTAAACTGAGCTATTAAAATCTACATCAGTGTTAAAAGGTTGTAGTGCGTACATGACAGCATCTTACCTCACCAGCTCTCCTCAACAGACTGTCCAGAGGCAAGTGTCGCGTGGACCAACCATGGCCGTCTATGGGGTTCACACAACCTAAAGTGCTATGCACGCCGAGTAAAACTTTTACTTTTAAATATCAGAAAGAAATGGCACAAAAAGAATTCAGTTAGTCATTTACATTTCATGTTCAGATTGTTAATTTTCTGTATTTTCTCGATGTCTTTTATGACGGCGTTCACACCGGAATAGTACTGTATATTTTCTTCACGCAGCGCACATTTCAAATTCATAACCAAACATTGTGCAATATTATCAAACATGCAAATATTAAACATTTTATAACACTGAGCCCCGAAATAAAGAAAGGCATATTTAACACTTAAAAATACAATATTCACATTATGGGAAAGTCCAGTTTAAGGCCACTTTGCGTATAACCCTCCCACGTGTCACGTGGGAGGTGAGCGCCGCGTCATGGACTCTCTCTGCTGTCTGTCAACTCATTGAATCATCTATCAGTTGATTCCAGTTTTGTTAGGCACATTCTTTGTCTTATTTGTTTGCATATTTTCTTTAAATCTTGTTCTTTGTTTTAACAAAGGGTAGTTAACATAATTTCTATTTTACGCAAAAAACAATTTATTGTGTAACTAGAGTGACATAGTAATACTAACAAGCACACATTTTTTTTGTGATTCCAAGGTGGAGAGTGTCTGAATTCAGTCAGTGCTTTAGCGAAATTTCTTTGTTTCATGTTGGCAACTTTGATCAATGCACTGCCATTTGCTTGTTGGAAATTATTACGATATGCAAACGTAGTGCATTACGGTTTTGTTATTTATTGTGGTCAGAAAATTTATTTTGAGGTATCTATAAGCAAAATGGTTTATATAATTATTATGTGAAGTGCATGTGTTTGACTTTAACAATGCTGCATTTTTTGTATCGACTTGTTAAGTGTATACTACTTAAAGTGGTGGACGATACACCTATTCAACTGTTTTTTAGCTGTCATTTGGGGTGTTTTACGTTTGTTCATATTATAAAAACATTTGTGAAATAAAATAATAGTTCTGACGTCGGCTAACAGCAAGCAGTGCTAGAACCCATGAGGATGCTCACGTGTCCGGCGTCCCGCACATGCACGAAGAGGCCGATAATTTTGAACTTCTCTATAAATGTTAATTTCAGGGTAAAATGTGTTATATTGTCTTTACAGTGTTTAATATGTCTTAAAATGTTTTAAAGTGCTTGTACTAATTAATTGTTTGGTTATGAATATTCTAAGTGCCTGCAGGGCAGAGACTAAGAATACTTAATATTCCGGCATGAACGCCATCACAAAGAGACATTAAAATAATATTGAAATACGTAACAAAATTATAGAAATGTAAAACAATGTCTAATTTAATTTGTGCCATTTTATTTTCACTAGAAAATATTTCACTCTGCGTTCATAGCACCTCCACTTACGTGAACCCCGTAGGAGGCCATGATAGGTCCGTGCAACGCTTGTATCTACACAGTCTGTGGAGGAGAGCTGGCATGGTAAGACACTGTCACGTATGTACTACAACTTTTGTTCACTGATTTAGGTTTCCATAGTCAATGTAGTTTACCAGTTAATCTTTGCTTGCATACGTTTGTGCCAGACATTTTCCCCAGCATTATGCTTGCGCTTTACTAATTCTTACGCCCTTGTGGCATTTTTAACTTAATTGAGGAGAAGGAGGAGAAAGATGTCGGAGAGGTCACGCGACCCACGCATTTTGAATCATGCACCATCTGCCTATGTTTATGGCATTTTACTGTAACTTCTGCATAATTGCAATGCGCAATTTTAAGAGCTTTATTTTTATGTATGTATTTGAGGGTAATTTTCGTGTTTGAATATTTTACAGCACCATCACGTGGCTGACTGAAGCCAAGTCTTTGTATACATCATCATTGCATTTTAAGAGCTTATTTGTATAACATCGTATGTGCAATAATTTATTTCAGGGTTCTATGTCAGTTTTATTCAGGGATCAATGTATTTTTCACGTAAATTGATGCTTTTTGTACTTGACCACGTGGTCGCAGTAATGTTTGATTTCACCGCCATCAGGCATCTTACAAGCCTGTAACAATACTAATTGTAAAGAGATAATATTTTATCTGAATTTAGTTTGCCATTTCCACTCAGAAATATTGCAATTTCACCTGCACCACGTGGTCCGCTGCGAACTTCATCCAGCGGCATCTGCGCCACCTAAGCTTTTTTTCACACATGTGTGTGTTTATTGTGAATATTCATCTCGTGTCCCATCTTATTTAATGTCTCATTCAAGGGTCTATGTAATTGTGTAATTAGTGTAGGGTGCAATTATTCCCGTCCTAGCCGGCTCTGTGTTTAGGCTGTCACTGCACTAACCACGTGCTGGAGGGCGAGGCCCGACGAGTTTGCGTTAGTTGCAGAGTAATCACGCGTGTTAATGTGTATTAAGGGTATTCATTTGTAATTCACTGTGTCCTGTCTTCAGGGGAAAACAGTCAGTCCACCCTAGCAGCTGTCGGCCCTCTTCCCTTGTGAAGGCTGTGCTTTCACGCACCTCGGTGAGATCATCCATTTAGACGTGCGCTATATTAATTACGGGCTGGGGAGCACCCAAGCGGAATTGGCTAGTCATGATCGAGATAATCATTTGATTGGCACGTTGATGTGTATGATCAATATTTAAAAAAAACAAGTCTACAGTGAACTCAATTTTTTGTTCGGTAGTGACAGTGTCCTGGCCTATTATGTTTATCAATTGTTTATTTCAATGATTTTTATCAAAGTTTGTTTTGCCACGTGTTTGTAAGTACACACGGGTGAGACGGACACACACAACCCACAGCATCCCTGAGAACCCTGAGTCTCAACAGTGCGGTGATATGGAAGCATTGCTGGCACCCGTATTACCAGTAAGTATTTGTGTCATCATTTGTCTCGTGTCTAACCTAATGGCGTCAGTACTAGTATCAAATGGTTATCTGACTGGGAATATGCTTCTGTATGTTGATAACATTTTTTTTTACACTTATTAATGTGTGTGTGTGTGTTTTTTTCTGCAGACTAATATTAGCGATTTAACAACTGACGTGCCTTGGGGCTTGCGAGAGGCGTACAATGCCAAATTACCTTAATGATGCTCCAGATCGCTGATGTAGGTGAATTCAGATTGCAGTTTCCCAGGGCGCCAGCTTTTCAATTACTGAGAAAATCACGAGGATCTCCTTCTCTCAGGGTTGTTACAGGTCGACAGCCTCTGTGTGTGTGTGTGTGCGTGAATGCATGCGTGCACCGTACTTGAATTCCTCTCCTTTCATATATGTACTCTAGTAGAAGTGATTATTATAACAGTGTTTTTATAGCTCTCACAATTTCTCAATGAAAAAGATTGAAGTTCATTTAAGGGTTTTTAACTGCATGAAATAACCATCTAATATAACAGGGCCTAGGTATTAAAAAGTAACATGCTAAATAGTACAGTGGATCACTGTTATAACATTTTCCAGTTTAATAAGCTCTCTGTCCACAAACATATTTTATAAAGCTTTCCCTTATATAAGACTGCCATTGCTTAGAGACGTTGAGAAATGTTATAACAAGGTTTGGCCATAATTTTACAAAAGATTTAGGTATTGAGGTTGTTATTCAGAAATGTCAGTATGTAGAATTGGCAAGTACAATTAGCATTTATGGTTTGGAATTACCTTTTCAAAGTTTTAATTTGTCATTTAAAGCTGATCATAGAAGAATTTGTGGTATAACCAACTCTACCAAATCCCCATATATCACTCTCCCACATTCCACCTCTTTCCTCTTCCTCTTGTACATTTTTAACAATTTTCTCTCCTCTCCCCTTACCCTCTCTTTCTCTCCCTCTTTCCACTATTTCCTCTTCCTTCCAATGCTCTCTGCTCTTTGTCCCTCTGCCTCTACTTCTTCCTCCCTCTCTCAATCTTCACTAAAGTTTTACTCACTTTGTCGGTGATGCATTTTACTGATTGTGCGCTCATAAAATACAGTACACTCCCGCTTATTCGTGCTTTGCTTAACTGGCTTTCTGCTTATCCGTGCATCTTTTTGACTTTTCTCAAAGTCTACTGTAACTTCTGCCACAAGGCAATGCTGTAACATGTGTCGTTTAACAAGCAGAGGTACCATTACGTCTATCGCTGTACCGCATGAGTTGAGGTTTTTAAACTTTCAGCCTGTCACAGAGACATGCGTGAGTCATCCATTTACGCCCGTTGTGAAGCGCGTATCCGAATGCCTGGACGCTGTTAACAAAATGATCAATTGACCTGATTTTGTATACAAAAATGGTGGCGTATTCTGTAATTTGGTATTTTGTATTTTGGGGATGTTAGCAAAAATGACAAATATTACGGGAATTTTTTTTTTTTTTTTTTTTTTTTTCGAAACACATGTGCAAATATGTGTAAATGAAGTTTTTCAAACAAATAATTGTTCTTAAATACATTAGACATGATTTAAAAAGCAAGGAAGTGTTGCCGTGAGTGTTAAACAAGAGACTGTCGACAACGTCCGAAGTGAAACTTACGAAATGAGTTTGTCATTTCGGATAACCCCCCGGCAAATCTCTCCCAGACGCTCATCAGATTCCTATGACGTGCCAGTTTATCGACTGCCAGCCTGGGTCATTGTTCACTTTGTAGTGTTGTTTTCTCAATGTCTATAAAGTGTAAAAGGGCATTTTAAACTATCCCAAAGAAGTAAGAAAAAATTTTTTGAACATGGTGTGTTATCAACAAAAACTGTCCCAGTGTCAAGGAAAATAAATTGAAGACTTTTTCAAAAAAAGGCAGGGTTTAACTATTTTTTACATTTTTTCGTATAAAGTTGATGCTGGTTAACAGCCAGAGGCGCTAGAGTCCGTGACGGCGCTCACCTCGCACTTGTTGCGTGTGCCGCACATGCGCAAAGAGGCCAATAATCATTCTGAACTCCCACATAAATATTATTTTTCAGTGTAAAATATATTATATGGTATTTGCAGGGTATAATATGTCTTAAAATGTTTTAAAGTGTTTGTTGCGATTTGAAACTTGTTTGGTTATAAAATTCAAAGTGCCCGCAGCGCCGAGATTAAGAACACTGATATTCAGGTATGAATGCCTTCATAAAGAGACACTAAATTAATATGAAAATTCATAAGAAAATTATAAAAATGTAAAATAATTTTTTTTATTTGTGCCATTTTATTTTCTATAGTAAAATATTTTACTCGGCGTGCATAGCACTTCCCCTTATGTGAACCCCATAGAAGGCCGTGATAGGTCCGTGCGACGTGTGTATCTGGACTGTCTGTCGAGTAGAGCTGGCGAGGTAAGACGCTGTCACGTACGCACTACAACTTCTTTTCACTGATTTAGGTTTCCATAGTCAAGTTAGTTTACCGGTTAAACATTGCTTGTGTACGTTTTGGCAGACATTTTCTCTAGCAGTATGGTTCCGCTTTATTAATTTCTTACGCCCTTGTGGCATTTTTAACTTAATCAAGAAGGAAGACTAGAAAGATGTCGGAGAGGTCACACAACCCGCAAACTTGACACAGACGCCATTCACCTATGTTTCATTGTAACTTCTGCATTATTGCTATACGCAATTTTAAGGGCTTTGTTTTCATATATGTTTTTGAGGGTATTATCCATGTTTGAATATTTTATAACCTCGTTGCTAACTGACTCCAAGTTTATGTCTACGCTATCATTGCGTTTTGAGAGCTTATTTATGCAACATTTTGTGGTCAATATTTAATTTGGTCAGGGTCTCGTGTAATTTTCACGTAAATGGATGCTTTTGTGTTTGAACACGTGGTCACTTTCATGTTTGATTTTACCACTATCAGGCATGCTACAAGCATGTAACCACTTCAATCATAAAGAGAATAATTTTCTCAACAAGAATAATTTTTTGTCTGAATTTAATTTGCAGTTTACACGCAGAAATATAGCAATTTCACCTGCACCACGTGATCCGCTACAAACTTCATCCAGCAGCATCCACACCATCTAAGCTTGTTTTCAAACATGTGTGTGTTTATTTTGAATATTCATCTCGTGTCCCATCTAATTTCATGTATCATTCAAGGGTGTATGTAATGTTGTAATTAGTGTTCGATGCAATTATTCCCGTCCTAGCCGGCTCTGTGTATAGGCCATCACCGCACTACCCACGTGCTGGAGGGCGAGCCCCGACGAGTTTGCAGTAGTGATGCAGAGTAATCACACGTGTTAATATGTATCATCAGAGTTTCATTTGTAATTCACAGTGTCTTGTCTCCAGGGAAAACGGTCAGTCCATCCTGGCGATTGTCATCGCTCTTCCCTTGTGAAGGCTGTGCTTTCACGCACCTCGGTGAGATCATCCATCTAGGCATGTGCTAGATTAATTGCGGGCTGGGGAGCACTCAAGCGGAATTGGCTAGTCATGACCGAGAGTATCATAATTCCATTGGCACGTTGATATGTATGCATAGTAACAATAAAAACAAGTCTTACGGTGAACTGACCTCTTTTATTCAGTAGTGACAGTGTCCTAGCCACATATATTTTATTAAGTGTTTATTTCAAGTGATGTTTAGTAAAAGTTTAGTATTGCCTACGTGTTTGTAAGACTGCACAGGTGAGATGGACACATAGAACCCACAGCATCCCTGAAAACCCTGAGTCTCAGTAGTGCGGTGATTGGGAAGCACCGCTGATGCTCAAATTACCAGCAAGTATTATTGTCATAGTTCGTCTCGTGTCTCACCCGGCGGCTCAATTGGCGTTCCAAAGTGGGGCCAATTATGTTCATCTGTGTCGCGCCAACCGCGAAAATATGGCAGACACCATGCCTGATCAGCCGCGAGAAGCCCTCAAGACATCCACATCAGCAACAGCGACACCCATGAATGCGAGCGTGAACTATTTGGACATGCCGATCAATCAATGCGTGCATTGTGGAAGGGTGAGTGAGTCAACCTGTTAGTGAAAATCTATGGGATCTGTCAGCCGTTATGTCAATGCACGTCCGACACCGTATCCACGCAGTCAGAACCACGCCTATACGCACTCACCGGATGTAACATGGCGGGAACAAAGTGGACGCTGTGCCAGCAGTACAAACGGGACTTACATTTACAATGCATTGGGCCTGCGGAGTTTACCACCTATCGCGATGATATAAGCTGTGACAAGTGCCGTAAGACGAACTGTGCTGAGAAGTGAAGCCCATGCCTCCGTCAGTTGTTATGTACACGCCACAGGACTTAACCAGGCCAGACTGGAATGTGCTATTGCTAACTTTTGTGGGACAAGTCTTCGAAGACCTGAGTACGTTTTCAGCCGTGTGCTAGGAGAAGTTGAACCAGCACCGTGTACACCAAGAGGACTGGACTGAAGTCACCGCCAACCGACTGAGATGAAAAGTAGCCACATGATGGAACCTTGTAAGAGACTATCGTGTGTCTGGGAGGAGTTTTACGATAGGTTGTTGGGAAGGTTAAATACTGACGAAGATGCCATTCAAGCGCAAGCGCTGTCGTAACATGAACAGCAACGTAAACGTGACAGTATTGAGGAGTTTATACAGTGTAAGCTTGGCTTGTTCAAGCATTTGAACCCAGGTTAGCTGACAAGCTGCGCCTTAGAGATCATTGTGGCGTTGTCAACACTGGGCATTGGGCCGTATCTGAGAAGGGCAACAAGGGCAAGTGTCAAACTGTTTACGCACGAAGCGTGTTTGTATGAGCAGGATGTGCAGGTGGGACAGGCATACCAATCCCCGAGATCGAACTTTCACACGTCAACATCTACAGTGCTGCCAGATGTTAACCAACCGCCGCCAATGTTTACACCCATGAGGCAGAACTGTGGACACAGAAACTTCCAAATAGTTACCAGGGCAACAGGTCGGAAAACTATGTCGGGAGGTTGGCAAAATTGCACCTGCACCAATCTCACCACCAATCTGCCTAATGAAGGTGCAAAAGTGTTCTAAGTGACTGACAGTACTGTAAAAGCACTTAGAGTGTGTGTAGAACCTGAAGGGGAAAATGTCACAGTTGTTCACAATTTTGTGCATGAGGGTTTGATACAAGCGAACACAATCAGGGTGCCACCAAGACACTTGCAATTCGTTACCACACACCAACAAGGAGAAGTGTAACGTGTTATGTACGTAACAGTAGGAATCAGAGCTCTGCGTACCAAGTACAATGTTTACATTGTGCCACACTTGTACGAAGAAGTGATTTTGGGACTACCATGGTTTGTTGAGAATCACGCCGTTATAGAACCGTACCTGAATCATTTGCACATAGGGACATGAGGCCGATGGACTGTTTACGCTTGCTTACTTCGAGATAGAGGTGCCCGCCACACATCAGCAATGACTACAACATCTGCTGGACCATCATGCCAGTGTGTTCCACACTGAGGGGAAGTTGCAACGCACTGACGTCACTGAGCATGTTATCGTCACAACACACGAGGATCCGGTGTACTCCAAGCCACGAGACCCAGATATTTTCTTTCGCCGTGTCACCAACCAGCAGGTACGTGAGATGCTCAATGATAATGTTATTGAACCTATACAAAATGTCTATAATTCAGGTACTACCCTTGCTCCAAAGAAAGATGGCGAATGGCGATTCTGTGTCGACTTCCGACCCCTTAACAAAATCACCGTAACATGCCGCCACTAGTCATAAACATGAAATACACTTTGTCAACATTAGGACCAGCTTCAGTATTCATATTGCTTGATTTAAAGTCTGGATATTGGCAAGTGCCTATTCGCCCGCAGGACAGAAAGAAAACAGCATTTACTAACCCAGATGGATGTAGATTTCAATTTGCAGCCAAGCCATTTGGTTTAAAGTGTGCCCTGCTACATTTCAGAACTTAATGGATAATGTATTGGATGGATTTATTGGAGACTTTCCTATAACATATTTGGATGATGTACTTGTTTGGTCTAACAGCTGGGAAGAGCACTTGCACTATTTGAGCCTTGTGTTTGAACGGCTCGAATGTAATAAACTTACGTGCAAAGTGGAAAAGTGTAAGATGGGTTTGAGTTGAATGGAGTTTCTAGGACATTATGTAACCGCCAACGGACACGAACCGGAACAACAACACATACAGGACATTCAAAACAAACCCACACCCAGATCACATAAACATGTCAGTAAGTTCTTTGGCTTAAGTAATTGGTTAAGGGAATTTGTCCCAAACTTTTCCATAATCACTGCACCATTAACTGCTTTGTTGTGCGAGAAATGTAAATTTGTCTGGACACCTCAAGCTGATCAAACATTTAAAGAAATCAATCTTGCATTTCAGAACTGTAATTCGCTATCTAGGTTCAACCCAGAGTTTCCCATTGTTGTATAAATAGATGCCAGTCAAGAAGGCATTGGGGCTGTGCTGTATCAGGAGGGAACACACTGGGAAAAACATATAATTAGATAACACAGTGCAAGGTTCGGGGATGCAGAACGTACATATTACGTTAATGAACAAGAATGTTTGGCCATTGTATTGTACATGCATTGCGGACGTACTGGATGAATTTTCTTGGAAGGCAATTTACACTCAAAACTGACAACCGATGCCTTGTATGGTTAGAGGGAATGCATAACGGGAAAAGCAAACTTGCCCGCTGGGCGCTGTTACTGTAGGAATACGATTTCAAGGTAGAACATGTGGCGGGGAAAACCAACGGGCTTGCGGACACCTTGTCCAGGAATACTTGTCCGAATCTAACTGTAACTGACGATGGTGGAAGAAGCGCTTCCAACTTGCAGTGCAATACCAACTGCAGAGACACAAACTCTCGTTGTACAAAACATTGGCCACACCACCTGGCGAACTTGTTTCCTTGAATGTACGGGACGTGTTAAGAGAGGTGCACACTGCACAAGAAAGTTCCCCAGATGCAGCACAATGCTGACAACACTGTGCCACATGTTACACAGAACACTGGAGGGTAGTGGACAGAGAAATACAAACCAAACCACCTGGTAATTGTGCGCAATGATGGACGTATGTACCAAAAGGGAAACGGGAACTTGTGTTAAAGTATACACACAACAGTTTGGAATATGTGCAACTGGGATCCGAGCAAACACGAAGGAACATGCAGAAATTTTTTCACTGGCCAGGGATTCAGAGAGATGGGAAACATGTACAGAGCTGTGTCATGTGTAACACCCGTAAGCCGGGGAGAGCTGACGGCGACGCTCCACAACAGCCAAGGCTGCCAACCGAGCCATTCAAAACAGTAGCTATCGACATCATGGGCCCATAACCGCATGTGAAAACTGGGAAAAGATTTGTTTTTGTTGTCACAGATTTGTTTACCAGTTGGACCAGACATCTCCTGTCAGCAATGTTCATGCGCACACGGTCACACAAGTAATGCAGAACGAGTTTTTCCTGAGGTGGGGACACCCCGAGTATTTGTTGACAGACAATGGTACACAATTTATAGGGTGAAAATGGAGGGAGTACTGTACCAGGTGGGGAACAGAACACCGTACCACCCCAGCCTACCATCACAGGGCTAACCTAACCGTGAGACGTAACCAAGATGTCAAAATCCAATTACGTGTCCGGTTAGGCGAGGATCGCACTAGGTTGGCTGAATTGATCCACGGAAGTAATGTTTTTCCTACGGAATAGAGTGAAAGCGGCAACCGGGAAGACACCCGCCGAGATGGAACAAGGTCGCGAACTCCGTGCCCCCGGAGCACCCCGCAAAAACCCGCCCAGATCACCTGAACAAATTGTCGAACACCAATACATAAGGAAGCCAGGGCGAACCAGATCAGTTATTGTAATGTGTGGGAACCGGACAGCAAGAGGCCGCCACCAGAACTTGTACCCGGGATGTACATGTATGTACGAGAAAACCTGTTATCAGCCGGGGCTATGAAGTACTGTGCTGGACTGGCACCTAGATGGCCAGGGTCAGAGAAAGTGGTGGAAAAGATGGGAAATTCCACGTATCTAGTGAAGTTAGGACTCTGACGTGTCACAAAATGGCACCGTGATGACCTGCGGATAGCCCTACCACCTGTAGTAAAGAGAGGCAAGGAGATGACGTTACGCCCAGTACCGCAGCGAGTTTGGAGAATTTCACCAGGTAGTACACAGGAGAGCAACAACATGGACTCTGAGGAGAACAACACTAACACGGGAACTCCCAGCCAAACTGTTATTTAAGGCTTTTGCACTGACAGAACACTGAACACCTAATAGTGAGGGGTGGAAATAAGTAGAATCGCAGCACAGTTTCTGGGTTTTTCTGTTAATACATGTAAAATGCAACGAATCAGAGTGAGTTTTAGGGGTTTCTAAGTTTACATGAAGAAAGTGGTAACATCAGTGCACTTGTAAATGTCAGCACAACCAGAGCCAGTGAGTTGAGTTTCCCCAGGTTACAGCCAAATTTGGTTGTAACCAAAGTGTAAACATAAACCTTGGTACCACTTGTGGAGACGTGACGCCTCTTAGAGGTTTTTCAGTTCCCGCAGGGGAGAGCCTAGTAGGGCAAGAGAGTTTAAAACGGTTTGGGAAAACTAGTAGGGCAGTGAGTATGACCTCAAGTGTCAACAAAGCGCAACACAGCACTCGTAAGAGGCTAGCCGAGTCACCACCACGTACCCTGCCGACCCCCCAACCCCTGCAAACACGAAAGAAACCAACGACCTCCGAGGCCATGTTTTCTTTGCTCTCAATCGGCAACCAGCCGGGGAGAGCCCGCCAGAGCAATGTTGCATTGTTCACACTGTCTTGGCCTTCGAGGGAGTGGTAGTTTGATGCCAGCTATCAGCCAGCGGCGCTAGAGCCCATGACTGCACTCACCTCGCACATGCGCAAAGAGGCCAATAATCATTCTCAACTCCCACATAAATATTATTTTTCAGTGTAAAATATATTATATTGTATTTGCAGGGTTTAATATGTCTTAAAATGTTTTAAAGTGTTTGTTGCTATTTGAAACTTGTTTGGTTATAAAATTCAAAGTGCCCGCAGCGCCGAGATTAAGAACACTGATATTCAGACATGAATGCCATCATAAAGAGAGACTAAATTAATATGAAAATCCATAAGAAAATTATAAAAATGTAAAGTAATTTTTTTTTTTATTTGTGCCATTTTATTTTCTACTAGCGACTCGTCCCGGCTTCACACGGGTGCAATTAAGATAAAAAACTGCTTAACCCGGCGTTAATTAGGTTGGGTAAACTCTCCTAAAGCATTAAAAAGAAGCATATTATTATTTAATAATTAATTAAATAATTTATAACTTAAAGTTTTTTTTGCTATTTTTATTTCATATTTTTTTACTTTTTTATAATTTTTCATATTAATATACTTTATATTACAATGCAATTTATCTAAGATAGAAGTATTTAATATGTTATTGGCTAAGACATTCTCTGTAGACAATGTTTGACGTCCTGTTATTGTTTGGTAGCAAAATGTACTGTTTCTCGGGACTTCCAACTCGTGATAAACCAACATATAGTTGGCTATGGGAAAAACACTCTTTTCGTAGGTCGATTCCAACCAAAGAGAAAGAATGACCCTGGAACTTATTAATAGTAATCGCGAACGATGTTTTTACGGGAAATTGCAACCGTTTGAAAGATATTGGCAAATCCGTGGGAATTATGGGAATCCTCGGGATGTTTGCCAGCTGGTCGGCTGCTGGACCTGTGAGGATGGTCGCGACAATCAAATTTTCTTTCAAGTCTTTAATGAGCAATCTTGTGCCATTACACATGTTAGGAGGGCTTATATTCCTTAAAAGCATGATAGGAGTACCAACTTTTAATGATAGTTCGTGAGGTGGCAAGCCAGAAGGATTAAGCGAATTTAGAAAATCTTGAGGAAAGTGGACGACATCGTCAACATTGGTGACTGTGTCAATCGACTTATAGGTTTTGACTTGGCCGGGAACTCTTTGTATAATGAGATTGTTGATTTCATTGACAGTGTCGTTCCTAGGCGATACTATTGCCCTGGAACACAACCAGTGAAAGTCTCTTTCTAGTAAATTTTCGAGGCCAATATATACTGCTTCTATAAGATGCTGCAGACTGTGGACTATCTGACCTAATGTCTCATTTAAAATGATTTCAGCAGAATTAATGCCCAAATTTAGAGAAGGGAAAACTCCTCCAAGTCTGAGCAATTGTTGTGGGAAATCTTTATGCGTGTCTCCACCAAGATAGGCTCTCATATTCGTTCGCAAATTTAGGTGTTGAATAGAACTCCATAAGGGAGATGATTCAAGACATGCTTTGATGATATCTACACGCGTCCCTTTTGTAACTACAGGGAGTGTCTGCCGAAAATCCCCAGCAAACACAAAAGTAACTCCCCCCACAATGGCAGTAGAGCTTCTAAGGTTGGCCCCGTACGCAGCACACAGCACATTTTGTTTTCTGAATCTGTTTGTCCTGCAAAGCCGTAGTACATTATTTTGTTCTATCATCAATAGTTTTCGCAGCGCACGCAATGTAAGGAATTTTATAGGTCATTTATTTATACTTTGGGTTACATTATTGGAGTTTTAGTAGGGGTCCCTATTGATTTTTAAGATAAAATATAGCCTATGACACTCACTGATAACGTAGCATTCTACTGGTGAAAGAATTTTTAAAATCGGATGAGTAGTTTCGAAGATTACCTCCTACATCCAAACACACAAAGTTACAAACACTACCACTTTATATATTAGTATAGATAGTAAAATCTTTTACTCAGCATGCATAGAACTTCCGCTTATGTGAACCCCGTAGGCGACCATGGTAGGTCCGTACGACGCGTGTATCTGGACAGTGTCGAGGAGAGCTGGCATGGTAAGACACTGTCGCGTATGCACTACAACTTTTGTTCACTGATGTAGGTTTCCATAGTAAAGGTAGTTTACCGGTTAACCTTTGCTTGCGTACGTTTGTGCCAGACATTTTCCCCAGCATAACACTTGTGCTTTATTAATTTATTGCGCCCTTGTAGCATTTTAACTTAATCGAGGGGAAGGAATAGAAAGATGCCGGATTGGTCATGTGACCCGCGTAACTTGAATCAAGCACCATTCGCCTATGTTTATTGCGTTTCATTGTAACTTCTGCATTATTGCTACACGCAATTTTAAGGGCTTTGGTTTTATGTTTGTATTTGAGGGTATTTTTCGTGTTTGAATATTTTACGGGAACATCACTTATAACCATGTGGCCGACCAACGCCAAGTCCTTGTATACACCATCATTGCGTTTGAGAGCTTATTTATGTAACATCGTATGTGAAATATTTTATTAAGGGTTCTATGTTAAATTTTTGTCAGGGTTTCGTGAAATGTCACGTAAATTGATGCATTTTGTACTTGACCACGCGGTCATGTTAATGTTTGATTTTACCACCATCAGGCATGTTACAAGCCTGTAACCACTTCAATCGTAAAGAGAATAATTTTTTCAACAAGAATAATATTTTATCTGACTTTAATTTGCTGTTTCCGTGCAGAAATATTGCAATTTCACCTGCACCACGTGGTCCGTTACGAACTTCATCCAGCAGCATCCGCGCCATCTAAGCTTGTTTTCACACATGTGTGTGTTTATTGTGAATATTCATCTTGTGTCCCATCTTGTTTCATGCATCATTCAAGGGTTTATGTAATTTTGTAATTAGAGCACGGTGCAATTATTCCCCTCCTAGCCGGCTCTGTGTATAGGTCGTCACCATCCTACCCACATGCTGGAAGGCGAGCCCCGACGAGACGCATGTTAATGTGTATTAATGGTATTAATTTGTAATTCGCCATGTCCTGTCTCCAGGGAAAAACCGTCAGTCCACCCTAGCGGCTGTCAGCCCTTGTCCCTTGTGGAGGCTGTTCTTTCACGCACCTCGGTGAGATCATCCATCTAAACGTGCGCTAGATTAATTATGAGTTAGGGAGCACCCAAGTGGAATTGGCTAGTCATGACCGAGATAATCATAATTTCATTGGCACGTTGATGTGTACGCATAATAACAATAAAAACAAGTCTCACTGTGAACTTACCTTTTTTATTCAGTAATGACAGTGTCGTAGCCACATATGTTTTATATATTGTTTATTTAATTGATTTTATTAAAAGTTTAGTATTGCCAACGTGTTTGTAAGTACACACGGGTGAGACGGACACAATGGCAATACTAAACTTCAATACTAAACATCACTGGAAATAAACACTTAATAAAATACATGTGGCTACGACACTGTCACTACTGAATAAAAGAATTGAGTTCACTGTAGACTTGTTATTTTGTTTTCATATTGTTCATACACATGAACGTGCCAATGAAATGATTATCTCGGTCATGACTAGCCAATTCCACTTGGGTGCTCCCTAACTCATAATTAATCTAGCGCACGTTTAGATGGATGATCTCACCGAGGTGCGTGAAAGAACAGCCTCCACAAGGGACAAGGGCTGACAGCCGCTAGGGTGGACTGACGGTTTTTCCCTGGAGACAGGACATGGCGAATTACAAATTAATACCATTAATACACATTAACATGCGTCTCGTCGGGGCTCGCCTTCCAGCATGTGGGTAGGATGGTGACGACCTATACACAGAGCCGGCTAGGAGGGGAATAATTGCACCGTGCTCTAATTACAAAATTACATAAACCCTTGAATGATACATGAAATAAGATGGGACACGAGATGAATATTCACAATAAACACACACATGTGTGAAAAAAAGCTTAGGTGGCGCAGATGCCGCTGGATGAAGTTCGCAGCGGACCATGTGGCGCAGGTGAAAGTGCAATATTTCTGAGTGGAAATGGCAAACTAAATTCAGATAAAATATTATTCTCTTTACGATTAGTATTGTTACAGGCTTGTAAGATGCCTGATGGCGGTGAAATCAAACATTACTGCGACCACGTGGTCAAGTACAAAAAGCATCAATTTACGTGAAAAATACATTGATCCCTGAATAAAACTGACATAGAACCCTGAAATAAATTATTGCACATACGATGTTATACAAATAAGCTCTTAAAATGCAATGATGACGTATACAAAGACTTGGCACAAGGACATAAGAATTAGTAAAGTGGAAGCATAATGCTAGGGAAAATGTCTGGCAAAAACGTACATAAGCAAAGATTAACCAGTAAACTACATTGACTATGGAAACCTGAATCAGTGAACAAAAGTTGTAGTGCGCACATGACAGTGTCTTACCTCGCCAGCTATCCTCGACAGACTGTCCAGATACAAGCGACACACGGACCTACTATGGCCGCCTACAGGGTTCACATAAGCGGAAGTTCTATGCACGCTGAGTAAGCATTTTATATCAAAAATAAAATGGCACAAATTTAATTTAATATTGTTTTATATTTCTATAATTTTCTCATGAATTTTAGTATTATTTTAATGTCTCTTTGTGATGGCGTTCATGCCGGAATATTAAGTATTTTTAGTCTCGGCGCTGCAGGCACTTTGAATATTCATAACCAAACAATTAATTAGTACAAGCACTTTAAAACATTTTAAGACATATTAAACACTGTAAAGACAATATAACACATTTTACCGTGAAATTAACTTTTATAGGAAAGTTTAAAATTGTCGGCCTCCTTGCGCACTTGCGGTACACATGACACATGAGCGCCGTCATGGGCTCTAGCGCTGCTGGCTGTTAGCCAGCATCAGTAATATTTAATTAATTCTTCCTTTCACACAGTAAGACTCTGAAAATGGATACATACTAAATTTAAGCACAAAATAAGTAATTTAAACTCAGTTTAATTTTTTAGGGGTTAAAATTGGTTTTTTTTAGATTTTGCTACAACAACGATTTTACAGTGGTATTCTTGAGAATCGTGAACACTCGTAAAATGGGGTTATATTGTATACCTTATTTACTAAAAACAAATACTACCAATTTTTAAAAAAAATCTATTATATTAGGCATTATATTTGTGATTTAGGTCATTTTGCCTCCCAGCAGCATGACCTGCCACCACTGGGCGATCTAGCTGTCCATTATCATGTACAGTTTGAGCATGATGCAAATAGACAAGATATTTAAACGCAAAAGGCAACCTATCTCATAGCACACCACATCTTTGATGTAAATGTGCATAAATAGGTAACAAAGCCATAATTTTTTAAAATATCATTACCTTTAAAAAATAACTCATCAATGGAAACATATTTATGGAAAATTTGGACAGCTTGTCTGCCACGCATGCTGCATGCTTGCGGACCAGTGTACAGTCACTCCAACCTGCTAACAGTAGACTACTTTGTTTCTACAAATGCATTCGTTGATGCCATAAAGCAGTCTATGTTATGATGAACCAGACTGTTTTTAGTCCTGTATTATTTTCTAAAACCTTGATCTCCATGTAAGACACACGTCCCTACTTTTCAAATTTCGTTTCTGAGAAAAATGTACACTGGTACACGAGTGAATACAATACAGACCATAATAAACTGCAAATACTATATAACCTTGATTTTACACTTTACTGAATTCTAACACCTACCTTTTTCTGAGCCTTTGAGAAGTGTCACTGAAGAATGCACATTTTTCTTTGCAAAATTCTGTGGGTGAAGTGAATAATTATATGATTCTTTATTTATGACTTAGAAATTTTGACATTGCCATCAGTCTTCTTGATTTTGATTTGAGTTTTGTTATTTCCAGTTGATATTTTGGAGTATCTTCACATTGATCTTCTCCCCAGCTGCAGTGTGCGACTGTCAAGGCTGAATGTTGAACATGGTGAGCACAGCAACACGGCTAAGATATTGTCGGAAACATCTAGTGGAAATGATCCATCAATCTACGAGGATGCATCAAAAGGAAATACAGGACTTCAGCCCAAGAAGATATTTTGCTGTCCAAAGTGCACAGCAAAATTTCCGTGTGCAAGTGACATGAAAATTCATGTGCACACTCACATGAGAAGACAAAAGTTCTTATGTTCACATTGTGGTGCAGAGTTTCAGTGGGAATCGTCCTTGAAAAGACATCAGAAAATTCATTCAGTGCAGCAGCTAGTTGTTTCGTCCAACGACAAAACTGCTGACGTTGCAGAAGGTAGCACTGTTTGTTCTGATCTCAAAGGAGAGAGGTATTCTTGTAGGTTATGTAAAAAAACATTTTCTCGAAGATATTATATGAAATTACACATGTATATTCATTCTGGAGAGAAACCACATGCTTGCAAATTTTGCAGTGCCAAGTTCAGCATGAAAGAGAGCTTGCGAAGACACATACGGACTCACACTGGGGAGAGGCCGTACTGTTGCACGCTGTGCGGGGCGGCATTCACTCAGAGAGCGCACTTGGTTACACACATGAACACACACTCTGGAGCGAAGTACACATGCTCCGTATGCAAGCTGGAGTTTTCCCAAGAGATCTACTTGATAAGACACATGCGCATCCACACCGGCGAGCGGCCATACTCGTGCTCACTCTGCCGTGCCAAGTTCATTAACACAAGCTCTATGTCGAGGCACATGCTCATTCACACTGGCAGGAAGCCCTACTCTTGTGCAGATTGTGGGGCCAAGTTCGCTCTGAAGGAGGCTTTGAAGTGGCATGTGCTCGGATGTGCAGAGAAAGAAGATAACTGACTGGCTGTCTTAGTCGCCGTTGCTCAGGATACACCTATAATGAAGAGAAATTTTAACTATATTTTTAGTAGTAAAACTGTTTCATGGTTATGTTAGCTCTTCGGGAATCTGCTTTAGAGGCAATTCTTTGTTATAACTGCATATAGCTTAGTTTAACTACCTATTAATTTTGTTATGTACTGTAAAAACCCAATATGACATGAAAGAAAAGGGGGATTACATGCATGTAAAAAAATGTAGGGTAGAGGGGGGGGAGGCACAATGAAACAAAAAAGTTATATAATTAAAAAAGAACAAAATTTTATGCATCTATATTAACATGAATAGTTTTACAACACATGCATATGCAACTTTGTTGACAAAATTGTAGTTCACGCTACATACATCTTTGCAAAGTCATATTTTCTAAATCATTTTTCTAATCTAATTTCAGTGAATACAGTAACACATTAGAATAGCATTTTGACACTACTTCAGGACATGTGCATGTTACAACATAATTAAATGAAATAACAGTCCTTTGAAGGCCTTTCTTTCAAGTCACGTAATTTTTAAATGTGAAAACTCAATATCAAAAGAAAGATAACCCTTTTGTCTCTTTATCTGCCCATAATGAGTGGGCTGTGAGAGAACATATCTTATTTGAAATTAACTGCTGCTCTGTCTTCAATTAGAGGTTTTATGAACTTATGGGCCATTGTGTTGCTTTTATGAAAAAAGCTGACTTCATAATCATTATCAACGTTTTTATCCTTCATCACTTCTCCAATGTAGAAATTACTTTTCTTGCCAGGAATATCATATTGGACAAGAACAAATTCTCCAGTGACGGGATTGATTACATTCAATATCTTCAAAATTTTCAGGACATATCTCTTCTCTTAGATCACGAAGAAATTCTTCATTATCATCAGAGTCTGCATAAGGAACATCCATTGGACTATCCTCGTCCGTGGACTCTGCCTTAAACAGAGATTTTCTACATTTTTTTGCCACTTTTCTTTGCAAGTAGGCCTAGTTCCTTCTTTGCCATAAGTTTATTTTTCTCTGAGATACTAGTGGCAATTATGCTCTGCTTTTTAAGTCGACTTAATTTTTGTTTTCGGTTACCAGCTTTCAGATAACCCGTGAAAAACTCGAGGCTTTTGTAAGTTATCACGTTGACATTTTTGCTTGGCATGACTCTTTGCTCAGAATGACATGCCAGTTTCTCTTTTTCAGCTTCAGAAACAACATGGTTCTCTGTAGCTTCATTGACTAGAACCTCAACCATTTCTGTAGAAGGCAGGGAAGTTGTTGGCAAACTTTGTTCAGGTGGTGCTCTGTCACGCACATAACTGCAAAGAAAATCATCGTCCGTGAAAATATGCAGATTGAAAGGGTAAACTCCTGATTTTCGGATATCTGACATAATATTTCCTGACGTCATTCCTCTTTCGTGTGCTGTTTCCACGATGCAGGCTATGTCATACATTGACAGTGTGTTACCAGGATGTTGCACCATCCAAGTATCAACAACTGCATTGTAGAAAGACTTAAATGCTTTATACACCGCAACGTCCAGAGGTTGTAACCTGTGGGAACAATGGGGATGGTAGGTCACAATTGTTACCGCATTGTTCGTGGAAATATTAATCACTTCAAGTGACAAGTGACTCTCATGATCATCAAACAAAATTAGCATTGGAGAATCTTTAGAGCTGTTCGTATGGCGAACGAAATGCTTCACGACTTCAATGAAAAGCTGTGAAGTCATCCATCCAGAGGGTGCAACAAGTCCTAATGTGTCTGCTGGAGCATCTTTTATCATGTGTTGTTTAAAATGCACCCTGGGAAATACCACTACAGGAGGAACTGTGTTTCCACTAGCTCTCACAATACAACATGTAGTAACCGTTGTGCCCCTTTCAGCACGTTCACATTTTGCTATTTGCCGCGGTCCTTTTTCAGCGATGACTTTCTGTGTTTTTTGGACTGTAGATGTAGCTGTTTCGTCAAGGTTGAACACACTAGTTGTCAAAAAACAAATTCACATTCAACGTACGCAAAGTAATGGTTAAACGGTATACTAAAAGTGCTATGGAAATCTACATCAGCGAACAAAAAGTTGTAGTGTGTACGTGACAGTGTCTTACCTTGCCAGTTCTCTTAGACAGACTGCCCAGAGGCAAGCTACCATGGCTGCCTACAGGGTTTACATAAGCGGAAGTGCTAAGCACGCTGAGTAAAATATTTTATTATTGAAAAATAAAAGGCACTTTAGAAATTAATTGACATTATACATATTAATTTCTAATCTTCTTTGAGTGTCTTTTATTACGGCATTCTGGCCGGAGTAGGACTGTTCTTAATCTCCGCGCAGCGTGCGGTGTGAATTTATAACCTAATATTTTCCAATATTGACAAACATACATTTTAAAACATTTGATGACATTTCAAACCCTGAAAATAAAATAACAAGTCACATTTTACACTGCAAAAATAATATTCCGTTAGGAAAGTTCAGATTTGAGCCTCTTTGCGCGCGTGCATGTACACGTGACGCGTGTGTGGTGAGCGCCATCATGGGCTCTAGTGCCGCTGACTGTTAGCCGGCATCAATTTTAACATGTAATTCGCTAAATCATTGTCTTGTTCTTTGGTGAAAATCTATCTGCAGTCATAATGTGGACACATCCTAACACCTACCCCTGGACCAGCAACTTGATTCTCCTTGACATACCGGAAAATTGTTGCATATTTAAGCCCTTCGGCAGGCACAGATTTGCGCAAGCTGAAACCATTTTGAACTAATACAACACCTTCACGTATGCTGCCTTCGGAAGTTTCCCATTTCCGTTTTTCTCACTCTATTTCGAACCATGATATTACCTGGGACATACCAATTTCATCAGTTTTAGTGCAGTTTATTGATAGTTAAGATAGTTTTATTGCTCAATAAACATCTTTCGTGCATTAGAACTTGTCACATAATTGACTAAAATAAATAAATGAAAGCATACTACAACTGAGGCACAATGAAACAAAGGAATTAATAAGTATTTCATTGTGCCCCTTCTAGCACTCTGCTATTATACATAACTAACATCTAAGTTGATATAATCATGCAGTTTTGAAACTTACCTTGAATAAGAAGTGATTTACAGGTTTTTAAACAGTATCATTATCAAACACATACATTAAAAACAATATTTGTAATAGCAAAATATCCAGAACACAAAAATCTTATTTTACACTACAAAAACAACTTTAGCCACGTGTCATCTAAACCATTAATGGTAGCATCTTCTACTTACTCTAATCTTCTATGGGTGTAGTATAACTTTCTACTACCACTCTATCACCATCAGTTTATCATTTCAAATTTCACTGTTTCATTCCACCCTACACGAGCCCAGGTTAGCTGTTGTCAACAGTTGACTAAATAACAGTATTCTGTGGGAGTAGTTTTGGTTATTGTAAGGAAAACAAGACAAAAATATCGTAATGAGTAATAAAATTAATTAGGACGGAATATGCACATATAAAAGTACTGAATGACACGCCAATGCAAACGCTGCAGGCTTCCGTCTGCAACAACTGTTACAATGGTTCATCCACTGGAATCTGTTCCCCCTCCAGGGAAATATATAGACTTTAATGTTCTAGTTTCCCTGCTGTGGCTTATGTCCAGAGTACTAGCTCATATGACATCACTTATCCCACGACAAGAATGATTCAAAGATCACAGACAATGGTTAGACACAACCGTGAACTATGAAGTATATATGTTTTTACATTGTATTAAAAATGCAATATTGTATATTAGTAGGGGCCTCAGTGATGTAGTGGTTCTCTCTCACCAAAGCAAACGGCTTCAATTACAGGCTGGGTCACCCAGATTTCTGCAAATGGAAAACGTGGTAGATGTTGCCAGTGGCTTGCAGGCTTTCTTCGTACACTTCCATTTCCCCCATTCTTGTATACTGTCCCTTCACCTCATTTCATCATTGCCGGTGGTCCAAAACTTGAAAGTAAGTACTTAACCAAAGCTTCTCCCTTTATCTCCCTTCCCCTCACTCTAAATTAGCATGCACTGTGATCTATTTTTGCTACGTAAACATTAAAATAAAAGTTGACACGACAACCTGTAGCATACAGGATGGTATCAAAAAGTTTTGAGACTAGCTCCATTTACAAGAAAGCACCATATTTATCTATGTTTACAGACTGCCACCTTCAAAATAATTACTTTTCAAGCAATACCACAGGAATGTGTCGTGGATACCATTCTTGAAGCATGCCAAGCACCTTCTTCAATTTGTGGTGGATTTCTGCAGTGATGTCAAACCAGCGACCTTGGAGCTGGACCTTTGTCTTTAGGAAGAGGGCTAAGTTCACAGGAACCAGAGCCAAGTCTGGTGAATAGGCGGGCTGCAGAAGCAGGGACCATGTTATTTCCGGCAAAAAACTTGCATATGAGGAGAGCTCGGTGATATGGGCCATCAACGTCGTGGAGCATCCGTTTTTTTCTGCTGCACAAACCTGGACGATTTAGCCAATTTCCTTCTTCAAATGCCATAAAAACTGGCAGTAGATCACTCTATAACCACCTGATCCCTGGAGATCAATTCTTGACGTACAATGGCACAAATGTTGAAAAAAGAACCAATAGGAATGCACTTGGTCTAGGAGCAGACTCTTCGTACATTTTTAAAAAGTTGGAGATGGGCTGTTCCACTGTGTTTGTCTCAGTGTCGTACCTGGGCACCCTAGTTGGAGATGGGCTGTTCCACTGTGTTTGTCTCAGCGTCGTACCTGGGCACCCTAGTTGGAGATGGGCTGTTCCACTGTGTTCGTCTCAGCGTCGTACCTGGGCACCCTAGTTGGAGATGGGCTGTTCCACTGTGTTCGTCTCAGCGTCGTACCTGGGCACCCTAGTTGGAGATGGGCTGTTCCACTGTGTTCGTCTCAGCGTCGTACCTGGGCACCCTAGTTGGAGATGGGCTGTTCCACTATGTTTGTCTCAGCGTCGTACCTGGGCACCCTAGTTGGAGATGGGCTGTTCCATTGTGTTCGTCTCAGCGTCGTACCTGGGCACCCTAGTTGGAGATGGGCTGTTCCACTATGTTTGTCGCAGCGTCGTACCTGGGCACCCTAGTTGGAGATGGGCTGTTCCACTATGTTTGTCTCAGCGTCGTACCTGGGCACCCTAGTTGGAGATGGGCTGTTCCACTATGTTTGTCTCAGCGTCGTACCTGGGCACCCTAGTTGGAGATGGGCTGTTCCATTGTGTTCGTCTCAGCGTCGTACCTGGGCACCCTAGTTGGAGATGGGCTGTTCCACTATGTTTGTCGCAGCGTCGTACCTGGGCACCCTAGTTGGAGATGGGCTGTTCCACTGTGTTCGTCTCAGCGTCGTACCTGGGCACCCTAGTTTCACCCTGGAAATAATTGTTGACATATGCAAGCACTGTGTTCAAAATTGTGACTGAAAGTAGTGTTGTTATATACATTAGAGAATGAATATACACATTTGTAACACAGCTATGTACATTCATAACAGTTACGTACAAAGTTTCATTCGGATGATGCATGTCAAGTGATGCCCATGGCAATGTTAATTTTACTTATAGGAGAAATACACAGAATGAGAAGAAGAGTATATCCTAAGCAGAGCTTTCAGAAATGCTCTAGTGAATGTTAACACCTCATATAATTATTGTTACTAGAAGTTTTAGTCATTTGTTCAATTTTAGTATCTGAATTAAAAAGTGGAAAGTTTGGGTTTGTGTAATGAATTTCAATCAGAAATCCAGCTCCTAGATAGTAAGAACTAGGGATGTCAAAGTTGATTCCTCGATACCTTGATTATTACAGGTATCGAAGAATCAAGAATCGAACAGTTAATTTTTATAAATCCTCGTCCACCTTCACATGAATTTTTGAAGTTATGTTGAACAGCAACAGGTCTTAGGGTTTTCCAAATAGCCTGAACCTGTACCAAACTCGCATGCATTGACCGGAATTAACGTATACTTTTCCCGGCCCCAGCAAAATTCGTATTTATTAAAGTTGAAAATGTCCGCTATCAATTTTTTAATATTTTTTTTTTTTACTTTCCGTCGTAAATTGATTCATTCTTGTCACTAAAAGTTGCATTCAATGATAGTTCGACTATTAGATGCTGCACTACTGTGGAAAAATAAACACCAATTTTCTGTTGATCAGTATTCAGAACCTTTATTCTTCATTGCTTTACATAAAACATATCACGAACAATTTCACGCATCTTTTATCAACCATCACGGATGTTATCCGCTAACCGCACACAGCCATAACAACAAAACAAAATTTACAGTTACCAACCCCTGCATACACAAAATCTCCACACTGAAATTAGCAACAACACTCTCACAATCCCCCTTTCGTGCTGATTTCATTTGAAAAACTAGCTACGGATGAATACCCAAGGCATCTGAAAATATCCTAGTTTTTGGCTCTGCCAACCCTTTAGTCAATATATCTGACACATTTTAATGTGTTGAAACATACTTAATGCTTATAATGTTCTCATTTACAAACTCTATGATCTTATATTATACAATCTTAAAGAGTTTCGTTCGTTCAGAGACTTTCTTTAGTTTGGCTAGCTATTTCGCAGACTGATTATCTACATACTAAATGCAAGGTTGAGAAAAATAATCCACCAACCTCAATTCTATCAGCAACTCTCTTACCCAGGCTATTTATTTTAATTCTTCGTACATGGATATATACTCATCATGTGTACTGGAGGTAGCTTCTTACATGGATATATACTCATCATGTGTGCTGGAGGTAGCTTCTTACATGGATATATACTAATCATGTGTACTGGAGGTTGCTTCTTACATGGATATATACTCATCATGTGTACTGGAGGTTGCTTCTTACATGGATATATACTCATCATGTGTACTGGAGGTTGCTTCTTACATGGATATATACTCATCATGTGTGCTGGAGGTTGCTTCTTACATGGATATATACTCATCATGTGTGCTGGAGGTTGCTTACATTGATATATACTCATCATGTGTACTGGAGGTAGCCTCTTACATGGATATATACTCATCATGTGTACTGGAGGTTGCTTCTTACATGGATATATACTCATCATGTGTACTGGAGGTTGCTTCTTACATGGATATATACTCATCATGTGTACTGGAGGTAGCCTCTTACATGGATATATACTCATCATGTGTACTGGAGGTAGCTTCTTACATGGATATATACTCATCATGTGTGCTGGAGGTTGCTTCTTACATGGATATATACGCATCATGTGTGCTGGAGGTAGCTTCTTACATGGATATATACTCATCATGTGTACTGGAGGGAGCATTTTACATGGATATATACTCATCATGTGTGCTGGAGGTTGCTTCTTACATGGATATATACTCATCATGTGTACTGGAGGTTGCTTCTTGCATGGATATATACTCATCATGTGTGCTGGAGGTAGCTTCTTACATGGATATATACTCATCATGTGTTCTGGAGGTAGCTTCTTACATGGATATATACTTATCATGTGTACTGGAGGTAGCTTCTTTCATGGATATATACTCATCATGTGTACTGGAGGTAGCTTCTTACTTGGATATTTACTCATCTTGTGTACTGGAGGTAGCTTCTTACTTGGATATATACTCATCATGTGTACTGGAGGTAGCTTCTTACATGGATATATACTCATCATGTGTACTGGAGGTAGCTTCTTACATGGATATATACTCATCATGTGTACTGGAGGTAGCTTCTTACATGGATATATACTCATCATGTGTACTGGAGGTAGCTTCTCACATGGATATATACTCATCATGTGTGCTGGAGGTAGCTTCTTACATGGATATATACTCATCATGTGTACTGGAGGTTGCTAGGTAGCTTCTTACATGGATATATACTCATCATATGTATTGGAGGTAGCTTCTTACATGGATATATACTCATCATATGTACTGGAGGTTGCTTCTTACATGGATATATACTCATCATGTGTGCTGGAGGTTGCTAGGTAGCTTCTTACATGGATATATACTCATCATGTGTACTGGAGGTAGCTTCTTACATGGATATATACTCATCATATGTACTGGAGGTTGCTTCTTACATGGATATATACTCATCATGTGTGCTGGAGTTAGCTTCTTACATGGATACATAACTCATCATGTGTGCTGGAGGTTGCTTCTTACATTGATATATACTCATCATGTGTGCTGGAGGTTGCTTCTTACATGGATATATACTCATCATGTGTGCTGGAGGTAGCTTCTTACATGGATATATACTCATCATGTGTGCTGGAGGTTGCTTCTTACATGGATATATACTCATCATGTGTGCTGGAGGTAGCTTCTTACATGGATATATACTCATCATGTGTACTGGAGGTAGCTTCTTAGATGGATATATACTCATCATGTGTACTGGAGGTTGCTAGGTAGCTTCTTACATGGATATATACTTATCATGTGTACTGGAGGTAGCTTCTTACATGGATATATACTCATCATGTGTACTGGAGGTTGCTTCTTACATGGATATATACTCATCATGTGTACTGGAGTTTGCTTCTTACATGGATATATACTCATCATGTGTACTGGAGGTTGCTTCTTACATGGATATATACTCATCATGTGTGCTGGAGGTTGCTTCTTACATGGATATATACTCATCATGTGTGCTGGAGGTAGCTTCTTACATGGATATATACTCATCATGTGTACTGGAGGTAGCTTCTTAGATGGATATATACTCATCATGTGTACTGGAGGTTGCTAGGTAGCTTCTTACATGGATATATACTCATGTGTACTGGAGGTTGCTTCTTACATGGATATATACTCATCATGTGTACTGGAGGTTGCTTCTTACATGGATATATACTCATCATGTGTGCTGGAGGTAGCTTCTTACATGTATATATACTCATCATGTGTACTGGAGGTAGCTTCTTACATGGATATATAATCATCATGTGTACTGGAGGTAGCCTCTTACATGGATATATACTCATCATGTGTACTGGAGGTAGCTTCTTACATGGATATATACTCATCATGTGTACTGGAGGTTGCTAGGTAGCTTCTTACATGGATATATACTCATCATGTGTACTGGAGGTAGCTTCTTACATGGATATATAATCATCATGTGTACTGGAGGTAGCCTCTTACATGGATATATACTCATCATGTGTACTGGAGGTAGCTTCTTACATGGATATATACTCATCATGTGTACTGGAGGTTGCTTCTTACATGGATATATACTCATCATGTGTACTGGAGGTAGCTTCTTACATGGATATATACTCATCATGTGTGCTGGAGGTTGCTTCTTACATGAATACATACTCATCATGTGTGCTGGAGGTTGCTTCTTACATGGATACATACTCATCATGTGTACTGGAGGTAGCTTCTTTCTTGGATTTATACTCATCATGTGGACTGGAGGTTTTTATTCTTACTCTTGCCTCTCGCTTTTCCATCCCATAAACACATCATACCCACTCACTGATTTGACATCTCTGTCATTAGCGCAGTCTGCATCACAAAAGACCTTCACTATGGGCTTATCACGCCTGTATGTCATTTTACGATTTTGAGTTGATATGAGATAACGCATTATATCTTTTACCCCTTTCCAATCTGCAACACTCGATCCATTACTCAGCTTTCCTACAGTGAACGCTATTTCCGGTCTAGTACAGGTAGCCAAATACAATATACACCCTATAGATTCTCTGTAAACCGTTTAGTTAAAGTGTTCAGTGTTACAATCTGTGGTTGCTTTCTGCAAGTGTGGAGAACTACAGCCTTTACCATTGGTCATAGAGAATTTTTTCTAACACATTTCTAATGTATTTCGACTGTCTTAGCATCAAGCATTCTTTGCTTAGTCTAACTATTTCCCAACCAAACAAATTTGATATCTCCCTCAAGTCTTTGATCTTAACATTATTTCCAAGCATCCTTTTAAATTCATTAATTGCATGTATTTCTCCTAAAACTATTCAATCATCCACATACACTCCCCCTATAAGTTCCTCAGAGAGACAGAATAACATACAAGGATCTGACATACACTGCTTCATGTTCAAGCCCAGCATGAAATCTGAAATGTGTTCATTCCAGTCCTGTCCAGCCTGGTGCAAACCATAAATACTTTTCTGCAATTCACAAACATGTTCATCACCCAATACATTATCTTTACATAATTCTGGTATTTTCATGAAAACAGGAGTTTTCAAGGGACTGTTTAGGAATGCTGCGTTCACATATACATGTTGTAACTCCCAACCCCTTTCAACACTTAAGGCAAAAAATATCCTGACACTGTTTCTTCTAATTACAGGGCTGTATGTTTCCCAATAGTAAATTCCAAATTTTCTAGTGTACCCCTGAGCCACAAGTCAGGCTTTATACTTCTCTACATTTCCTTCCCTGTCATACTTCTTTCGGAATATCCATTTACATCCAACTACATTTGCCCCAGGAGGCTTCTACACTATTTTCCAAGTATGATTTTGTTTCATGTTTCCTAACTCTTCTAACATAGTATTTTCCAGAAACACTTTCTTTACAGTTTAAAGCTTCTGTTACAGTTTGAGGTTCTTTGTTATCATGGAATTCTGACAGATTGCAGCATCCTAGACAGTTAGAACACTTATCAGGTGCGCCGACTCTTTTGGACCTTCTAACATGACAGACAGACACAGAACTAATGGTTTCAACATCAACAACTAGTTCATCACTGACATGTTCAGCACTTGATCCAACATTTTCATTGTTGTCTATATCTGGCTCAACACCGATATCAACTGGTTCAACATCAACATTTTCAACATATAACTCTAAATTTATGTTTTCATTATATGGCTTTAAACTCATATCTACAATGTTGACAATTGGCTCAACACTGTCATTTGTGACATTGACATAACCATCTCTGTTTCCATCATCATTCTCAATTTCACTCTCATTGTGTGAGTTCTCATCAACAATCTCTAAAGTTACATGTTCTAAAATAGGCACTGACTTATCCCTTGTAAGTTTAAAAGGAAACACATTTTCATTGAAAATTACATCCCTTGACAAAACCACTTTCTTTCTATCCATGCTCCACATTCTATAGCCCTTTACACCTGGTTCAAAGCCTACAAACACACATCTTTCTGCTTTCTTATGTAATTTACCATGAACCATAGTCGCTGCCCAAGCTTCGCAACCATTCATCAACTTCTTCTTTACTAAGTGCCTTATCATTCCACACTTCATAAGGGATTTTCAACTCAGTTGCCTTTGATGGACACCCATTCCTGATAAATAAGGCCATAGCCGCTGCTTCACCTCAGAAAGTAAGTGGAAGACCTGATTCAAACACCTAGCAATAGATAGAAGTGTCTGATTTAATCTGTCTGTACGTCCATTTTGTTGTGGGCTGAATCCCACTGTTTTCCTCTGGACAATACCCTTTTCATCACAACATTTTTTATTTTCTCTATTAAGATAATTACAGCCCCTATCCGACTGGATAGATTTCACTTTCTTGTCTACCTGGTTTTCTACACAATTTACATACCTTACTAATGCCCCAGGGATTTCACCCTTTTCTTTTAACATGCATAACTCTGAAAACCTTGATTTGCTGTCAAGAAATTATACAAAATAGTTAACCCCCCCCCCATTTGTCCGTGGTCTTAAGTCTTCCTACTACATCTGTGTGAATCAATTTTAGTACCTCCTTTGGTTTACTTTCACTACTGTAAAATGGTTTCCTCTGTACCTTTCCTTCTATGCAGGGTTTATAAATCTCATTTTTGTCATTGTCATCCACATCACCGACATCAGGTAACATACCCATATGACCCATTCATTTATGCCACAATATTGCTTTGTGGGCTCTGATTTCACATCTGCCTACATTCATTTTATGCTGTACAGCGGAATTTACAGCCATCTTATTATCTATGTAAGTTTCACATGTCACCATTGACGCCGGCTAACAGCCAGCAGCGATAGAGCCCATGATGGCGCTCATCACGCACGTGTCTTGCACATATGCAAAGAGGCTATTAATCATTCTGAACTCCCACATAAATATTATTTTTCAGTGTAAAGTGTGTAATATTATCTTTGCAGGGTTTAGTATGTCTTAAAAATGTGTTCATGTGTTTGTTGCTATTTTTAAATTGTTTGTTTATGAAATGCAAAGTGCCAGTGGCGCCGAGATTAAGAACACTGATATTCTGGCATGAACGCAGTCATACAGAGACACTAAATTAGTATGAAATTTATAAAAATGTAAAACAATATTTTATTTTATTTGTGCCATCTTATTTTCAATAATAAAATATTTTACTCAACATGCTTAGCACTTCCGCTTATGTGAACCTTGTAGGCGGCCATGGTAGGTCAGTGCAATGCTTGTCTCTGGACAGTCTGTCGAGGAGAGATGGTGAGGTAAGACACTGTCACGTACGCACTACAACTTATGTTCACTGATTTAGGTTTCCATAGTCAATTTAGTTTACCGGTTAACCTTTTCTTGCGTTCGTTTTGCCAGACATTTTCCCCAGCATTATGCTTCCACTTTGTTTTTTTTTTCGCCCTCGTGGCAATTTTAACTTAATCGAGGAGAAAGATGTTGGAGAGGTCACGCGACCCCCGCAACTTGAATCAAGCACCATTCGCCTATGTTTATTGCATTTCATTGTAACTTCTGCATTATTGCTACACACAATTTTAAGAGCTTTGTTTTTATGTATGTATTTGAGGGTATTTTTTGTGATTGAATATTTTACGGCAACATCACGTATAACCACGAGGCCGATCGATGCCAAGTCTTTGTATACACTATCATTGCGTTTTGAGAGTTTATTTATGTAATATTGTACGAGCAATATTTTTGTCAGGGTTCCGTGTAATTTCACTTAAATTGATGCTTTTTGTTCTTGACCACGCAGTCATGTTAATTTTTGATTTTACCACCATCAGGCATATTACAAGCCTGTAACCACTTCAATCGTAAAGAGAATAGTTTTCTCAGCAAGAATAATATTGTGTCTGACTTTAATTTGCTGTTTCCACGCAGAAATATTGCAATTTCACCTGCACCACGTGGTCTGCTAAGAACTTCATCCAGCAGTATCCGCACCACCTAAGCTTGTTTTCACACATGTGTGTGTTTATTGTGAATATTCATCTCAGGTCCCATCTTATTTAATGTCTCATTCAAGGGTCTATGTTATTGTGTAATTAGTGCACGGTGCAATTATTCCCCTCCTAGCCGGCTCTTTGTATAGGCCATCACCACACTACCCACGTGCTGGAGGGCGAGACCCGACGAGTTTGCATTAGTGATGCCGAGTAATCACACATGTTAATGTATGAAGGGTTTCATTTGTAATTCACAGTGTCCTGTCTTCAGGGAAAAACCATCAGTTCACCCTAGCGGCTGTCGGCCCTCTTCCCTTGTGAAGGCTGTGCTTTCACGCACCTCAGTGAGATCATCCATTTAGACGTGCGCTAGATTAATTACGGGCTGGGGAGCACCCAAGCAGAATTGGCTAGTCATGACTGAGATAAACATACTTTCATTGGCATATTGATGTGTATGCATAGTAACAATAAAAAATAAGTCTACAGTGAACTTGTCTCTTTTATTCAGTAGTAACAATGTCCTAGCCACATGTATTTTATTAAGTGTTTATTTCAAGTGATGTTTAGTAAAAGTTTAGTATTGCCTATGTGTTTGTAAGTACGTACGGGTGATATGGACACACAGAACCCACAACATCCCTGAGAACCCTGAGTCTCAATAGGGCGGTGATTGGAAAGCACTGCTGGCACCCAAATTACCAGTATATAGTTTGTCTCGTGTCTCACCCGACGGCGTCACCATATACAAGTCAGCACCTGCAATATAACCAATGAATAAGCAATCATTCTCATCACATACTTTTACACATTTATTCATAATAGTTTCCTCAAGACCTTTTAGGTCGAATTGATTTTCAGACATTAGTTTTCACTTAGTTCTGGTACATATATTACATTGCTCAAACTTATCTTCCAGCTATCACATTTCTCTGACATTTGCATTGCTACTGTTACTTTACCAGCCAGCTACTGAAATGTACTCACCATCTGCAATTTCAATTTCCTCTTCGACATCAAAAAATTCACTAAATATCGAATTTTGTAAAGTCATATGATGAGAAGAACCACTGTCAATTAGCCACACACCCTTGTTTTCATCATTTTCTTTAACACTCAGTGCTTTATACCTAACTGTTGATGAACCAGATTTAACTCTTTCACCCTTTTCTTTCTTCCCTTTGCTGAGCTCATGAACTTCAGCAGTGTGAGCTCTACCATGCAGGTTCTGAGGAGATGGTGAAGATGAATATTCGTGTTGCCACGGTGGTTCATTACCATACCACTGTTGTCCACCTTGCATACCATTCTGCAATCTCTTCACATTTTGACAGTATCTTGCTATATAATTTGGTTCCTTGCATGCAAAACACAGTACACTTCTTTCTTGGTCCTCTCTTCTCGTTGGTTTGCTGCCATTTCTTTTGCTACCAAATGATTTTTCATCATCTTTACGGTTGTCATAACCTTTATTGCCACGCCATTCTCGGTCATTTCTATCTAATCTTCCAACTCTGGTGGCTAGAGCGTTCGCTTCATCTTTGTCACGTCCCATCTGAAATTTCTCTGTCCGTTCTTCCAGCATTAATTTATTTTTCACATTTTGGAGGTTAAGTCCGTCTGCTGAGTGGATGCTTCTGATGAGTGAACCATACTTAGTCCTGGGCAACCCTAGTAATAAAAATACAGCTCTGGTTTCATTTGAGAATACCAATTTGTTTTCTTCTAACCTTTTGCAAAACAGCATTATTTTGCTGACATATTTTCTCATCGTGATGTCGTCTGTTTTTTTTTTTAAGTTACCATTTCCTCCAGTGCTGTTATAACATGCAAAGGATCTAAAGCAATGCTGATCGTACACAGTGTGTACCATGCTTCCCTGGCCCACTGGCACACTTCCACATCAATAATTAACGAGTCCCCAATTCTTTGTATAATATAGTTCAACGATCTTTGTCTTTCAAGGCTTGTGTATGTGTTAGATCTTCATCTGTTGTGCCGGAATAGCGTGGCTCAATTGAGCCTCCCATCATCGCCTTTGCTCTAGGGCAGCCCGAACTCTTCTTGACTAAGCAAACCAATTTTCTTCTCCTAATTTTTCTATTTCTTTCAACTTTCTCGCCATCTTTATGCCATTTTATACCATGCCAAATATTGTCACATTAGTCATTCCAATCAAACATAACCTGGGCCCATAACCTGTTAGATACTGCACTACTGTGGAATAATACACACCAATTTTCTGTTGATCAATATTCAGAAACTTTATTCTTCATTGCTTTTCATAAAACATGTCACAAACTATTTCACGCAGCTTTTATCAACCATCATGGATGTTATCCGCTAACCGCACACAGCCACAAAACGAAATTTACAGGTACCAACCCCTGCATACACAAAATCTCCACACTGAAATTAGCAACATTTCCACATCAACTACGAAAGAATGAAGATAAAACAGTAGAACCTCGATTATCTGTGATAATGCAGGGAAGAGAGAGTCGCAATATCTAAACTCGCTGTTAAACGAGTCGTTTTTATTTTAATGGCTGTCGTGTGGCAGACGGCTATTACCAGTATTTGGCTGCCTCACTTCACTCCCACATCAATATGTGCTGTGTGCTATTGTCATCAGGATTAGTTCATAAACCCTCCTTAACAGCAAGCTCCTGGAGTTACAGGTCGCAGACACAAACATGCATTGGCTTTTAGTCAGTTGCGCGATAGTTATGAGTAGTAGGAGCATAAGGATTCTGGTATTATTTTTCGGATTTTTTATTTTTTTACCTATTATTTAACTGTGCTTAAGCCGTCGGGTGAGACACGTGACACACGATGACACAAATACTTACTGGTAATATGGGCGCCAGCGGTGCTTCCCAATCACCGCACTATAGAGACTCAGGGTTCTCAGGGATGCTGTGGGTTCTATGTCTCCGTCTCACCCGTGTATACTTACAAAACACACAGGCAATATTAAACTTTTACTAAACATCACTTTGAAAATAAGTACTTAATAAAATATATGTGGCTAGGACACTGTCACTACTGAATAAAAGAGGTAAGTTCACTGTAGACTTGCTTTTATTATTATTGCTTGTACAGATCAACATGCCAATGAAATTATGATACTCTCGGTCATGACTAGCCAATTCCTCTTGGGTGCTCCCCAACCCGCAATTAATCTAGCGCATGCCTAGACAGATGATCTCACCGAGGTGTATGAAAACACAATCTTCACAAGGGAAGAGAGTCGACAACCGCTAGGATGGACTTACGATTTTTCCCAGAAGACAGGACATGGTGAATTACAAATGAAACCCTTGATGATACATATTAACACATGTGATTACTCGGCATCACTAACGCAAACTCGTCGGGGCTCGCCCTCCAGCACGTGGGTAGTGCAGTGACGGCCTATACACAGAGCCAGCTAGGACGGGAGTAATTGCACCGTATACTAATTACAAAATTACATAAACCCTTGAATGATACATGAAATAAGATGGGACACAAGATGAATATTCACAATAAACACACACGTGTGAAAACAAGTTTAGATGTCACGGATGCCGCTGGATGAAGTTCATACCGGATCACGTGGTGCAGGTGAAATTGCAATATTTCTGCATTTAAACGGCAAATTAAATTCTAACAAAATATTATTCTTGCTGAGAAATTTATTCCCTTTACGATTGAAGTGGTTGCAGGCTTGTAACATGCCTGATGGTGGTAAAATCAAACATTAACAGACTGTGTGGTCAAGTACAAAAAGCATCAATTTACGTGAAATTTAATGGAACTATGACAAAAATTTAACATAAATCACTTAATAAAATATTGCACATACGATGTTACATAAATAAACTCTCAAAATGCAACGATGGCATATACAAGTACTTGATGTTGGTCGGCCACATGGTTATACGTGATGTTACTGTAAAATATTCAAACATGGAAAATACCCTCAAATACATATATGAAAACAAAGGCCTTGAAATGGCACGCAGCAATAATAAAGAAATTACGATGAAACACCTTTAGCAGAAGCGGATGGCGCCTGATTCAAGTTTCGCAGGTCGCGTGATCTCTCCAACATATTTCTCCTCCCTCTCCTCGATTAAGTTGAAAATGTGGCTAGGGCACAAGAAATTTGTTAAGCGGAAGCATAATGCTAGGGAAAATGTCTGGCAAAATGTACGCAAGCAAAGGTTAACCAGTATACTAACAGTGCTATTGAAATCTACATCAGTGAACAAAAAGTTGTAGTGCGTACGTGACAGTGTCTTATCTTGCCAGCTCTCCTCGACAGACTGCCAAGAGGCAAGCATCGCACGGACCTACCTTGGCTGCCTACAAGGTTCACATAAGCTGAATTAAATATTGTTTTACATTTTATAATATTCTTGTGAATTTTTCATATTAATTTAGTGTCTCTTTATGACTGCATTTACGCCAGAATATTAGTGTTCTTAATCTTGGTGTTGTGGCCACTTTGAATTACATAACCAAACACTTTAAAACATTTTAAGACATTTCAAACCCTGAATAATAAAAATACAAGACACATTTTACACTGAAAAATAATATTTATGTGAAAGTTCAAAATATTGGCCTCTTTGCGCACATACAGGTACACGTGACACGCGCATGGTGAGCGCCCTCATGGGCTCTATCGCCATTGGCTGTTAGCCACCGTCAGTATATTAGATAAAGAACAGGTACATTTTTCGTACCATTCATATTTCCTGTTCGTGAAATTTTCATTTTTGGGGTAGTAAAGATAGAAAGTAATTTTGTTTTCAAGTTTACCTTTACCAAAAATTTCCATCTCTTTTTTATAAAAGTGGGTATTGTTAAATTTTTCAATGTACTGAGGATTTTATTTACAGACATGAAGAAAATGTCTAGCGATGAGTGGATTTATTTTTCAGTTGAAGTAAATGCAAATTACGCATTTTGCAGTTTGTGCTCAGCAAAAATTTCACGAGGTGGGGTTAGTCCCACAACTATTAACATGAGAAAACACAATTTAATAAACACAATAATTACAAGAAAATTGCCAGTAATGATGTTTCAGAAGATCCTTTGAGCAAATATGCGTGTAGCAGCAAGTCATCCAGTGTCTCTGCAACTTAAAATGTCCGGTAGAAGCATTTTCTTTTAGCAATGCTTAATGAAAGGTTACTTGTATTTCAGTTTCATTACTGAATAGTATCAATATTTGTGTACATATTGGTTAGCTTCATAAGTTGACCTAAAATATTGCCTTGAGATGTAGGGAATTTTGTTTAACTTTTTGGTATAATATTTTGTCTATATTCATTTCAAATAAATAATAGATTTATCAAAAATACTGATATATACGTGTTTGGACTAATTAGATAAGTCTGAATGTTACATAAATATAGGAAATTAACTCACTTAGCAGACCAGAAAGTCTTTTCTGTAATTGTCGTCATATTTGTGTCTGTCAAATTTGACCTATAAAACAAAATTTCAAAAGGATACATTGACTGTAGGCACATGCTAATAATTACTATATACTAATCATGGTATCGAAATCAAGGTGGAATCGAGTTTAAGGATTTGCAGTTGAAATTGAGAAAAATTGATATTTTGACATCCCTAGTAAAACCAAGTGAGGTGGTACAGTATTAAATCACTGGACTTGCATTGAGAAGGACGTGGGTTCAACTCCCAGGCCAGCCACCCTAATTCAGTTGGCAATGCTTTACTCCAGGCGAATGCTGGCCATGGCTGATTACTTCCCGTTTCTGCTTCTCTCAGCAACTTGCTGGATTTTTAATGATGTCGCAGAGACAATCTTGATCTACCTACTCAAATATTGTGATGTTCGTTTTCATGAAATGAAATGCATACTTTTAGATCTTTGTCCCTAGACTGAAACTGCATGGCAGTGTACATGGAGTGCATTGATGTTTTCAGGAAACAAGCGAAACACAGTGCTGCCATAAATAACGTATTTAGTAACATGTGATCATGATTCTTCATAAAACACTGCCAATATCAGGTTACAAAGTGATATCCCTGGTATTCACAGTTCATTCTGCATATGTTTTACAGCAAGTCTTTGTTTTGGACAAATTCCGGCTATAAAAATTCTGCTCTAGTTTTTTTTTTTTTTTTTGTATATGTTTCAAAACTGGAAATAATAATGGTGCCATGAAAATATAAAACACATTCTTCTTGTATTTAGAACAGCTTATGTCACAGACTTTATTAATACTGCAGTGTATGATTTATGTATAGACAAGATTATATGGTGGATAGCAAAAGACCAAAATAACACTGGTATGCATGTTAATACACCGCATAACACCAAAATTTAAGTTCTATAGGCTGTTCACGGTAAAGTGAGCACTTTTTAAGGCCCTTATAAATTTTTCCTTTCATCCAATTTCCATCTTCCTGCTGCTTTTTAATATAAACATTGCAATGTGACCAATAAGCACAGTATATACATTTCCCTGCCCACAAAACTTAATGCCTGAGGATGCAATAAAATATATTTATTAGCTGTTAATACCTGTTGGAAGGGCCTTTAAAAGTGCTCACTTTATCATGAACAGTCTATACACAAAATTAAACTAAATTAGCAAAAACACTATTTTATCAGTAAAGCTGTAATTATTTCTTTTAACAAATTATATTCTGAAATAGTTTTTGCTTGAAGTTACAAAAACAAATACACATTCTTTACAGACTTCAGTGTTTGTACCAGAAAATAGTTGACTTGACTGAAACATGATTATTTTAAATAAAATTATGAAGATATACTGTGTGAAGTGCTTTCTCTTGATTACAGTGAAACCCTATCTTTTCAGAAAGTTTGCTGTATAATAATTTTACTTAATTTGTAGCTGTTCTATAAACACTAAGCACAACAGTCCATCTTACGAAGTTGTCCTGGTAAGTAATTGTAAATGTTACACAGTCTTCTTAGAAACTTTTTACTGCATGTGGTTCATTAAATGCTATCTATGTATTACAAATTTTATGTGAATACATCTTTAAATATGTATTTTAGTTTACTTCATTGAATATTTACAAAAATTACAAAAATAGTCATTTTTAAAATGAAATTGAGCTAAAAATAAACCATAAAATCTTGTAAATATGTTCAATATTTTTGTAATTCTTGTATGCTGGGGTAGGTAACCACTACATTGTTCTTGTTTCTAGATAAGCAGAACATGTACAGAATTGTTTTATACTCAGTTGTGATTTCCATAAACATTACCAAAATTCACTGCAGAACATATTTAAATTGATAGCGGAGTGTATTGTTCATATCAGAAGCACATGATGTTGATTTGTGTGTATTGTTTAGAGTATTTTGTTTAAATCGTAGTTTTTAATCTGTTCAATTGTTTAGAAAATTGTATTAATAGTGGTTGGAATGTAGGCATTGAATCAATTTTAATGGTTGTATCACAGCAACAGATAGTGTTAATGTTAAAATTATATTTTTATTCAGACAAATAATGGCCTGTATTATTGTGGCATGTTTGTTTCTTAGTGAAAGGTAGGCTGTGGTCTTACCAGATATTTAAACCTGGCACGGACAGAATTACCTTATCCTTCCACACAATCAAGTCTCAAAACTACAACCTCTCACGGCTCTCAGGAAAATGGTCTGTACTTCAAAGAGTTTATTAGTTGCAATTGGACTAATTCTGACATACCCCTGCACCCTATATGCAAAAACTGCACCACTATTTGTTAAATACAGTCAACTCAATCTAGTGAATTGACTTGTAATATGCATTTGTAAGATAAAACTTAACTCATCTTGATTGACGTTGACCCCCCAAAAACATAAAAATTGTACCAATGTTCAATTGTTATTTATCTATGAAATATGTTTAGCAACACTTTTGTGGCTATACATACTATAAATACTGGTTTCACAGCGAAATTTCTGGGGAAAAAAAAAAAAAAAAAAGTCAGTATCTAACATTTCACAGACAAATCCAGTTTTTTACATTTTTTCCCAGGTGCCAGTAAGTTTGGTGCATTGCTTTCCTGCGTACTACATTGCAGAAATTTTGTTGCTCCCACTTTCTACATCACAAACAAAACATAAACAATGATGTGGTGGGAATAGGTCACTAGGCTAGCGATTACATTATAAATAAAAAGAAGAAAGAATGCAGAAGTACTCGTGAAGATGCACACAAAGAAAAGTTGGGCAATGTTTCGCTGGCCAGGGCAGCTTCATCAGGTGGTGAGTGGTGTTACCATAACTGTGCCTCCATGAATACTGCCCTTTGAGCTCTTGTGCACTGTCTGATAATGTAAAAAAACAAACTATGTTTGATACCATTAGCAATGCCAGATATACTAACGAGTTCATAAAACTTCATGCTACTGTAACTTGGAATAGCATGTGTAGTGATCAAGACGAGGAACAAAGCGCTGATGGCAGCAATAGTTGAATGTTTCTGCCTCTGCAACTGCTAGTGGTATTGATGCCGCCTGGTGAGACACGAGACGAACGATAACACAATAACTTACGGTAGATGGGCGCCAACAGTGTTTCCCAGTCACCGCACTATTGAGACTCAGGGTTCTCAGGGATGCTGTGGGTTCTGTATGTCCGTCTCACCCGAGCGTACTTATGAAACACTCTGCATTACTAAACATCTTTACTAAATTTTTATCACTGAAAAATGGCAAGAGGTGGCTGTCACTACAAAGGAAAGACTTTGAGCACTGTGATACTTATTTTTTTATTCTGTTAACCATACAAAATCATGCCAAAATTAATCTTATGAAAACTTGGATGTGTCTAGCTAACTCCGTTCGGGTGCTCCCCAGCCCTCAGTTAATCTAGCGCACTCCTAGATGGAGGACTTCTCTGTGGTGTTAGAGAACACAATCTCCACAAGGGTTGGGGTTGACAGCCGCTAGGGTGGATAGCCGATTTTTCCTGAAGGCAGGGTGCAGAGAATTATGAAATGAACAAACACATGTGATTATTTGGCATCACTAACGCGGACTCGTCGGGGCTCGTCTTGCCGCACGTAATTAGTGAGGTGACTGCCTATACACATAGACGGCTAAGACGGAAATATCATTGCACACTTTACATAAATGACACAAATACACTTGAAATATGATGGGACACGACACGGATGGTCACAATAAACACGCATATGCGTGAAAGCAAACTTAGATGGCGTGAATGCTGCTGGATATGATTTGTAGCGGTTCTCATGGTGCAGATGAAATTTTAATCTTCTTCCGTAAAAACGGCTAATTCTGTTCAGACAAATTATTATTATTGATAGGGAAAATATTTTCCGGCAAAATGTGATATTGATAGGCTTTTAGCACACCTGATGCCGGGAAAATCAATATTTGAATAGACTGCGTGGTCATACATACAAAGCACCAATTACGTGAAAAATACATGGAACCCTGAATGAAAAAATACATAGAGCCCTGAAACAAATTGCAACACAAATGATTTTACACAAATAAACTCTCAAAGCGAATGGATGGCGCGGACATTTACTTGGCAGCTTTTACCACGTGGTTGCAAGTGATGTGGCCATAAAAATTATCCAAAAAAATTACCTTGAAATACATACATTGACGCCAGCAACAGCCAGCGGCGCTAACCACGCACGGGTCACATGCCCCGCACGTACGCAAAGAGACCAAAAATTTTGAACTTTCACATAAACGTTATTTTTCAGTGTAAAATGTGTTTTATATTTGTCTTTGCAGAGTTAAATATGTCTTTAAATGTGTTCAAGTGTTAGTTGCTATTTTAAACTTATTTGGTTATAAAATTCAAAGTGCCCGCAGCACCGAGATTAAGAACACTGACATTCCGGCATGAACGCCGTCATAAAGAGACACTAAATTAATATGAAAATTCATAAGAAAATTATAAAAAAGTAAAACAAAATTTAATTTAATTTGTGCCCATTTATTTTCAATAATAAAATATTTCGCTCGGCGTGCATAGCACTTCTGCTTATGTGAAACCCATAGGCGGCCATGATAGGTCCGTGCGACGCTTGTATCTACACAGTTTGTCGAGGAGAGCTGGCGAGGTAAGACACTGTCACGTATGTACTACAATCTTTTGTTCACTGATTTAGGTTTCCATAGTCAATTTAGTTTACCAGTTAACCTTTGCTTATGTACATTTTTGCCAGACATTTTCCCCAGCGTTATGCTTCCGCTTTACTAATTTCTTATGCCCTTGCGGTAACTTAATCGAGGAGGAGGAGGAGAAAGATGTCTGAGAGGTCACACGACTCGTGCAACTTGAATCAGGTGCCATCCACCTATATTTATGGCGTTTCATTTTATTTTCTGCATTATTGCTACGCGCAATTCTAAGGGCTTTATTTTTATGTATGTATTTGAGGGTATTTTTCATGTTTGAATATTTTATGGCAACATCACGTATAACCACGTAGTTGACCGACGCTAAGCCTTTGTATACGCTGTCGTTGCATTTTGATAATATTGTATGTGGAATATTTTATTCAGGGTTCTATGTTAAAGTTTGTCAGGATTCCGTATCATTTTCACGTAAATTTATGTTTTTTGTTCTTGACCACGCGGTCATGTTAATGTTTGATTTTACCGCCATCAGTCATGTTACAAGCCTGTAACCACTTCAATTGTAAAGAGAATAATTTTCTCGCTCAGATTAATATTTTGTTGGAATTTAATTTGCCATTTCCATGCAGAAATATTGCAATTTCACCTGCACCACGTGATCCGGTATGAACTTCATCAAGCGGCATCCGCGCCATCTAAGCTTGTTTTCACACGTGTGTGTTTATTGTGAAAATTCATCTTGGGTCCCAGCTTATTTAATGTATTTTTCAAGGGTTTATGTAATTTTGTAATTGTAATTCACCTCGTCCTGTCTTCGGGGAAAAATCGTCAGTCCATCCTAGTGGCTGTCGACTCTCTTCCCTTGTGAAGATTGTGTTTTCATACACAGCGGTGAGATCATCTATCTAGGAGTGCGCTAGATTAATTGCGGGCTTGGGAGCACCCAAGAGGAATTGGCTAGTCATGACCGAGAGTATCATAATTTCATTGGCATGTGGATCTGTACGAGCAATAATAATGAAAACAAGTCTACAGTGAACTTACCTCTTTTATTCAGTAGCGACAGTGTCCTAGCCACATGTATTTTATTGTTTATTTCAAAGTGATTTTTATTAAAAGTTTAGTATTGCCTACGTGTTTGTAAGAATGCACATGTGAGATGGACTCATAGAACCCACAGCATCCCTGAGAACCCTGAGTCTCAATAGTACGGTGATTGGGATGCACCGCTGGTGCCCATATTACCAGTCATTATTTGTGTCATCGTTCGTCTCATGTCTCACCCAACGATGTCAACATGAAAATGAAGCCCTTAAAATTGCACGCAGCAATTATAGAGAAATTACACTGAAATGCCTTTAACATATGCGAATGGCGCCTAATTCAAGTTGCGCAGGCCGCGTGGCCTTTCCGACATCTTTCTCCTCCTTCTCGTTTATGTTCAAAAAGCTGTGAAAGCACAAATTAGTAGGTTAAGCAGAAGCATAATGCTGGGGAATGTCTTGTCAAAATGTTCGCAAAGCAAAGGTTAACCGGTATACTAAAGTCAAACCATGGTAATCTACATTAGTGCAAAATAAAATTGTAGTGTGTACATGACAGCGTCTTACCTCGCCAACTCTCCTCGACGGACTGCCCAGAGGCAAGCGTCACACGGACCTACCATGGCTACCTATGGGGTTCACACAAGCAGAAGTGCTACGCACACAGAGTAAAACTTTGATATTTGAAAATAAATGACACATAAGTAATTTAAATATTTGTTTACATTTTAGATTTTATTTTTTAATTTTCTGTATTCCTAAAATGTATTTTTATGACGGCGTTCATAACGGAATAATAATGTTCTGAATTTTCGCGCACCACACTTTTTGAATTCATAACCAAACATTGTGCAATATTATCAAACACACATTTTAAACATTTAAACACTTGAAAAACCTGTAAATAAACAGAAAAACCCATCAATAGTGTGGTGCTACTACTTGCTTCCACCTCCTCACTACTATGTGTTGAGTGTTCTGTCAGTGCAAAACCCTTAAATGACAGATCGTTACTTTGGCTGGGTGTTCCTGTGTTAGTGTTGTTGTTTTCCTCAGTGTCTGTTTTGATATTTGCCTGTGTACTCCCTGGTGGAATGCTCCAAACTCGCTGCGATACTGGGCGTAACGTTTTCGCCTTGCCTCTCTTACCTACAAGCGGTCGGGCTATCCGCAGATCGTCACGGTGCCGTTTCGTGACACATCTTGGTCCCAACTTCATTAGATACATGGAATTTCCCATCTTTTCCACCACTTACTGGCCCTGCCCATCTAGATGCCAGTCCAGCACAGTATTTCTTCGCCCTGGCCGATAATGGGTTCTCTTATACATACACGTACATCACAGGTAAAAGTTCGGGTGGCAGCCTCTTGCTATCCGGTTCCCACACATTACATTAACTGAGCTGGTCGCCCTGGCTTGTTCATGTATTTGCGCCTTGTTTTCGACGATTTGTTCAGGTGATCTGGGCGGGTTTTCGCAGGGTGCTCCTGGGGCACGGAGTTCGCGACCTTCTACCATCTCAGCAGGTGTTTTCCTGGTTGCCGCATTCACTCTATTCCGTAGCCAAAATATTTCCTCCGGGATCAATTCGGCCCACTTAGTATGATCCTCGCTTAACCAGACACGTAATTGGATTTTGACCTCTTGGTTACGTCTCTTGGTTGGGTTAGCCCTGGGATGGTAGGGTGTTCTGTTCCCCACCTGGTACAGTACTCCCTCCATTTTTTCCCCCTAATAACTGTGTTCCATTGTCTGTCAATAAATACTCGGGGTGTCCTCACCTCTGGAAAAACTTGTTCTGCACTACTTGTGCAACTGTGTGTGCACGAACATTACTGACGGGAAATGCCTCGGTCCAATGGGTGAACAAATCCGTGGCAACAACAAGAAATCTCTCCCCAGTTTTCGTACGCAGGTACGGGCCCATAATGTCGATAGCTACTGTTTTGAATGGCTCGGTTAGAAGCCTTGGCTGTTGTGGAGTGTCGCCGTCAGCTCTCCGTGGCTTACGGGTGTTACACATGACACAGCTCTGTACATATTTCCTGACATCTCCCTGAATCCCTGGCCAGTGAAATAATTTCTGCATGTTCCTTCGTGTTTGCTTGGATCCTGGGTGTCCATGCTCCAAACTGTCGTGTGTATACTTTAACACAAGTTCCCGTTTCCCTTTCGGTACATACGTCCATCATTGCGCACAATTACCAGGTGGTTTGGTTTGTATTTCTCTGTCCACTACCATCCAGTGTTTTGTGTAACGTGTGGCACAGTGTTGTCAGCATTGTGCTGCATCTGGGGAACTTTCTTGTGCAGTGTGCACCTCTTTTAACACGTCACGTACATTCAAGGAAACAAGTTCGCCAGGTCGTGTGGCAGCAATGTTTTGTACAACGAGAATTTGCGTTTCTGCAGTTGGTATTGCACAGCAAGGTGGTAGCACCTCTTCCCACTCCACATCGTCAGTTACCGTTAGATTCGGGCAAGGATCCCTGGTCAAGGCGTCCGCGAGCTCGTTGGTTTTCCCCGCCACATGTTCTACCTTGAAATCGTATTCCTACAGTAACAGCGCCCAGCGGGCAAGTTTGCTTTTCCCGTTATGCATTCCCTCTAACCATACAAGGCATCGGTTGTCAGTTATGAGTGTAAATTGCCTTCCAAGAAAATTCATCCAGTACGTCCGCAATGCATGTACAATACAATGGCCAAACATTCTTGTTCATTAATGTAATATGTACGTTTTGCATCCCCGAACCTTGCACTGTGTTATCTAATTATATGTTTTTCCCAGTGTGTTCCCTCCTGATACACAGCACAGCCCCAATGCCTTCTTGACTGGCATCTGTTTGTACGACAATAGATAATTCTTGGTTGAATCTAGACAGCAGATTACAGTTCTGAAATGCTATTTTAATGTATTTAAATGCTTGATCGGCTTGCGGATTCCAGACAAATTTACGTTTTTCACTCAACAAAGCAGTTAAAGGTGCAGTGATTATGGAAAAGTATGGGACAAATTCCCTTAACCAATTAATTATGCCAAAGAACTTCCTGACATGTTTATGTGATCTGGGTGTGGGTTTGTTTTGAATGTCCTGTATGTGTTGTTGTTCCGGTTCGTGTCCGTTGGCGGTTACATAATGTCCTAGAAACTCCATTCAACTCAAACCCATCTTACACTTTTCCACTTTGCACGTAAGTTTATTACATTCGAGCCGTTCAAACACAAGGCTCAAATAGTGCAAGTGCTCTTCCCAGCTGTTAGACCAAACAAGTACATCATCCAAATATGTTATAGGAAAGTCTCCAATAAATCCATCCAATACATTATCCATTAAGTTCTGAAATGTAGCAGGGCACACTTTAAACCAAATGGCTTGGCTGCAAATTGAAATCTACATCCATCTGGGTTAGTAAATGCTGTTTTCTTTCTGTCCTGCGGGCGAATAGGCACTTGCCAATATCCAGACTTTAAATCAAGCAATATGAATACTGAAGCTGGTCCTAATGTTGATAAAGTGTATTTCATGTTTATGACTAGTGGCGGCATGTTACGGTGATTTTGTTAAGGGGTCGGAAGTCGACACAGAATCGCCATTCGCCATCTTTCTTTGGAGCAAGGGTAGTACCTGAATTATAGACATTTTGTATAGGTTCAATAACATTATCATTGAGCATCTCACGTACCTGCTGGTTGGTGACACGGCGAAAGAAAATATCTGGGTCTCGTGGCTTGGAGTACACCGGGTCCTCGTGTGTTGTGACGATAACATGCTCAGTGACGTCAGTGCGTTGCAACTTCCCCTCAGTGTGGAACACACTGGCATGATGGTCCAGCATATGTTGCAGATGTTGCTGATGTGTGGCGGGCACCTTGTGCTCGAAGTCAGTAAGCGGCACAGTAATTGTTGTTATTGGTGGTGTTGCTCCCACGGCGTAAACAGTCCATCGGCCACGTGTTCCTACGTGCAGACGATTCAGGTGCGGTTCTATCACGGATTGGTTGTCAATGAACTATGACAGTCCCAGAATCACTTCCTCACACAAGTCCGGCACAATTTAGACAGCACTTGGTACGCAGCACTCTGATTCCTACCGTTATGTGCATAACACTTTTCGCTTCTTCCCGTTGCTGTGTGGTAGCGTATAGCAAGTGTCTCGGCAGCACCCTAGTTGCGATCGCTTGTATCAAACCCTCACACACAAAATTGTAACTAGCGGCGGTGTCAATAACAGCTGTGACATTTTTCCCTTCAAGTGCAACACAGGTCCTTAATGCTTTCACTGCATTGTCAGTTACTTGTAACACTTTTGTGCGTGTAGCGGGTGGGTTTACCTGTTACTGCGGCGACTGTGTGATCTGCCTGACAGGGGGCGCGGGTTGTGTGACATCGACAACCAGCGCGGGGTACAGGTGACGTGGGTTCACTTTGTCTGTCCAGCATGTGTTCTTGTTTGTACGCACGTGCCTCCTCGTAAACAGTTCCACGCTCTCCCGGCTGGCTCCGTGCAACAATGGCCTAATGTCTGGTGTTAATAATACCCTGCAGGTTGCCTGTCCTGGGTGTAAAATCTTATACAAGCCTAATTTGCTTTGAATTAACTCTTCGATTCCCTCGCGCTCTCTGTGTTGTTTGTGATACAGTCGCCCTTGTGCCTGTATAGCATCTCCGTCAATGTCGAACCGACCCAGCAACCTCTCACAAAACTCTTCCCGCTTGACTCGATAGTCCCTGACCAAGTTTCACCATGTGGTAGCGGGTCCCCTTAAAATGTTGTCATTTACCTCCATCCAATCATCCCTATGAACACTATGCCTATGCCATTTTTCTTCGCACACTGCAAGGTACATACCTGTGTCTTCTGAGTTGTGTCCCGTGAAAGTTGGCAAGAGAACGTTTCTGTCAGGCCCAGCCAAACCCTGTGGTGTGTACGTAACGACTACTGGTGGCATGATCTCAGCACAGTTTGTCTTACGGCACTCAACACGGTTTATGACGCCATCGCGTCCGTATGCATCACAAATGTAACTCCCATTTGCACTGCTGGCACTGTGCGCACTTCATTCCTGCCCCATCACATCCAGTGCGCTCGCACAGGCGTGGTTTTGACAGCATGGATACGGTGTTGGACGTGCATTGACATAATGGCTGATCACATCGATTTTCACTAAACAGGTTGACTTCACTCACCCTTCCACAATGCACGCATCAATCGATTGGCATGTCCAAATAGTTCGCGTGGATATCTTGAGGGCTTCTCGCGGTTGATCAGGCATAGTGGCCACCATCTTCTCACGGTTGACGTGGATGACGCAATGGGATGAACACACTTGGCCACACTTGAGAACGTCAATTGACGCCATCAGGTGAGACACGTGACGAACGATGACACAAATACTTACTGGTAAATTGGGCGCCAGCGGTGATTCCCAATCACCGCACTATTGAGACTGAGGGTTCTCAGGGATGCTGTGGGTGTAACAATAATGCAGAAGTTACAATGAAATGCCATAAACATAGACAGATGGTGCCTGATTCAAATTGTGTGGGCCGTGTGACCTCTCCAACATCTTTCTCCTCCTTCTCAATCAAGTTAAAAATGCTACAAGGGCGTAAGAATTAGTAAAGCGCAAGCATAATGCTGGGGAAAATGTCTGGCACAAACGTATTCAAGCATAGATTAACTGGTAAACTACATTGTCTATTGAAACCTAAATCAGTGAACAAAAGTTGTAGTACATACGTGACAGTGTCTTACCTCGCCAGCTCTCCTCGACAGACTGTGTAGATACAAGCGTCGCACGGACCTATCATGGCCTCCTACGGGGTTTACATAAGTGGAGGTGCTATGCACGCAGAGTGAAATATTTTATTAGTGAAAATAAAATTGCACAATTTAAATTAACTATTGTTTTATATTTCTGTAATTTTCTTATGTATTTCAATATTATTTTAGTGTCACTTTATGACGGCGTTCGTGCTGGAATATTAAGTATTCTTAGTCTCTGCCCTGCAGGCACTTAGAATATTCATAACCAAACAATTAATTAGTAGAAGCACTTTAAAACATTTTAAGACATATTAAACACTGTAAAGACAATATAACACATTTTACCCTGAAATTAACATTTATAGGGAAGTTCAAAATTATCGGCCTCTTTGCGCACGTGTGGAACACGTGACACGTGAGCGTCGTCATGGGCTCTAGCGCTGCTGGCTGTTAGCCAGCATCAAACTGATGTCGTCAACAATACTAGGAGCATCAGAAATGCAGGAGAAGTGTACCAGCTAAAATGCCAAACACTTCAAAGCAGAATTACGAAAATTCTTGGAAAAATGTCTAAAGAAGATTTCCTGAGGAAATACAGCAACGAAGCCTCGGGTCAAGAGAGTGAAGAGAGTACTGAAGAATGTAGTAGTAAATATGCTGAAAGAGAAGTTTTCTCAAATAAGGAAGAAGAACTACTCTCAACCTATGTTAAAAAAACTGTGCTGACTTGAACTATGGTTTTAGCTACAAGCATGTTCGGCAGCTTGCCTTTGAACATGGTTCTAGGCTGAAGAAGGAGATTCCCAAGAACTGAATTTATGATCAAATGGCAGGTTTGGATTGGATTACGGGATTTTTATCTCGACAAAAGAATTTATCACTAAGAAAGTATGAGAACACCAGTCTGTCCCGAGCATCAGAATTCAACAAGGAAGCAATAGACAGTTATTTTCGTAGCTATTTAGAGGTTTTGCATAAACACAACTTTCATCCTAGTCGAATATTCAACTTGGATGAATGTGGGCTTACAACAGTGTTAAAACCCACAAAAATGGCTGAAAAGGGCAAAAAGCAAATTGAGATTGCTGCATCTTCCGACAGGGGGGAACTTGTAACTTTTATCGGGATTGTGAATGCATCTGGTGGATTTTTGCCACCCGTACATGTGTATCCTAGGCTTAGACATCCTGAAGATTATCTGGTAGGGGGAGTTTCTGAAAGTCTCGCTCTTGGTAGTAAAAGTGGCTGGATCACATTCTTTCAAATCCTGGGAGAAAGATAACAATTTTGGATGTAGCTCAACTGACAAAGACAGCAGTATTAACTGCATTTACTCTTTCTAACATAGCAAATTAGTTTGAGGAAACTGGTTTGTGGCCCGTGAATACACTAATATTTTCAGAAAGTGATTTCAAACTGACCTTAATTAGCACCAATGGTTACTCTGATAGTGTTCAATCCCAGCCATCAACTTTATCACCACCTCTGACTACAACAGGACTCCTCACTAAACACCACAATGTGGTTAGTCCTGAACACGTGCAACCTTACCCAAAGACTCCACAATCAGTGGCGACAAAAACCCGACTAAATGCTGGAAAGTCTAGAGTGTACACTGACACGCCAGAAAAAAAACAGAATGGAGGAATTGGAGGATAGAAGAAATGATAACAATGAAAAAAAAGAAGCGACCTGTTAGTTGTAAAAAACTTTTTCCTAAACCCAAAATGGCGAAAAAATATCTAACCCATTCCACATCTGATTCTGATACCAGCGAAGATATGTGCGGTGAAGAACTGCCCTTGCCATCCTGGAGTGCAAGTGATGTAGTTGACATTAGTGATTTCCTTCTGGTGAAATTTGCAACAAAAAAGAAGTGTGTTCATAATGTTGGCCAGATGATAAAGAAGATTGGTCCCTCTGAATTCACAGTTAAATTTCTGTGCTGATAGTGCTTATCCAGTAACTTACATTGGCCTGCAGTTCAAGATGAAAGTGAAATTCGAATACGTGAGATTGTAATTAAACTACCAAAGCCAATTTCAAAAGGAACAGCACGTACATCTGATATTTTCAATTTTCCTTTTACATTTTTACCATTGATTGTTCTCTAAATTGAACAAATAAGCTCCTAACGCACGTTTTAATTTTTTCCTTACTTTGTAACATTGTTAATGGTAGCTATTTATGTAAACATAAACTCAAATGTGCTGACATTACAGGTGGCAAGTGTACCCCATACTTATGACGAAACTACCCCACTGGTGGGTGGGGTAGACACAGCAGTGTGTAATCATATTTTTAAATGCCTGAATTCATGCATTGAAATAAGCGTGGAACTGAAACAAAGCTTACATTAGTGTGCAATAGAATAACAGTGATGAAAAATGTGGGAATAGATGTGTTAACTTTCAAGAACTATGAGAAAAAGATTTTTTTTTTTTTTTTTTCAAATATGCCGAAAGTGCCCCACTCTCCCACTGAATGATATGATTGGCTGTTTTCTTGTATACCAGACAACAGGACTCCCCATGTATAGTATGACATAACCTGAAGTACTTCTACGTGATGTCTCGTTCCCTGAAGATACCTGAATATTTTTACATTGTGTACAGTAGGGTTTTCTTCTTTGTTTGATGTCATGTTGACTGTATATGTTATATCTGGTCTAGACCTATTTGACAGGCTACCAACAGCCTCCCTATATGGAAAATTTACACCTTCCATTCCATTACAGTCTTCAGAGTTGTCAGTACCTGAAACTGCAGGAGTTGTTGCGGGTTTTGTGCAGTCCATATTGTGTGTTTTCAACAACTGGTCCAAGTATGATTCTTGATGAATGTTGATTAAGCCGCTTGCATTTTAAATTTCAAGGTCCACAAGGATTTCAGGGTTTTCAGTAATTTTAACCTCAGATTCAGTTTGAAATTTCATCATGAACTCATCCATCTTGTCGTTCTCATTTGAAATCACAAGATCATAATCTACCCAGATGGCTAGAACTAAATTATCTTCATCATTCGCGAAGACCGACTTGTCTGTTATGAGTTGATGCAAGCCACGTGCCTTGAGAAAGTCAACAAATATTTTATTCCATGCACGAGGGGCTTGTTTCAGACCATAGAGAGGTTTCTTCAGTTTAACGACAGAGCCCTGTTCATCTTCAAAACCTTCACGTACAAGCATGAAGACATCTTGTTCCAAATTACAGTACAGAAAGGCAGTTTTAATGTCAAACTGCTTGAGGGACATGTTTTCCTTTTTAGTGTAGTCGATGAGGAATCTCAGGGTATTTAATGACACCACAGAGCGGAATATTTCACTATAATAAAGTCCTGCTTTCCGTTCACAACCACGTGCGACGAGTCTAGCTTCACATATGTTGTCATCTTTTATCTTAAATGCCCATCTACTAGAAAGTAACTTCTGATTTCTTGGGACTTCTTTGCCATCAACAAACTGAAGAACACCATTCTTCTTGAGTGGGAACTCTTCTTCCTTTATGGCTTTCAACCATTTACCCTTATATTCACCGGAAATAGCTTCTCGGTAGGACAGCATTACGTATTCTTGCAAATATTGGGGTATTCTTTTTATTCATTTCTGTCCTGGTGGTTGCAGTTTTCAATTTCAGTAGCTGTTTCAGGTAGATGGTCTAGCATTTCTGATGTTTTTGCTGTGTCTTGGTCTGAGGGGAAAACATGAAAGGGTTCATCGACTACATCATCTTGAGGCACAGTACCATAAACTGGGTTTACTTGAAACACTTTTGAACTTTAAAGATGTATAATTTTGTAACACTTCGAAAAAATTGGATGCCTTTAGTTTCAACTTATGGATCTCCTTCTAATTTAAGCATTACAGTAATAAAATGACAATTTTTTTTTTTTTATTATTTTTTTTTTAATTTTTAATTTTTAATTTTTTTTTTCTAGGGGTAAAGGCCTAATGTTACAAGTTTGATTCAATGTGGGTTACTTGAAACATGGAAAATGTTTTTAAAAAACATGAACAAGCATGATAAAAAATGACAAGTAACTTTGATGTATTTTATTCTTCAAATTGAACTAATAATCCTTGATTTGTATAATAAAAGTCCTGAACTACTTTTATAAATTACCATTCAATTAGATACTGATTGGTAAGGTAAATTTTAGTTTGTTTCTATTACCTAATCAGCATTAAGAATACAAATACATACACTATTTATACCTTAAAGACAAAGAATGGACAAATGAATTGAAAAAACAATGAATATCACTATTCCATGAGAGGACTGTAATTTCCTCGTATTTCAAACAAAGTTGGTGGAATGGAAATAATATTTTGTACTATATTAATACAGCTGCACCACAGATGAAATGAAAATTATATTTTTACGGGTAAACAGTAACGTCCTCGTATTTCAAACAAAGGTGTTAGATTACAAACCACGATTTTTTATGCTAATATAACCTTTATCTTCCTCCTGAGGGAATACGTACATATTTGCAGCTTTCCTTGTTTTCCTCATAAACCTAACAACATGTATGTCTCCATCTATGCTTACAATTTGTGCTACAAATCTTTTTCAGGTTCCTTTTTCGTCACTTCAACGTATTTGAGACTCACTAAAATGAAATCATTAGCCTTTAGGTTACACATATCTTGATTGTCTTCATTGTTTGGCTCTCCTGCTCCTTTTCTGATTCTGATGATGTATCCCCAGTCACTTCAAGAAAATCAAAATGATCATCTTCGTCACTAGTGGTATCATCCATCACTCGTGCTTTCTTTTGGTTTTTGACTCTTCTGGTACTGGTACGGATGTTCTTCACTGCGGGATTGTCAACAGAATATTCTTCATTAGAATACTGTGTCATCACTTCACATGCTCGAGTTTCCCTTTTCTTATTGATTGCTGGAATTGTTGGTTGTGTTTCATTTATCAACAATAATTCTTCTTCGCAAACACACTTCCCTGGTATAACAGAGAGACATTTCGTCGTTTTGTGGCTTTTTTGCTTTGAGTTTCGGTTTTCAGATATTTTTGATTGTGAACTGGTTTCAGATTTCCTGAATTCTTGAAGAAATTCTTTGAGGGAGTCAGTCCATGATGAAACATGAACTGTTTGGTTGTTTTCATTTTCTTTTGAGTTTCCAGGTACTGGTAGTTGTTTCAAAACTTTGTCTTCATTCAAAGACGAGTGGCTGTAGTTTCAAATCCTGCAATAAGATTTTGTTGTGAAGAACCATTTTCTGTTAGCTCAGTCAAACATTTCCTTAACAAATGTGGAAAACAGTGTTTTTGAATCGGACCCTGATGTTTCGTCTTCCAGTCATCAAGGACGGTTCTCCATTTTCTCTTCAGTGTTATACCCTTTATATTCTTGTATAACTTTAAGAGAGATGTGACAACTAGGTTATTGCCAATTACAGCTTTAGGAGCTCATTTATCAAATTTCTTCAAGTATGCAGCGGCAATGCTAAAAAACCAGTCCTTGGAAATAATTTAATTGAACCATCCATTCTTTGACCTATTGTACCTAGTTCCAGGTGGTCCTCCTTCTGTCCAGGAGTTGTAGAGATGTAACACACATACTGTGGTAGAAGAATACATGAAGATGTTCCACAAAACATGACTAAAGTACTACATTGACGGTTTCTTCTACGTTTGCAGGGCCTGGGGGTGTAGGCAGGAACAAGAATGTGGCTACATGGTGGTGACTCAGCTCGCCTCTTGCAAGTGCTGTGTTACACTTTGTTTACACTTGACGTCACACTCACTGCCCTACTAGTTTCCCCGAACCCTTTCAAACTCTCTTGCCCTACTAGGCTCTCTCCTGCGGAAACTGGAAAGCATCTGAAAGGTGTCTCACCTTCACAAGTGGTATCAAAATTTACATTCACGCTTCTGTTACAACCGGATTCACGTGTGCCTTGGAGAAACCCCTTAAAATTCAACTCACAGGCAATGATTGTGTTGACATTTACGTGTGCACTTATGTTACCACTTTCTTCGTGTACACTTGGAAACTCCTTCAATTCACTCTGATTTGTTATGTTGTTACAGGCATTGACAGAAAAACCCAGAAATGGTGTTGCGATACTACTTGTCTCCGTCTCCTCACTATTATGTGTGGAGGGTTCTGTCAGTGCAAAACCCTTAAATGACAGTTCACTACTTTGGCTGGGAGTTCCCGTGTTATTGTTGTTGCTCTCCTGTGTACTACCTGGTGAAATTCTCCAAACTCGCTGCAGTACTAGGCGTGACGTCGTCTCCTTGCCTCTCTTCCCTACAGGTGGTCGGGCTATCCGCAGATCGTCACGGTGCCGTTTCGTGACATGCTTGGACCCTACTTCACTAGATATGTGGAATTTCCCATTTTTTTCCACCACTCGCTCTGGCCCTGTCCATCTGGGTGCCAGTCCAGCACGGTACTTTTTCGCCCTGGCCGATAACGGGTTCTCTCTTACATACACGTACATCCTGGGTACAAGTTAGGGTGGCGGCCTCATGCTCTCTGGTACCCACACATTACAGAGGTTGATCTTGTTCGCCCTGGCTTCCTCATGTATTTGCGCCTGGTGTTCGACAATTTGTTCAGGTGGTCTGGGCGGGTTTTCATGGGGTGCTCCTGGAGCACGGAGTTCGCGACCTTGTACCATCTTGGCGGTTGTTTTCCTGGTTGCCGCTTTCACTCTATACAGTAGGCAAAACAGTACTTATGGGATCAATTCGGCCCACCTAGTGTGATCTTCGCCTAATCGGGCACGTAGTTGGATTTTTAAGTCTTGGTTACGTGTCTCGGTTGGGTTAGCTCTGGGATAGTATGCTGGGGTGGTACAGTGTTCTGTTCCCCACCTGGTACAGTACTCTCTTCACATTCGCACTACAAATTGTTTCACATTGTCTGTCAACAAATACTCGGGGTGTCCCCACTTCGGAAAAACGCATTCGGCATTACCTGTGCGACTGTGTGCTCACAAACATTGCTGACGGGAAATGCCTTGGTCCAACGTATGAAAGAATCCATGGCAACAACAAGAAATCTCTCCCTAGTTTTCGTACGCAGGTACGGATCCATCATGTCGATAGCTACTGTTTTTAATGGCTCGGTTGGCAGCATTGGCTGTTGTGGAGCATCGCCGTCTGCTCTCCGTGGCTTACGGGTGTTACATGTGATGCAGCTCTGTACATATTTCCTGACGTATCCCTAAATCCCTGGCCAGTGAAATAATTTCTGCACGTTCCTTCGTGTTTGCTCGGATCACGGGTGTCCATGCTCCAACCTGTCGTGTGCATATTTTAACACAAGTTTCCGCTTCTCTTTTGGTACATACGTATGCCATTGCGCACAATTACCAGGTGGTTTGGTTTGTATTTCTCTGTCCGCTACCCTCCAGTGTTCTGTGTAACGTGTGGCACAGTTTTGTCAGTGTTGCGCTGCATCTGGGGACTTTCTTATGCAGTGTGTACCTCCTTAACACGTCCCGTACATTCAAGGAAACAAGTTCGTCAGGTGGTGTGGCAACAATGTTTTGTACAACGAGAATTTGTGTTTCTGCATTTGGTATTGCACTGCAAGGTGGTAGTGCCTCTTCCCACTCTGCATCGTCAGTTACCGTTAGATTCGGACAAGGATCCTGGTCAAGGCGTCCGCGAGCTCGTTGGTTTTCCCCGCCATGTGTTCTACCTTGAAATTGTACTCCTGCAGTAATAGCGCCCAGCAGGCAAGTTTGCTTTTCCTGTTATGCATTCCCTCTAACCATACAAGGCATCGGTTGCCAGTTTTGAGTGTGAACTGCCTTTCTAGCAAGTTCGGCCGGTACTTCCGTAATGCATGTACAATGGCCAAACATTCTTGTTCATTAACATGATATTAACATTCTGCGTCCCTGAACTTTTCACTCTTTATTTTTCTTCTTTGCATTTACAACACTGCACTATCGACGTCACTATGATTTGCGCATCACTGGTCATCTGCTTCTCTGTTAGAGGCATTGCCGTCTGCTTCTCAGATATGATGTTGCCGTCTGTTCATATATGGTGTTGCAGTCTACTGCTCATATATGGGACAGCAGATACCGTCATTGATATGAGCAGCATAGACAGGCGGCTCAGTGCTGCATAAAACTGGTGTTTACTGGAGCGGTGGCTGGCTCCGTTTACGGGGTTGCTCTTACTTCCTAGGAGGGGTCTCTGACGGTTGTGGCTACTGGTACCTGGAACATGGCCGCCACATAGTCTCTCGGTTTGCCCAGGCTGGATCTGAGATCTACAGGCGCAGGGCAGCTGGACTCTGAGATGTGCCCTGCCTGTTTCTGCGTTGTCGGCCTGCTGGGCCGGTGTGGAGGAGTGAGCCTTTGGCAGGCTAGTTACCCCTGGATTGGGCACAGTCGGCGCCTGGTCTGCTGTTGTCTGACAGTGTTCCACAACAGCTGTCCAGAACAGCTAGGAGGCTGCGGCTAAGTCACCTCAACTGCCATCAGTGTAATGTGGGCTGCGATGTTCTCATGGCCTGGGTTGGTAGGTGCTGGGGCTGACGTCTCGGGTTTTCGGCCACGTCCGTGGTGAGGATCTGCAGTGTCTGGCTCTGCCGTCACTGCTTACTGTTACAGTCAGAACAGGAACAGCTTCTGCGGTTCCGGCAGGTCCACCCTCATGTTTCGGCTCGCGGACCAGAGACATAGCATCAGCATCTGTTGACCTGCGGGAAGAAGAAAGAGTACAGTACATAGAATCGCACACAGGACCAACTACAGAGAAAGTATTAGTGAAAAACCTGGAGGGGTAAGCCTCGGGCAGTCCCTGTACACTATCCCAGCATTGGACCTGGGAGGTGGCCTTTGTGTTGAATGGTGCCTCGCCTCGTAGAAGCTAGCAGCCTCTGCGTTGAGTCCGAACTGTGTGGCAACACAATCCGTGCTGACTGCTGCTGCTGGTTCGGGCTGTTCAGCTGCCTGGGAAACAGCCTCTGGTGTGCTGGCAGCTCTCACTGCGACCTCGGCTGATGAAGGATGGCTCTCGGCATGGAGCACTGCTGCTACGTCCATCGTTGCAGGTCCGTTGCCGAGTCGACTCGAAGGAGCCGGAGTGACTGGTGTAGCTCATTGTGGTACTGGCTCGGGATGAGCATCAGGTCTGGTGGCGCGACTTGCTGGTGTTCTCCTGGTGCCAGCGGTAGGTGATGAATGTTGGCGTCCTGGGTATTTATCCGCTGAGCTTCGCCAAGAGCTTTCCAACGTGCTCGGAGTCCACCTTCCCAGAGTCTTGGCCAACTTCCGGCAAAACGGTGACGGAGTAGATGGTAAAGTCCATTTAGAGATTCTGGTGCCTCGAGGTGGTGGGCGGCGAGCAGGCAATTGGTGCTGGTGGTTGCTTACTCCCATTGCTCATTGCTGGTGGTTTCGTCCATACGTCTTGGCATTTTCTTCCTCGTCGCCTGGTGCATTAGAGTGCAGCAGTGCCTGGGGGTATTGGACTGTTGTCAGGGCAGAGTCAGCGTATGGGCGCATCTGGCCTGTGGTTACTATCCTTATCGTCCCACAACAATTGTTAGTCTAATAAACATTGTCCTGTCATCCGATTACTTTATATTGCCCTTCCCACTTGCCTGCCAACCCTGTGCTGAATTGGATACGCCCTTTACTCAGGGGGTGACTTCAAAGTATAACGATTTCTCGCATATTGAAAGCGCAGACTCCAGTACGTGACAGAGGGTACTACTGGGCGATTTACATCTCCTGGCGCTTGCTTGCTCATAGCGGCTTTGGGCTGCTTGGCCTATGGCTTCAGGTTGTGGCATTGCTGTTGTTGGGTGCTCCCATTGCCAATCGCCTGGACGTCGTAAAGCATACCCTAGCAAGAGAAGGTAGGGGCTAGATTATTACCTCAGTGTTTCTTCTCCATGGAGCAAATATAATGCGGGGTAATTGGCTGTCCCAATGGCGTTGGTCCTGGTCTAAACCAAGGCATAGACACTTTTTGACTGGCCATTAGGGTTGGTCAGAACTCCACAGGGGAGAGCTGAAGACTGCTCTAAGGAAAGGCTTAAAAGAGCAGACTAGTCAGTGTCCAAGCAACGAGTGCTGAACAGCTGAAGACTGGTGTGGAGACACAGGCTCTCTCTCCTTTTATACTAAAAGGGCCGCTGTCTGATGCTGATTGGCTGGCGTCTCTAGGATGAGGGGTAGCGAATGCCTAACTTGTCTGGCATCACCGGCCAGTAGAAGGGAGGAAAGCAAAGACAAACGAAAATCATACCACTAGTGCTATCTAGCGGCAGGAAAAAGAGCCCGTTACCTAAGCTGCATAGTTATGGTGGGCTGGTGAATAAAACAATCTTTATTGCAGACAGCACAACCTTGCGTTACGTCGGGACAAGCAAAAATGCAAACTTCGAACTCCTGAGCAAAACTAACGTAAGGCTGGAGCAGTAGTCTTCTAATCTCCATTGTTGAAAAAGATGTCATGCTTCAAGGATGTTTACGGTTTGTTCATTTTTATAATGTAACCTAATTCCAATAATCATGTTGCACTCACATTCACTCCTAACCTAACTGGCCTTGGGCTATTTTTTGTTCATTGTATGTGTGTAAATGAAATATTAAATTTGCCTAAGTTTGTGTCCTAAAATATGCCCTGAATTATTAATTTACATTTTTAGTTTCAAAGCTAGAAAGGTATCAAATTACTGTTAATTTATGTTTCACCAAGATATATTTTTTTTTAGATGTAAAAATTGAACAGCACAATATATTGAATGTTTCAATCTAACACTTATTAACTAGTCTAATGGTTTTCATCGGTATAACAGTTTTTTACACCTGAATTTGCCCTTGTATTTCAAATACGCAGCATTTGAGGGAATTTACTTCTCATACATAACCACTATTAATATCTTCCAATATTTCATACACAATTTTTCAAAATTGTTGCAGTCCCCAAATCTGTTGTACATACAAGACAATCACAGACTTTTGGTTCAGAATCAATTTTACAAGGCGAAGGAAAAGCAGCGCAAAAAAAAAGAATAGGGGTAGAATTAAGACAATAGAGAAAAGAAAAGAATGAAATACAGTACGAGGAAGGTTTTTCAGGAAAAAGTGAGAATGGCACAGAGGGTAAAGAAAAGAAAGAAAAAATAAATGCAGACAGGCTACAACTTTGTACAAGAAGCATTTTTTTTTAAACATGGAAATCTGATAATATGATGTTTTGAGTGATAATTATTTTTGTACTGTGATTTTAACAGTGTACAAGATATTTTCGTACTCTGAGCTAACCTCGCCTGGTGCAACACATTATCTTAACCTAGCTGCACCTTTAATCCATCAAAAGCATTTTTTTTCATCCCCCAAACCTAAGGTCACCCTTCCTGTTCAACATATGGGCTTTTAATTCACAACAGTTAGGTTTACGCTTTTCAACATTGTCAATCCGCTGCAGCAATTTATTTTCACTGAAAGAAACTGAGTAACCTAAAACCTTCATTTTCCCCGTTTTTTTCTTATTTAGTAAGGTGACTTTATTATTATTATTATTATTTATTTATTACTATTCAATAGAGACTTGAGAGTTCAAGTTTTTTTAATTCAAGTCGAGTTTGAGAAAGTTTTTTAAAAGTTTCGAGTTTAGAGTCAAACTCAAGTAGAAAATGTGTTAGTCTAAAAGGATTCAATAAATAATCATATGCAAGTTACCTTTCAATTTTAATACAGTAGAATCCCGCTTTAGCGTGCACGACAACTGCAAGAACACTGGTAAAACGAGGTCTTTTTGAGGAACCGTCAAAAAATCACAAAAATATTCCATGAAAAATTGTAATTATACGAGTTGAAACATGCGACGAGATCGTGTGAAGCAGGCTTGCGGCGGGACTCGTGACCGTGTGAAGCAGGCTTGCTGCAGGACTTGTGACCGTGTGGAGTAGGCTTGCAGTTGGACTCGTGACCGTGTGAAGCAGGCTTTCGGCGGGACTCTTGACTGTGTGTAGCGCGCTTTTGTTATCTGTCTCCCGTAACTCCACTCCCTCGTCACGCCTCCGCGTGCCCCTCTCATGTGTCACATTATTTCGCATTGCCTCCCAACCACCCTCTTTAACAATACCAATTGCTTTGTTCAATAAATACAATCTCGCCCTTTCTACCTTGACCCCGTTTTCATGAACCAGTTCAACTTTTTCCGTAGTCGTTCGCGGTCATTATGGTATCAACTGTGGTTGGTTTCAAACAACTTGGCGTGTGAAGTTTAAACGTTATTTTTAACTGAAAACAAATTTCATTCCAACATAACAGTCCAAGCAATAGCTGGATTCGAATACAGCTACATATTAACAACCTTTCACCAGTTTTTTTTGTTTCATACTGTGGCATACCAATTAAATATAGGGCCACAACTGCTACTACTACTACTACTATTGCTGCTACTACTACTACTATTGCTGCTACTACTACTACTGCTGTTATTACTGCTACTACTACTGTTATTACTATTGCTACTACTACTACTTATACTACTGGTACTACTACTTCTACTATTGCTGCTACTACTTCTACTACTGCTACTACTACTACTGATAATACTGCTACTACTTCTACTATTGCTGCTTCTACTACTATTGCTGCTACTATTACTACTACTACTGCTACTATTACTACTACTACTGCTACTATTTCTGCTACTACTATTGCTGCTACTACTACTGCTACTACTGCTACTACTACTGCTACTATTACTACTACTGCTACTACTAATACTGCTTCTGCTACTACTACTATGGCTACTACTACTGCTACTTTTACTACTACTACTACTTCTGCTACTTCTACTACTGCAACTATTACTACTTCTACTGCTACTACTACTGCTACTACTTCTACTATTGTTGCTACTACTACTATTGCTGCTACTATTACTACTACTGCTGCTACTATTGCTACTACTGCTACTACTACTATTGTTGCTACTACTACTACTGCTACTGTTACTACTACTGCTACTACTACTTCTGCTACTACTACCACTGCTACTACTACTATTACTACTGCTACTACTACTGCTGCTACTACTACTACTGCTGCTACTACAATTCTACTACTACTACTGCTACTACTACTTCTGCTACTACTACTTCTGCTACTACTACTGCTGCTACTACTACTATTACTGCTACGACTACTACTGCTACTATTTCTACTAATACTGCTACTATTACTACTACTACTATTGTTGCTACGACTACTGCTACTACTACTGCTACTGGTACTACTGCTACTACTTCTGCTGCTACTATTACTACTACTGCTACTACTACTGCTACTGCTGCTACTACTACTGCTACTGTTACTAATATTGCTACTACTACTATTGCTACTGCTACTACTACTACTACTGCTACTACTACTACTGCTCCTACTACTACTGCTACTGCTACTACTACTGCTACTACTACTACTGCTGCTACTACTACTGCTACTGCTACTACTACTACTACTGATACTGTTACTACTATTACTACTGCTACTAATACTACTACTACTGCTGCTACTAATACTACTACTTTATTTTATCGCTGTGCTATAACGAACGTAATCTTAATCCATTTTGATAAAGTTTTCTTGAATTTTTTGCTGGTATTGAGTAAGTCTCCCACCATGGAGGTTTTGTTATTTGAAAACGTATAACTTTCCAGTGAATACCGTATTTACTGGCATAATTCTCGCGCCCTAATTTTATGGTGCCGAATTATGGGGAATATATTACTTTTATATTTCTTCGTGTTATCGATTTCTGGTTGCCGCGCCCCCGCTGGCTGTAAACATGTAAACAAAATCAGCCAAGGTGTTTATTTGTATGCTGGTGGGTTTTTTAACGCGAAAGGAATAGTTTACATTTATATTCATTTTTGTTTAGTACGAATGCATATGGGTTAAATATACCAGTCAAACTGCTGTATTTAAACTTCAGGTAATTGCGTGTGCAGAGGAACACGGCAATTAAGAAGTGGTCAAAAAATACAATGTTTCTGAGTTTTAACGTGCATGTCATGTTTACCCAATACTGGGCTGCTGTTATATTGTGAACTGAACATATAACAACGGCAGTGGGGCGGAGGCTGGCCAGATTAATCGTGTAGCGACCGACCGACAGACAGCTGCATGCTGCAGCATCCGGCCTCGTTGCAAGGATCTATGTGCTCGCCCAGCTACATGCACACAGTAATGTTTTCGCTGCCAGCCCCAGCCAACAAGTCATTTAATTTTGAATATGTATCTTCACATCTATTATAAATAAATAAAGTGCTGTGTTTTTAAAAAACGTATCCCCCGCAGTTGGCGAGAGATTACTTACAGTAGACCCCATTTTAATGTTTGCATGCACGTGTCTTGGATTTTTTTCCCCCTATAATTCACGCACCCTTTTTTTTTTGGCACTAAAATCCCGTAAAAAAGGTGCGAGAATAATGTGTGCGGAGCAGCTGTGACGGGCTAGTTATCGCTTGCAGGGCAGTGCTTCGGCGGCCGAGTAAGAGAGAGCGGGAAATGCTGCGTAGGTCGGGAAACTGATTGGAGGACAATGCTGCATAGACCAAGGAGCTGATTGCAGGCTGAGTGGCTATACTTACTTGGCGCGGTCAGATTTTCCGCTCGTTTTCATGCATTCAGTTATCATATAACAGGATATTTTTACATTATGGTGGTTCGAACACAATTTAAAAGCAATTTTGGTGCAATTTTCAAGTAGTAGGCCGTACTGGGGATCAAAATTGGTCTAATTCGATGACAGCGAGGACACTCTTATAGCGAGGATCGAACCTGGAACCGTGACATCTCGCTATAACGGGACTCTACTGTATATTAATCTCTGAATATGTTGCATAAGAAATAATACCTACAACATACATACCTTACTACTTTAGTTTTATTTTCATTTAACAAATATTGCAAGAAATTAATGTATACATAAAAACTGCATATTCATTGTAAACTGGTTAAATCATTGCTGGATAGCTAATGCATATAGAAATAAAACAATTACTTTAATGAACTGCTAAGTAACACTAAATTTCTTATTAAGTCTTTCATGCAGAAATACGAGTTCTGTGTTCTGCAGTTAAATTTTCATGTCTGCTGGTAATTGTATTTCCAGCACAGTAAAAGAGTCTTTTGCTGTCCACCTGAGTGGCTGGGATGGCCAGGTGATGTCTAGCAACAGCTTCCAGTTAACTAAACCTTTATTTGTTGTGCTACCATTCACAAACACTACTGGTTCTTGGGATAATTGGTTCAGCCAGAAATATTTTCATTTGGTTTTGGGTTCCATCATACTTCGTCACTGTATGAACACAAAATTAATAGTTAGAATTGAATCAATTTAATTGAGTTGGGGGTGCTGTATCACATGTGTAATTTGGTCATAAAAACCAATACAAGTTTAAAATTGAAAAAAGATTCTAACAGCAACTAGCTTAGTCTTTTATTTTTTAAAAAAACCTGCATCTAAAGACTGTGCTACAATCCAAATACATTTGATAATTGACACTTTTTGTACAAATTTATAATTGTTTGGCGAACATTAGAGAGCCTCGCCACTTTCTGCAGACATAATATGTTTGTTGACAACACTTATTATTTCCTATAGTATTGGAATTTTCATTGGCATGGTCAATAGGCTGTAGCACTGTCACCATTCCTGATACCGTCTTTGCCAGTTTGAATTAAGTCTGCTATCACAGCCTCTTTCTGCTCTAAAATTCTGGAAAACATCAAATACTTGCTGTTCCATCTGGTCTAGGTGATGCTCTAGCAAACCCATTTGTTTTTGCTTGGAGTGCAGTCTTCCAACACTGCTGTGATTATAATGTGATACTATTTCACGAACAGAAGCCACCAGATGTAGCAAACCTAGCCATTTCTTTGCAACATGAATGGCTGGTTACAGAGTACGGACAAAGCAGGTAAGGTGGTTAAATCTTCCACCTGAAAGGGCGCTACTTATGTTCCGTGCACTGTCCGATACAATGTACAAAGGAACACTCGCATTATCCAGCCCCCGTGATTGCAGAAGTTGTGACAGCTTTGTATTCATTGCACTTCCAGTATGGTTGCCTGGGAAGTGTGAAATTTCTAAAACATGTTTCTTAGTTCAAACTGGACATCTAAGGGAAATGTAGCCATCACCTGCTTGAGACGTCTACATGGCTGTAGTAAGAGAGAGGGAATGCAAGCCATTCTCTAAGTCAGTCGAAAGTTCAGTTTTAAGAATTTTGACCTGCTCTTCATACAAGGCAGGTACAATGTTCTTGGAAAATAATGTTTCCGATGGTAACTAGTATCTGGGTTCCGTTACAGAACAGAGGTTCCTAAAACCATAGTCTTCCACTATTGAGTACGTTGCATGTCCATCGCAATCATTTTACCAACACTTGCCGTTATTTCCCGTGCACATGGATGATACTTTGGAAAAAAAACCATTGGATTAGTGAGCATAACGCTAATAAATGATTTTAAGTCCACGTTCAGTTTAATACCTTGATTTTTACACCTGTGGGACGCTGGAAAAGGTTAGAAATGGTTTTCAGGGGGCAGTGCAGGTGAGGTCTAGGATGTGATTATACCCAGTTGGTGCCAGATACCATCGAGGCGACGTCAATGTGATTGCTGACACTCTTAACCTCGGGGTTGTGGACCGTCCACTCGGACCCAATCTCCTCGCCGATGATGCTGGTGACCTCTGCCCTGTTGATTACTGCTTCAGATGAATGATGTTTGTTAAGCAGTAGCTGGTGGGCCGACTACGTGCCATTTGTTGATCTTGGCAGGAATATTGACTAGACATTAAACACTCGCATACGTGGATTGTCAGGGCCAATCACGTGCCCATAAAATACAGAACAATACTTACTGACACTTGCAAAACAAATGGTTAACATAGAACTTGACTGAGCGGGTATTGTGAAGGGCCCGTCCCGACATGCATAGAGTGATCGAAAATAAATGCCATACTGAACAGTTCACAGGCATATTAATTTCGATGAATTTACATCTTCCCCCTAGGAGAGCACTTACATGAACACTGGGTGGCAATAACCGGCTACTACGGTGAATGAATTACGGAAAAACGGAAGCTTCCCGGGGCAATGCTTACTCCACGAGAAGAGGTGTTTACCAGGTGGCTAGAAATGAAAAGAAAATTCCAGAATTACGTTACTGTCTATTGAAGTGAATGTCCATATCAAAAGTTGAAGACCGCCCAGCACGCACGGGAAAATGCCGGAGCTCACGACATGCACTCCACCTTCGTCTGACACTACTCGCTTACTGACCTTCTTGCCTGATGGGCTCGCCTCAACCTACCCACGCACCACAGTGGCACTACTTTCTGCTACAACTTGCATTTCTTTATCTTGCAACATGCTATTAAATAGACATACATATTAAAAATTACAAAAGAACCCTGCAATACAAAACACATATGAATGGAATGGACAGAACACTAGATTCATAATGGAATACATGATGGTATGTTAACAATGCATTATAAAACAAAAGAAACAAAACAATCGATAAATCCCTTAATAAGCATAACAAATAATGTCTGACATAAGCCCTGGACTCTTAAATTCAGTTATTATTGGGCTTAGTTCGCCTCCTTCTGCATCACTGCATCTTTGGTCGTCATGGCGACCACCGGCTGCTTTGCAATGGTGTGCCCTTTAACTGTGATGCTCCTGATCGCTGCCACAGTGCAAAAAGGCAAAAACTTGATCCCTCGCACATGTGAGGACATACATTCCACTTCACCGGCTGTTGAGTAGAACAGGTCTCCAGCCTGCCATCTACGACACGCCATCCCTCTACTTCCTGTTGCGCACATTAACTGGTTTTTCCTGCATAAATTTGTAACTTTTCCTTGCCTCAGCGATTTCCCTGTTCAAATCACTGATTAAGCTCTTATCTGCTGTCCTATACTTCCGATTCTGGGTCCCATGAACTTGGCGTTAAGATTGGGCATGACCTGAACTCACGCTTAATATATAAGAATGCTTTCTCCGCCTCGCTTACCCACTGAAACATTTTCTGCGGTGAAAACAGTTCTGTCAATGGCACGGTAATTGTTGTGAACCCTGGGATGTACTCTTGCAGCCAATTAATATGCCCGAAAAACTTTTGTAGTTGCTTGTGTGTCTTGGGTTGCGGATAGCGGTCAATTAGCCTTAGCTGTTCTGGATTTGTCCGGTTTCCTTCCTGAGCAATCACATGGCCTAAGAAATCTTTACTTGTTTTACCCACATGGCATTTTTCAACTCAGCACGTGAGGTCATTGATTGTGAGCCTCTCCAGGAACTACCAAATGATGTACGTGTTCCTCCCACCTGTTTGGCCAGATAATTACGTCATTGAGTTATGCTGGCATATACTCTCCAATAATGCCATCCAGTACATGTACCATCGTTGCCTAGAATGTCTCAGGTGCACATTTCAAACCAAATGGCATCGCACAAAATTGAAAACGTCGACTATCTGGGGCCATAAATGCAGTTTTTGCCCTATCCTCGAGTTTTACCGGCACCTGCCAATACCTGCTTTTCAGGTCCGGAGATGTTCAAACTTTTGACTGTCCCAGTGCACTTAATGCATCTTTTACGCTGATGTATGGTGGAAGCACACTGCGCTTTACTTGGTGAAATGGCCGAAAGTCCACACAGAATCGCTATGTTCCATCTTTTTTCGGAGCTAGTGTGATAACGGAATTAAATTGGCTATTTGTCGGCTCTATCACTCCGTCATCAAGCATATCTTGAATTTGCTTCTTTAACATTTGTGTCTGATACGGTAAATAACCTCATGGACTCGTGTGTGCCGGCTTTTCATCTACAAGTGGAATCGCACCCTCAACTACAGTAGTTCGTTTCAGTGCACTTCGTTTCAGTGCATCTTTTCTGCCAAATACATCACGGTGTTCGTCAAGGACATGCTGAAATGTGGCCTGGTGTTCGAGTGGGACCTGATTGTCGAATTTCCCTAGTTTCACTTCGGGTAGGATATCTGTGGAACAGCGGTCCAGATTATACATTGTGCGTATCTCTTTCATGACAAAATGTATTCGTCTTGCGGCTGGTTCCACGATTGTATTTTGTTCTTTCAGCTATAATATCCCCAAAATAGCTTCCTCACAGATGTCCGGTGTCACAATGACTGCTGTTTTTGTCTCTATGTCACGGACTTGAACAGTTACTACTGCCTGTCCTACAGCCGTACTACAATGCTCATTTGTGGCCAACCGAATCATGTGGTCTATATGCATCACGTCTCGCTTGGGTACAAACATCGGTCATACGAAGTTATGTGAGGCTGCAGTATAAATTAGAGTGTTACACAACTGACCGTTGATGGAAACCAAAATGTGAATAAACGGCACATGACTACTACTAATCTGCTGTACTAAAGTTTGCTGTGGGGTTAATTTTGTATTTGTTGTCCGAATTCTGGCAGGCAGGGTATCGGAAGATTTTGGACCCCCTCACCCCTGCAACCCGTTTCCCTGTTGCTTACGTTCTGCCACTTCTTTTAGCTACCTCATATGCGGATTGTTCGGACATGTATTGTGCCAAATATATTGTTGGTTTGGGCAGTACCTGAATGGATGTCAGGGTGGATAATCCGGATTCCATCCTTGCAGTTGAATGTTGGCCTTACCTGCTGAGTTCCACTATTGTGGTTTCTGACCACTGGACTCCATGGCTCTGCTCTGCTTCTGGTACTGTTTGTACACATTTCCATGTGATTGTCCACTATACACTTTTTCATGCAGTGTACCACTATACACTCTCTCATGCATCTGTCTGCTATAACTACGAGACTGCTGTGGGAAATTTTGTGATGTGCCGGAATGGTGTCCAAAATTATTGCAGCATGCATTAAGTCCTCTAACATGTAATTACACAAAGGTATTAAGGCTGCTCTGAACTCAGGCCTGACGGTTTCTGCTATCACTTCGAGCACTTCTTGCTCTGGCGAATGTGGGTGAAACCATTTAATAAGATAATTGTTAAGTGTGATAAAATCTGTTAATGACTCGCCCAATTGTTTAACCTCCAGTGTCAGTCTGCTCTGGGTCTGTACAGAGGTGAAGACCCCTCGAAATCTGCACTGGAACGAGTGCCGAAACTCCCACTGAAGTCCGTAATGATTGAGAGATGTCCACCAAAAGTGCAGGTCTCCGTGAAGTTGCGCTCTGACACAACTGGCCCATTCATCTCTGCTTACCCCGTACCTGGTGAGGCAGGATACACAAACCTTCCGAAAATGCTGCCTGATCTTCCGTCGGTGTCCCGGTGAACATGGACAAAGTCTGAAATTTTGACCGTGATTTTGCAGTGATCGGTCTTGGTGGATGTTGAGGTAGGTTGGACTCAGCGGTTCCACTTTGTGTCGCATTTTCTGTTCTCGCTGTTTGTGGTATTATTGTTGTTGTGCAGTTTGTCACGTATAGATTGATGAGTGGGAAATATGGTAAGTTTTGCAGGTAGGTTGACATTATTGATGGGTTAATATGTGTGGAAAGTATGTGTGGTAGTGGCGGGAAAAATGGAGTGGGTGGTTGGAATGTGTGAGGTGCGGGTAATGAGGTAGGTTCGGTTGGCAGGAGTTTTTTACATTAGCGAAGTGTGCGGTGGGAGCATGCTGCGTCTGGTTCAGGCTGCTCTCCTCCCATACTCTGTTACCACTCCCCTCCACTACTCTGTTCCATTCCACTTGTCACATTACTACCATCCCGTGCCACCATCACTTGTGAAAGGTTACTGTTTACATTTACTGCCACATCATTATCCTACTGTCCTAAAAATTCCAACACCTGGTCACGTGTGGTGTATGCGGCTATGTTTTGGTTTGTTTATGTCCTGCCTAAATTTCGTTGAACTTGCATGACACGACTGGCAAATAAATTTAGCTCCAAGATTGATTTGTGTTCCGTGTCACCAAGACATTCTTGGTGATACTTTGTGTCACACCATACGCACTGGAGTACAATGGATCCCTGGCGATTACATAAAAAGATGTCACAACATTTAGGAAATGTTTAATTTGGAAAATGCTCAGTTTTAAGTTTCACTTGTGTCGAAAAGTTTTGATTGTCCTGTATAATTTCACTGCTACTGTCTCTTAAGTCCTACGGATGTCACCAGTGTGGTTGTTCGCAAGACTGGTTTTGCGACGGCATTGGCTATATACCACTGTTTTCATTCACTGATTGGTTACTGGTTACCATAGGATGCAAACAGTCCAGACACCACAAAACCTGAACACTGTCAGTAATCCTGCCAGCCATGCTTAGTTTGTAAACAAAGCCATGTGCGTGGGCGATGTGGGTGTACCGACATGGTCGCGTGGGGTTTGGGAAGAGGAATCGCCCTCCCCTCTCGCAACACAGTTGATCTGCTTATGTGGTGCAGGGGTTATCGTCCCAATACTCAGCTGTGCACCAGAAGGGTCAGCTGGCTGTTGGAGGCAGAAATTTGCGGGGGGAGGGGTAGCCTCCACCCCATCGTTTCTCCTTCTTGCTGTTTCTCTCTGCTCCTCCCTCCAAGTGGTGTGGCATAGTTTATGGCGTAGCATCACTTTTTGATGGTTGACACACTTTCCAAATGTCTGCATGGTATCCCACGACGTCCTAATGCTGCTGTTGCCACTGCTGGTGCCTTCCTGCCATCCTCTCGCCATTGCAGGCAGGAAAAGATTGGGGAAATTAATATTCAGGAAAACTAGCAGGAAATGTTTTAAAAAATTTTGGCGGGACATTTGGCCACACAGAGAGGCACCAATTTGACGCCTGTGGGGCACCAGAAAATTGTATAAATGGTTTTTGGGGCAGTGAAGGTGAGGTCTAGAATGTGAGTATACCTGGTTGGCGCCAGATGCCATTAGGCGACATCTATGTGATTTCTGACTCTCATAACCATGAGGTTGCAGACCGTCCACCAGGACCCAATCTTCTTGCCAATGATGCTGGTGATTTCTGCCCTGTTGATTAATGCTCCAGATGACTGATGTTTGTTAAACAGTAGCCGGAGGGCCAACTACATATCATTGTTTATCTTGGTGGGAAAATTGACAAGATGTTAAACACTCGCCTACGTGGATTGTCAGGGCCAACGACAGACCAATAAGATTCAGAACAATGCTTACACTTGCAAAACAAATGGTTAATGTAAAACTTGACTGAGTGGGTATTGTGAGGGCCCATCCTGACACGAATAGAGCGATCGAAAATAAATGCCACTTTGGACAGTTCACAACATTAATTATTTCGATGAATTTACATCTTCCTCTATGAGAGCGCTTACATGAACACTGGGTGGCGATAACCAGCCACTACGTGAAACTAAAAAAGTGTCTTATGACATACAATGAATTACGGAAAAACGGAAGCTTCCCGGAGCAATGGTTACTCCACGAGAAGAGGAGGTGGCTTACCAGGTGGCTATAAATGAGAAAGTTCCAGAATTACGTTACTGTCTATTGTAGTGAATGTCCACATCAGAAGTTGAAAACCATCCAGCACACACAGAAAATGCCGGAGCTCACGAAACACAATCCACCTCCATCTGACACTACTCGCTTACTGACCTTCCCATCAGACTTGTGGGCTCCCCTCAGCTTACCAGCGTGCCAGAGCGGCACTACTTTCTTCTACAGATTTCATTTCTTTATCTTGCAACATGCTATTAAATAAACGTTCATATTGACGCCATCGGGTGAGTCATGAGACGAAGGATGACACAAATACTTACTGATAATTTGGGCGACAGTGGTGCTTCCCAATCACTGCACTATTTGAGACTCAGTGTTCTCATGGATGCTGTGGGTTCTGTGTGTCCATTTCACCCGTGCATACTTACAAACAAGTAGACAATACTAAACTTCGTGCCAATGAAATGATTGTCTCGGTCATGACTAGCCAATTCCGCTTGGGGTGCTCCCCAGCCCACAATTAGTCTCGCAAATTCCTAGACGGGTGATCTCAGGGAGGTGCGTGAAAGCACAGACTTCACAAGGGAAGAGGGCCGACAGCTGCTACGGTGGACTGATGGTTTTTCCCTGAAGACAGGACACTGGGAATTACAAAAGAAACTCTTAATACCTATTAACATGTGTGATTACTCGGCATCACTTACGCAAACTCGTCGGGGCTCGCCCTTCAGCATGTGGGTAGTGTGGTGACGGGCTATACTCAGAACCGGCTAGGACTGGAATTATTGCACAGTACACTAATTACGAAATTACATAAACCCTTGAATGATACATGAAACAAGATTAATATTCACAATAAACACACACATGTGTGAAAACAAGCTTAGTTGACGCGGATGATGCTGAATGAAATTCGTAGCGGACCCCGTGGTGCAGGTGAAATTGCAATATTTCTATGTGGAAACTGCAAACTAAATTCAGACAAAAGGTTACTCTTGCTGAGAAAATTATTATATTTACTATTGCAGTGGTTACAGGTGTGTAACATGCCTGATGGAGGTAAAATAAAATATTACTGTGACCACATGGTCAAGTACAAAAGCATCGATTTATGAGAAAAATACATTGAACCCTGAATAAAACTGACGTAGAACCCTGAAATAAAATTATTGCACTACAATATTACATAAATTAGCTCTCAAACCCAACTATGGCATATATAAAGACTTGGCACAGTCGGCCACGTGGTTATACGTGATATTGCCATAAAATATTCAAACACGAAAAATTACCCTCAAATACATACATAAAAATAAAGCCCTTAAAATTGCATGTAGCAATAACGCAGAACTCTCTACGAAATGCCATAAACATAGGCAGATGGTGCCTGATTCAAATTGAGCGGGTCACGTGACCTCTCCGACATCTTTCTCCTCCTCCGCGATTAATTTAAAAATGCCGCAAGGGCGCAAGAAATTAATAAAGCAGAAGCATAATGCTGGGAAATAAGTCTGACAAAAGTACGCAAGCAAAGATTAACCAGTAAACTAAAATAACTATGGAAACATAAATACGTGAACAGAAGTTGTAGTGGATACGTGACAGTGTCTTACCTCGCCAGCTCTCCTCGAAAGACTGTCCAGAGACAAGTGTCGCACAGACCTACCATGGCCGCCTACAGGGTTCACTTAAGTGGAAGTACTATGCACGCCGAGTAAAATATTTAATTATTGAAAAATGAAATGGCACAAATAAAGTATTGTTTTACATTCCATAATTTTCTTATGAATTTCAATATTGTTTTAGTGTCACTTTATGATGGCGTTCCTGTCGAAATATTAAGTGTTATTATTCTTGGTGCCACAGGCACTTTGAATATTATAACCACACAATTTAAAGATAGTTACATACACCTGAACACTTTTTAAGACATATGAAACACTGTGGATACGATAGAACACATTTTAAACTGCAAATAACATTTATACGAAAGTTCGAGAATATTGGCCTCTCTGCATACATGCGGGGCTTGTGACTCTTGCGTGGTGAGCAACATCATGGTCTTTAGCACCACTGGCTTTAAGCCGGCGTCAATATCAAAATTACAATAGAACACTGCAATGCAAAACACATATGAATGGAATTTATTAAACACTAGATGCGTAATGATGGTATCGATGCTTTTTAAAACAAGCGAAACAAAGCAATCAATAAATCCTTTAATAAGCATGACAAATAATGTCCGACATAAGCTCTGGACTCTTAAGTCTAATTATTATAGGGCTTAGTTTGCCTCCATCCGTCTCACGGCATCTTTGGTCGTCATGGCAACTACAGACTGCTCTGCAGTGGCATGCACTTGCACTGTGCTTCTCCTGCTCGCTCCTGCGACTGGGCGCACGCTCCACCCATCGGTAGAGCGCATAGCCCTGTTGCGGTGAAATAGCAGGTCATGGTCGGTCAAACGGTCTTAGAGGTGGGAGCCCGTGGCACACTTCAATTTTGTTCACTTTGTAATTTTTGTTTTTATGTAGCTCAACTTTTTAAATAATGTTGACTCTCTGGTATGCAAACTAAGGTGCTGTATCAAATTTCTTGTTGACGAAAAAAAATTCCACACAAAAATTTTACAAGTATTACTTGCTCATGTATCCCCTTACTGCAAATTAATCATATTGAAAGGATGTACTTCCTTTTCATGTTCAAATTTCCACGTATCGGGTATAATGAAATTCTGGTATTCACTGAACACACGTATTCAAAATAACCTTTTGGATAATTTCAATTACAAAAAAAAACATGATTTCATTCGACTTAAGAAATTACAAAATTATACCGCAAGCCAATAAAAAAACAAACGGTAAACACTTCACATCTAAGAAATGGTCTCAGTATTAAGTTCACTACAGCCAGCACAACATTCAAACTTTCACAGATAATATTTGTTATACACTGTCTGGAATTTAAACAATAAATATAGCCTATTTATTATCAATTTATCATGCTTTTACATTAAATATTGGTCCTTTACTGTTACTACACTATTTTTTAACCAAATACATTTCACGTGGATGTTATTGTCTCAAGTGTATTAAAATATGGCGCCTTTTTGTGTATGATTTCATGTTTTAATGAGCTTGTGATCGCGAACGTGAACATGACACAACAAAATTTCTTATATGGTCACACTTTGCGAAATTATTTCTCATTTAGAAACTATTTTGAATTTAAATTTTTGACAATTCTATTGTTAACGAGATAATGTATCTGCAACACAATAGTTAAGTTGGCGAACATTCTGATTGTGTAAATGGCTGCTGTGTGTAGTTTTGTAAACAATTATGTAAATATGTTAGATGTACGCACGGCCATAGAAGACAGGTCTGGACACTTGCCTGTCGGACAATGTTAGGGAATTGACCCCCTTATTGACTGATTTAGTTCATGCAGTAGCCATAGAGCACTGCAAGCAAACTAGCATTGTTAGCTGACGCCATCTGCTCTCCCAAAGCCCGTAAGGGGCAGAGCAAACACGTGCACGCACATGTACAGTAAGTAGACCTGTTGAAACAGGGCATAAGTCAGCTAGAATACAAGATGCTCAGGGATGCCTTGTCACACAATGAGATTTAATAAAGCCCTGATGTGTTTTAAGTGCCCTCGCAGGCCTCTGTGTACCTTTGAGTAATTTCTTGTACTTTTCATTCTTCACATATTCCATCCTCAATTCATTTCATTCTTTGCTTTTCATGAATTAAAGGGTTTTGTGTCTTGTCTTTGAATTTATGTAACAGTTGCGAGCAGGTAAGCAATATGTATACGAGTATTAATATTTCTTGGTGCAAGAAAATAGTCCGCACTGCTTACTTGCCCGCCAACACCGGCCAGCATGCTGTGCAAGGGAAGTCAGTGATATCTCCAAGTCTCGAGGGTGTGGACGTGCGGACCGACGGGGTCGCGTTTCGCATGCTCTTACAGACCTTCAACTTTTGTTTCTAATCATTTCACTGAAATAGACTATAATTACCATCATTTTTGTTTAGTTGTCCATCCGAGACTCTCCGTGCTTCTCTTCCCTGTGGCTTGCATCGCCTGGGAAGACATAACTTCCATTTAATTGTTATGTGGGCGCGTGCCTTTTTGTTCAGTGCTACCCTACCAGTGGATTTAAGGCCGCAAGTGTTTGTAGGTTTCTCTCATCAGAAGAGTTTTAGTAAAAAACCATTTATTTACGCCAAGTAATTATGCGTGTCTTCATTCGGGTTGCCTACAGGCTTTAGGGGTGCAGGCCCACACATTTCCCGCCATTTTGTGAGTATTTACAAAGTATTTTACGTGTACTTATCAGTGTTTATTCGCAGTGTTATGTATGGGTGTGTGGTTTGCCTTAAGAACCCACTGTGTATGACACATAATTTAGTAATACCTAATTATGTAGAAACACCGGAGGGATGCCGCCTTTGGCCATCGGCACACAGCCCTGAGGAAGCAGTCGGCTCTACACTACAAGATGACATTGCACCCGATGCAATGTTTGGTGCCCATGTAATACAACAGAGGTTTTAAGAGTTTTCATTGTAAATTTCCTACCCGAACTCCCAACCTTAAATTTACCATCTTTTGCTCCAACATCCACTGTCAAATGGCTTGCCTGAACGTGTGGCCAAGTTCTACCATTTTCTGAGCATTTGACTCCCGTCATAGCATTGCTGGTATAGGGATAATACCATAGAGATATGAATGTCATTTTCCCATTTTAAGAAAAAATTGCAATTCCCCACTACTTCAGTAGCAGCGCTCTGCAGCTGGGTTTATGAACTAAATGGGTTAATACGGGTGTCAACTTTTCAAGCTAGTGACCAGACCTGTCTTCTGCGGCCATGGTTGTATGCATGGTTGCATGGTTGAATATTTCGATAAATGTCTAATTTGTAAGAACGGTCAAATGCAACTAAAACATTTAAAAATTTGTTTTGATACTTTACGTAAAATTGACAACATGGCATGATAATTTTATGTTTAAATAAAATATGTATTTATTATTGTGATGTATGTTGAATATTATAAAAAGAATAATACGAAAATATATTTACATGTAAGTAAATTAATGTGATTCACTTCATACATAATTATTTAATCCGGGTAAGTGAATTTTAGAGCCACTGGCCTATTGAAAACCCTAACTCGACTCGTCTTGTTTAACTGGTCGTGTCGAACACGAGTACTGATTAAAATCTCGACTCGAACTCTCAATTCGAGTACTCACAGATCATAACTATTCAAGAGTTATAGGGCTGTTCCGATACTAACTCTAGGTATCTGTTATCGGCCGATACTAACATCTAGCCGAGTCGCAAATAATCGCTACCAGTATCAGAAAATGTATATTTCATAAAATGTTTCTATTTCATCCCAAAAAACAATACTAATGCTTACAGTAAAACACTGCTTTAACTAACTTCACGTTAAAGAACATTCAGTTATAACAAACAACCATTTTGGTCCCGGCAAAAGGCCATGCAATACAATGGAGTTTCTTTCATTTTTACGTTATGACTTCTGGCATATTAATAAATTATTCACCATAACAATTGCTTTATGACTCAATTCTGTAATGATGTCATAAATTCAGATTTTTTTCCTCCTTAAGATAACCGAACACTTTGTAAAATATTCCAATGCTTCCAAAATACGTGTCGCAGCTGCGCCATAACCATTCTGCAGATAATAATGTAACTGAAAATAATAAACCCATGGCAAATTGTTACAAAAATGGCATCACTTTACACAAACCGCTTGTGGTGTGGCAGGTGTGCGAACTACGTTCCCTTACACTGCAGCGAGATCATTTACTCATCTTGTGTGTGCAGGGTTGCCAGATTGGCGATTTATCACAATTTGGTCTAGTTCAAGGCAAAATTTGCAACCAAAAATTATGAAAATGTGGCTCACAATTTGGGAGATTTCTGTAATGAATTTGCATTGTCAAGGATTGAAAAACATTTCTACATAGATGCTTTACCAAAATTACTAATTACAGCATTATTGTCTGCCTTGCCCTCGCGAACTAGAAAAGTCTTCCAACAGATTATCCTGTTTGGATCAAACTCACTAATCTCCTTTGGTGCAGGTGCCTTCTCGACATGAGACCTGAAGAAACACATTTATTTTTTGAATAAATGTTTTGTACGTACAAAATGTACTGCAGCATTTTTTTCTCATATTTTTTAAAAACCTTTCCTTTATATTAAAAGGGTGGTGTATTGAGGGGGAAATATTTGAACATCTTCAAAAATCTCTATATTAAAATTAATAGCAAAATTTATGGAGCTTCCCTAGGGAAATGTCCAACATGGTATACAGGAATATATATAAATAACATTAGATTGACAAAATACATGCAAGAAGAGTTAAATTCATTCCCCCCTCTTTTCATGTCGATGTGATCCCTTCAACATGTCCAAATGGAGTAATTATGTGTTTTATGTTGGTGGATCAAATGTTTATGTTGGCCAACATGTTTGAACTTGTGTGTGTCTTGCATGTAATAGGTTGTTATTATCCGTTGCGATAGTGCATTGCTCTAGGTCGTAACCGTAAGTTGTTTATCGCCTGGAAGTGGCATCTAGGCGGGGCCCGGAAGTCCATCCGGTGATAAGATCTCAGCACATAGCGGCAGCGTATAGAGATATGGAGCGCTGTTGTGGAGTTTCACTATCCGCATGTTAAATGCCGAGCGAGTAGATTAATGTAGTAGGTGCGGGCTGATCCTGGACTTTTCTGTTTTCAGTTTTTTTTTTTTTTTTTGTGTTTTTACCTTGTTTTGATATATGTATATGCTAAAACTGATAGTGGTTTGTTGGAAATGTGTTTCTTCAGAAGTTCTTGTGTCGAGAAGGAGCCTGCCTCAAATGAGATTACTAAGATTGGTCCAATAAGGATAATCTGTTGGAAGATTTTTCCACTTCATGATGGCAAGGCAGACAATATTTCTGTTATTAGAGTTTTTGGAAATGAATCTATGTATTCACGTATGAATATGAAGATGGAACTTGGTGATCAGATTTGGTTGTATCGGAAATTAGTTGGTACTACTGGCGAATGCATATTCAACTGGAGACCGCTGAAAAAATCTGCCGACCAGCGGCATCATCCGGGACGAATATCACATCCCAAAATCGGAGCAACCTAGCCAGGAATCAAACCCAGATTGCCTAGATGGGAGCTAAACAGTCTGGCCGCTAGACCACTGTGGCCTTGTTAGGGTCACGTGATCAAGCAATTCATGTGAGTCCAACTTAAGTTTAGACTCCATGGGCAGATAATAAATGTGGATTCACACTGAAGTTTTACATGGGGCTCATTACATTAACATTGCATTATATCTGTGTTTACATTATGATTTATGAAAGGCAGATAAGTTGTAATTCAGTACTGTACTACTGAATATGCTGTAGCTGGGATCTCATAAATAGGGTTGTGTATTCATAAAGGAATGGCTACCACATTGAGAAAAAAATCCCTGTTTTCCAGACCCAATTTTTTTTCTTCCTGACAAAACTCAAAATGTGTGTATTGTTTCATGTTGACTATTATTAGGAAGTAATTTTGAGTTACCTATAATTTTAAAAAAAAGCTATCTAGATTTGACTTTTCCACTGCACCACAATTACAAAAGAATACTTATTTTCTAACTGTATTGACTGGTCATTAGTAAAAAAGGGAAAAATCTGTAGACATGCAAATTCTACACGGCATTTTAATTTAATGTTAAAATGTAGGCAACTGACCAAATTTGTGATTTTCGCCAAAATTGCAAATTTTTAAGTAATCTGTTTTGGCAAGAACATTATGTCTTGCTTTATTATGACATTTAAGGTCCATAGTAATATGTTTTGAAGTCAATGTTCTCACTGCACCCTTGATCAAATTTTTATCACAGCAGAAAATATTCCAGTGGACAAGTGAGACTGAAAGAGCATTTTTGGACATTAAGTGTGAATTCAGATTTTTCCCAAACTGACACATTACGGTGCCAGCAAGAATTTGTACCTTCAGACTGATGCAAACCAAGAGAGAATAGGTGGAGTATTGTACCTGGTTGGCCAAAGTGGGGAGAAACATGTTATCGACTTTGCGAGTGCGAAACTAGGGCCGGCTGAAAGATGCTACATCATGAGTGAAAGAGAATGCTTGGCAGTGTTGTAGGCAGTCAAGAAATACAGCGCATACCTCGAATACCAGCGGTCCACACTACGGACTGAAAACAGCTGCCTTTTGTGGTTACACAGCATGCGAGAAGCTTGGAGTAAGTTGATGCGATGTATTACATTTGCAGGCCTACGATTTCACAGTGGAACATATGCCCGGAAAACAGAACGAGTTAGCAGATGCATTGTCACGGAACTCTAACAATGGGGTAATAGTCAGAGATGAAACAGCATGGGAGGACATTTTACCGCCAAATTCATATGGCTCTGTTCCAGAGCTTTATGTGCAACAAATCACAGCCACCAAAAATGAGGGCTTAATTAGCTATGTGTACAAGGAAGTCGTTGAGGTGTAACGAAACTGCAGGTTCGTGCAGGAGAAAATGCAACAATGTGCACAGCACAAAGCAGAAGGATGGCACGTAGTAGACAGCAGGTTGGAGACCTGTTCGGTTCAACAGCCAGGGAAATGTAGGGCGTATGTCCCCACGTGTGTGAGGGATCATGTGTTCATCTATTAGCACTATGGCAGCATGGCTGGACACCCAGGCGTTGAATAGATGGTCAGGAACATAGGCGACCATTTTTTTTGGCCAGGTCTCATCAGCGACGCGACGAGATACGTGCGACAATGCAAGGAGTGCAACATGTACAAAATGTATCGCATAGACGGTGGCAGCAGCAGTGCGCCCACATGCCCCGATAACCTTTCGAAACTGTGTGTTTGGACCTGATGGGACCGTAACCCAGGACAAGGGGAGGCAAGCGATTTCTTTCTGTGGTGACTGACAATTTCTCACGCTGTACAGAGGTGTAACCTGCTAGTGGAGCGAGTGCAAGAAATGAAGCCAAGGTCTTGGAGGAGCAATTTTTACCATGCTGGGGATTTCCATGTAACTTGTTAACAGAAAATGGTACGCAATTTACTGGCAAGAAATGGAGAGAATTGTGTACGAGATGGGGCGTTTACCATGTCACAACGACTATCTACCACCTGAGGGCCAACACAAAGGAACATAGACACCAGGAGACCAAAGTGCAGTTACGAGTATGTGTAAGCGAACACCATGTCGTTTGGGTGGACCACACACATTCCCGCCATTCTCTACACATTGACAAGAGAAGTTATTGCGGCAACAGAGAGATCTCCTGGCGAAGTGTTTTTTGGGGGGGGGGGGGGGTAATCTATGTCTCCCAGGGGAGGTAAAATGGCATTAGCGAGAAGAGTGTAGTGAGTTGCCAAGTACCAACACGCTAAAACGGCAAAGATGCTTGCGCAAAGTGAGGCAACGGCAAGATAGCTACGTGGCAAGATTGCTATCTGTTATGAATCGACAACCACCGGAACTGCAGGAAGGGCAAGTGGTGTACGTACGGATGCACCCGCAGTCCACAGCAATAAAGGATTTTTGTGCAGTATTAGCAGCATGATGAAGTGGACAGCATCTTGTGCTACAGAAGAACTGATTGACCACATATAAAATCCGTATCTGCAAAAGGAAGGTGAGGGTACATCAGGACGACATCCGGCTAATCTCGGGTGCCGTCGACGACGAAGTCTGGCCCAGTGTATCCCGACCCGACGATGGTGCAGACCGTATCGAGCTTGAGGAGGAGCGAGATGAGGTACAAGATGTGGCAGCACTTCAGGAGGGGAGATCCCAACAGGACCCGCCTGTGGACACCGAGGAGGAAGCACCACCAGAGATGCCGCAGAATGAAAACACCACTGACGAGCTCCGCGACAAGCAGAGAGAGCAGGACAGTGCATCCGAACTTCAGGGAGATGCAAGAGTAGAGGAAGAAGGTACACAGGAGTCACCTGGTGTTGAAACACCCAGCAATGAACCTGGAATAACTCCAGAGCAAGTGCTGGAGTGGCAAGGGAAGCAACGCGAACATGAACGAGTGCAAGTAGAAGGGGCGCATGTAGATAAGCAAGAGAAGCAGGAGCAAGTGAATACACAGATTAAGCAACTGCAAAGTATTCATGCAAGTGAAAGTTTTTATGCAAGGGCTGGTCAGCTGGGTCTCACATGGTGACAGCAGATTCAGCAGGAGCGAGGAAGGGGACAGCGAGGGCAGTGAGTCGGGGAGCTCATTGTGCCTTCGGCAGTCATGTTTGTGGGCACATTCACCATCACCGTGTCAACAATGCAGGCAGCCGGAGTTGCCTAGCAGGAAGGAGCAACCGCCGGTATTGCAGCATGCGGCAGGGCCACAGAAGTGGCGGTACCACCTGCGGTCACACAGGCCAGCCCGCATCAGGAATTGCTGCCAGTTACACCGGACGGCCTACAGATGTTTTCAAAAAGGTGGCAGGGGGGGGGGGGGGCTTTTGACGTGTGGCACGTGCTTCCACATGTAAGACAGTTTGTCCGGCCGTAACCTACAACGCCACCGCAGAGGGGCTGCACACACTACTGACGAGTCTAGTGTGTGCCCGGTCTACGGAGCCGTTGTTTGCCATGGGAACCAGATATGCTGCGTAAGGAGATGGCAAAGGCCAATTAATCTGAACTGGAGAGTTAAGGCCTAACCAAAAACTTTATTCTGCTGTTCCTATTAAAATGTTTATGGTTTTGTTTTGTGTGCATTGTTTTATTTGTTATATTTGCAAGGTTATATTAATTTTTACACTTCGCAGTGTGTTTTGTCCATCTCATTTGATCAGTGTTTACATAGCAGGATTATTTGTGTTATTTTTAATATGTTTATTTACTTGTTCACATATCGTAAGAGTCAATAATGCAAGTCATGTCATAAAGTAGATCCATTTCGGCACAAGGGCAGGCAGTGGCGAGCCCTCAGGTCGAGCGGGAAATCAGTCGGCACGAAATAATCAACGGAGGTAGAGTGTGTGCCGTAACCTCCGGCATTTTCCGGCGCACGTCGGGCGGCCATTAACTACTTGTATCTGGACATTAACGGCAATACACTTTAATACATCATGAACCTTTTTCTTTCAACTAGCTGCCCGGTAAGCCATCACCACGCCCCGGTGGAATAGCATTGCCCCGGGAACTTCAGTTTTCATGTAAATCTTAATTGTCGAAAGGCGATTTTACAGTGTTAACACATGGTCTGTCATTATAGCCAAGTGTGTTTTGTGTTAAGTGCCCTTATCGAAGGGATGTAATTTTAATGTAATAAGTACATTGTGTTAACTGCCACTACATTTATTTATGTCGCAGTATGCGTGTCAGGGGACGGGCCCTTACAATACCCGCTCATTCAACTTACGTAAGTTATTTCATCTGCAAGTGTTCTGAGTTTTGTTTCACATTGTATGAGCGTGTGGGATGCCCTGACAAGCCATGCACACACGTGTAAGAGTTATATAGTTTTCCCGCCAAGATCAGCAATGGTGCATAGCCGACCGATGGGTTATCGCTTAGTAAACCACATTCATCTGGAGCAGTAGTCAACAGGGCGGAAGTCAACACTTCAATTTCAATGGCGAGGAGATTGGTCCTGCATGGATGGCCCACAACCCCTAGGTTAAGAGGAGCAGCATCAACATTGACGTCGCTTGACGGAGACTGGCACCTATCGGGTACAACCATTCCTACATCTCACCATTATCGCTCTAGAAAATCGAATCTATCTCTTTCCTAGCGTCCCACAAACGTCAATGTATTTTTGTATCCTGTAACAAATTCTGAAATTATTACATGTATAAAAAACCTTAATAAAAATCATCTGGACTTGATGGAATTCCAATAAAAGTAATTAAAGACAGTTCAAAACTTTTAACAATGCCTCTTGTCCATATAATAAATTAATCTTTTACTAATGGTATTTTCCCAAATGACTTAAAAAATGGCTAGATATCGCATTGTTTAAAAAAGGAAATTCCTCATTAATTGAAAATTATAGGCCTATCTCACATCTAAGTTCCTTGTCTAAAATATTAGAATCAATAATAAATAATAGACTAGTCAGTTATCTAACTAAGTATAATCTCCTCTCTGCATCTCAACATTGTTTCATGTAGAGTAGGATTACTGAGTCAGCAATTGGTGAATTTGTTGAACTGGTTACAGGATGCAAAGACAGATCTGAGGATGCTCTTGGAGCATTCCTAGATTTGTCTAAAGTGTTCGACAGAGTTTATCAAAAGCTACTAATTGATAAATTGTATAACTTAGGTATTAGAGGAATTGGAAATAAATTATTAAATTCTTATTTATCAAACAGAAGGCAGGTAGTTAAAGTTAATAACAAAAACCAACATAATATTATTGAGCCCTACTATTCTCAGCCTTAAATTGTAAATATGTGGGAATCCCACAAGGAAGTGTTTTAGGACCAATTTGTGTGTGTGTGGGTGCGCGTGCGTGTGCGTGGATGTGCATGTGTAAATGATTAATTCTCCAATTTACAAATGTGCCTCTCATTTCCTTTGCTGATGATATAAATTATTTGATTCAGACCAATGCTGACAATAAATTAGAAGACTTGGCTACTGGTACCCTATGTATATTAAATTCTCGGTTCACTTCTAACAAACTGTTACTTAACTTTGATAAAACTAATTACATATTATATTCTTCTAAATTAAAAGCAACAAAGCCAGATATCCCGCTAGGCAATACTAAACTTAAATCTGTTGAACATATTCGTTTCCTTGGAATCGAAATTGATGACTATCTTGGAACCAACATACTATTCTGTTTAAAAAATTCAATTGTACTTGTTATATGTTTAAAATGCTTTCACATATAACTACTAAAGTGTTTATCTGATCTGCCTATTTTGGTCATGTTTATTTGCACACAAGTCATGGGATAATTTATTGGGGCCAAGTAAATCACTTTTTCTGTCAGTGTTTGCTATTAAAAAAAATAGTTAGAAAAATATTTCAAATGCAGCATCTGGTATGTTTTTAAATCTGCTGGTATTCTTACTGTACTATTCATATATTTATATAAAATATGTTTGTTTATAAAAATAAAAAGTAATACATAAGTATTGTACAAATAACGAGATACATGAACATTATACCCGAAGATATAGAAACTTTTATGTACAAAGAGTCAATAAAATAAAAACCTTGAAATCAGTAAGTAATGTTGGTGTCATATTATATAATAAATTACGATCAACTCTAAAATATATTAAGTAGTACTCTCCATTTAAACTCGAACTATTTAGATTCCTCAAAGACAAGTCGTTTTATAAGATTTGATGCCAGCTAACAGCCAGCCGCATCAATACCATGATGGCGATCACCACTCACGTGACCCATGGGCATGCACGTGCTCAAGGAGGCTGTAACCTGAACTGTCCACTGTACGAAGTCAGGCCGTACTTGACCCCCCTACGAGGCACCGTCTTGGGTAGTGGCGCAGCAGTTCAGCGAGATGGCGTGGGGTTGGCAGGTACCAGTGTATTCGCACTTACTGGTGTTTCGCTTGACTGGGGTGTGATCTGCTCCAGTACGTATGCTTCTGGCTGTGGTTCGGGATCGTCTGACTGTCTGATACCAAAGAGTGCCTCCTGCACTGCCGGATGGTATCCCTCCACGACCCTCGTGGGTGACTCGAACAATCCGATGGGAATGATGTCTGAAACTGGTATGCTGAGGCATCGTTGAAGTGCAGCTTGTTCCAGAAGACTGAGTAACCTGGACTTGCTAGGAAGGATACGTACTCCCTGGGAAAGCTTAGTAATTATCCTTGCCTTCTGGTCCGTCTCTCAACTCCACCCCTATGGGTGTATGGCATGAGGTGTAGATCAGAGCAGCAGGAGGTGGGCAGTTGGCGTGTTAGTGTTTAACAGCGAGCGGGTGTCCCGTGGGAATAGACTTCCCTGCACTAGACTGCAGCCCTCTCGGCACCACAAGGGGAGCGATGAAAGTTGGGCACCTTGTTGGCTAGTCCAATCCACTGGGAGTGTTCCTTCCACATGGTGCAAGGAACGGGTAGCCTTCCAATGGTGGTGTGGTGAGGGTCCTGGGGTCACTGGTCTCCCCGAACTCGAAGAAGAACCCCTCCTCGACACCACAGTGGGAGCGATGAGGAAGGGGCGACTTCGAGCTGACAAGCCAATGTCCACAGGATGGTATACTAATGTCGTAGCTCCACTGTTCTTCCTACGACATACAAGGAATGGGTGGGCTTCCAAGGATGCACTTGTTCTATTGTGCATTGTGCATTCTGCAGTATCAAAACCCAGTCTCCTGCCAAGTCCTGCAGCCCCAATGTGATACAGGAAGGAGCTTGGAGTGAAAGCTGAGATGACTGGTAATAATAATGTTTATTTATCGAAGTGAAATAAACACTTATGGCTAAGGTGCTTACTCCTGATTCCCCCATAGAGTATACAGAAGGTTAAACACCCTAGCATTAAATAGGGAAAGGCACTCTGTCCAAAGCTGGGTGGATTAGGTAGTTACTTAATGCATGTTTCCTCGAGGCGAACTCTTCTGTCAGGTGACTGTCTGTAAGGGACCGAACGTGTCTAAGTGTAACTTCTTGATGTCCGCCGGGTCTTCCTTAGGATTCTGCTGGAGAGGAACTTCGACCCTACGAAGAGAGTGATGAAGCTTAGGAGAGGTCGGCACCAGTAACTGGGGCAGTGAGAGCTCAGGAAGCCATCGAGTCTGGAGAAGAACTGGCGATCAGGATGCTTGGCTGCTGGCCCTTTTATACTTCTCTGCCATCCCTTCTTCTGCTGGCATAGTGCATTTGGGGAGGAGGCACTGCAGATGCGAGTCTGGCATCTGGATCCTCCGAGCGGGTCGTGTAGTGAAGAGCACCATGATCTATGTATCTTGCATGTGGCTAAATCATAGCGGTGCACTGCGGTACTTGCCATGGCCGTCTTGCATAGTCTCGGGGACTCATTGGGTGAAATAATAATTTGGGATTCCTGTCCCTGCTCGGTAGGTAATATGGTCTTGCAGACATTGGCAGAAGCGACATGATTTGTGGACGAGCTGTCAAGGGTGTAGTTGACTGATGAGTAGCAATCGTTTATTATGATAGAGAAGACATCATGTTTCAATATATAGAAATTATTCTGTAAATTATGCATAATTTTTAGTTTAGCAACTCGTTAAATTTTATGTAGTATTTAAGTAAATCTGACATGTCCTATAGGCACAATTATGTATAGTCTTTTGGATGAATAAAATGTATTGATTGCGTGTTTGAATTGCTTTAAGATGTTTGTATAGTTCCTCTAACCAATTTGTAATGCAGTTTGATTAAATTCAAATTGGAAAAAGTGTTTTTTTTAAATATAATAGTACTTGTCATTTGCAAATTAAGAAATAAACAAACACCTTCCTCATTGTTTAACATGTGACTGACAGCTGTGTTCCTTTGGGGTAGGTCAATGTTGGGTACATGCGCAGAAGACGAATAAGTGTTCCACCTCATATTTAGTCTTTGCATGAAACGGGAAGGTATCAAGGGTGCATTGCACTCTGATCGAACACTGCCCAGGTTATCGATCAAATCTGCAGTGCATGCAGCAATGTATCAATAGAGCAAATAGATCAATTCATAGAGTAAAAAAAACTGCTACACAAAAAACTATTCGCCACAAAATACTGCCTGAAGGCAAGTCCAGGATCATGTACATGATTTATGAGACTACATGAATTTAATACAATACATGCATATGGTTTTCCTATCTTTACATTCACTTAACAATATTTAATTCTAATTCCAATATACATTCGTGAGCATAAACTTACCAACACACATCTACTTACTTTGATATTTCCTTCCATAATGAAGAATGCAAAAGGTTACAGCAGGTTTATATACTCGTTGGCGCTCGTTGTCTGCAGAGAGCCGGTTTCGCCAACAAAGATTTACTTTTCAGAACATCGAGATAATTTTATCCAGATTACAGGTTAACTTCGATTTTTATCTTTGTAATGTTGAGAGATTTTCACTTCTCCGCGTATTATCCGCCATATCGTTAAAAATTATATCGATATTCTGAATTAACATAACATTCTACTGAAAACTATAACTATAGAAAACTTTAGCATTCTACTTTACGTTTCAATTCCTCTGACGAAACTATCAATACACAATACAATTGTAAAGTCAGAGTTCACACAATTGAAAATCGATTCTTCGAGCTTCGAAAAATGTCTCTCTTGTTATGTAAATAATTATATTATCCAGGAATGCAATTTACGAACCTTTTCTTAAAAATAGAGTAAAAATTTATATTAAAAGTTTATTTCAAAACAAAAAACTTATTTGTTTACTGTATTAAAATGTGTCAATTCATATATTTTTACTTCGCATTACATTTGTTTTACATTTATTTAATTTAAAAAGAGCTTTGTATAATCGTCATATATTAAAATCGCCTCCAATGAAAACAACGTACTTTTCACGTAACTTCATTAGATTCTCTGCAAAATGGCTGCTTGATATTAACTTTAAATTTCATCTTTTCGAAATCGTAAAGTCAAGAGTGCTTGACTTTACTTTTGACAGTTCCATTGTGTCAAGCTCTATAAGAAACGGCATGTGGGAAAGCAAACATAAAGTCAAATGTTAAAATGAAATGTTAGTTTTCAATTGTGTAAGAGCCTTTACTTATTTTCATTCCCTCTGCACTCCTTACAGGATACCCAATCATATTCTCTTTATCAATCTGCGTAAAAGCAAATTACTATTTGTAATCGTCTCTCAAGACACTTTTCGTTTGTTATTTTATTTTGGCGGCCATTTTCTTCCACCTTGGTCGTACCTCGGCGAGCAAGAGCAGTAGTTGCTTTTTATAGCATTAATAGCTATTCCTATCGCTAACCGAACAGCATACCTAAAAAGTGCTTCATATAACACGTCTGGCAACTAGCAGAATAGCAAACCTCGCTAACACACAGAATACCATACCAATGGTTTAAATGTTATTTTCCTTACAACATACTTTTCTATAGGATGAATAGTACTTATTTTAAGAAATATACATCATCTTGTTTTATACTCCAACATATCATATTCGTGCATTTCATATCATATTTACAAAAGAAACGGAAGTATCGTTGTGTACACTGCGCATGAAACCTCAAATACGAAACGAAACTTGAACAATTTTCGATTTCGAGATACGGCTAAAGTATTCACTCTGTGGCGGAGTTAATACCTTGCAGTAACTGCCTTCCGAAACCCAAGATAATGAATACTGAAACACTGGTTCCAATTTTAAAATGTTATGATTAATTCCAAATGGCACTTAAGTCTTTTAAGCCAAAACCGAAACTTTTGGTTTTTGATTTAGGTAAGTGTTGTAAATTCCAATTAGAAGTTTCTTTTACTACAATGTAATCCTGTAAGCATATAGAGATACCTATAAGCGTATATATTTATGTACTAGAACGGACGTGAATTTGAGGTTATGTATAGTGGTAAAATTCCAGAATAGGTGCTTTATTGATAAAACGAAAAAAAATCTCTGAAAGTGGTATAGTTACATAGAACACGAATTTACTAGAAGTATCAACATTTCACCAATAGAAACCCCTAAAAGAGGGCGGCTATAAAGAGCAGGGAAATCGTGGGGTAAAAAAAATTAATATGTAGGTTTTCATTTTAAAAGTTTACACCCCAATTTCCCTCCAGTTCATAGCCCTCGCCACTATTGTGTTTGTAAATAATATTAGTAACATTGTCAACTTTTTTAAGGTAATGTTAAGTTAGATCTTGTAACTAAACTGCAACAAATACATTATTTCACAGTGCAAATGGGCTACACATGAAAATCATTTATGGGGAAACTCCAAGCTTCGCTGATGCATGATGCTTTGTGTCACCAATATCAGGTGCGCCTTAAATAAATACACACATACATATATACACTTGCAGTTAGGCTACCGCCCGGTAGCGAGCTCTCGCATCTCTCCTTCACCCAACCAACTCCTTTTCCACTCCCTTCCTGAACTTACCAACCCCTCTCACAGATACCAATTCCTCCCTCAACACATTCCACTCCCTCACAGACCTCACAAGCATGGACTGCCTACCTCGCTCTGTTCTCCTTCACACCCTCTGAAGCTTCTCACTGTCCATCATCCTGCCTCTGCCTTCTCCATCTACCCTTCACCCATCTTGCTGCCTTTCTCTGCACCTTTTCAAGTTCTCGCACCTCCACCTCCACATACGGGTCCCATACTGCTGCAGCATATCCTAACATTGGCCGTACCATTGTGCCATACGCCTTCTCCTTCACCTCACAGCTGACTCCATTCAGCACCTTTCCCAGCATACCCAGAGCCCTTCTTCCCTTTGCTACCACCCTCTCTACCTGTTTTTTCCACCTTAGGTCTCCCTGCAGTACAATCCCTAGATACTTATATTCTGCTGCTTCTTCTATCTCTTGTCCCTCCCATCTGTACATGTCCCTGCTTATCATCTTCTTCCTTGTGAACCTCACTACCTTAGTTTTTCTTACATTTATCTTCATTTTATTTTTCCTGGTCCACAACCATACCTTGTCAATGTCCGCCTGCAAATTTCCGCCCCCCTCTCCCACCTCAACATATACAACACAATCATCTGCAAACAATCTGATTTTTCCCCTATTCCCCAAACCAATGTCATTTACCATTATGGTAAATAACAAAGGACCCAGCACGCTTCCCTGTGGTACCTCTGACGTAACCTCCTCTTCCTCCGACATTGCCTCCCCCACTTTCACCCTCTGCCTTCGCCCCCTGAGGAAGTCCCCTATCCATTCCACTACCCTCCTGTCTGGTATCAGCGTCTCCACTTTCCTCATCGATGTCCCATGGGGCAACTTATCGAATCCACCTGCTTTCCTTCATCAACTACCTGCACCAGATCCTTTAATAATCACACTATTGGGGATTTACACCCCTGCTGGCACTGGAACCCAAAAACACTGTTCAAGCGTAGCCGAACATGACACACAGACTCGAGAGCATGGGCGCCAGCAGGGAGTTAACAGTGGTTGAAGGTATGCAGACAGTTTATTCTGCAATAGTGAGCACAGAGAGCTGAATCATGTGCAAAGCATGGGGTCTCATGTTGTGACGTTAGGTCAGGTCATGTATTTACTGCTATCAAACAACACAATTTAATTACCATGCTGTATTTCTGTTAGTTGTTGACATAATTTTTGTGATGTGCTATTGTGCTTCAGCAAACACTCTCCCTGTGACTCGCCTGTTGTGAAGTTAGATTAAGTTAGGTCTTCCTGCATTTAATACTTTTAAGTGATCCAATCAACATATATTTTACATAAATTCTATGTGTATTACCTCACAATTTGCCTTGATCTTCATAGCTGGAGTTGATACGTACTATTTTCTGGAATTTTTTTTTACAGTTTTTCCAGAACATCTAATTTATTAATATTTACAGTATGATTACACTTTTATGGAGCTAGTAAGTAGTACATACACTTTTATGGAGCTAGTAAGTAGTACATACACTTTTATGGAGCTAGTAAGTAGTACATACTCTTTTATGGAGCTAGTAAGTAGTACATACTCTTTTATGGAGCTAGTAAGTAGTACATACTCTTTTATGGAGCTAGTAAGTAGTACATACACTTTTATGGAGCTAGTAAGTAGTACATACAATTTCAAACCCCAAATAAATGAAAACAAAAATGTGCTACCTCAACCAAATTCTATAACAAAAACAGTAATGTCATCTTTCAATTGCACCCTGAAAACTAGAAAAGTGTAAATGTCACGCGATTGCCAAAGCAAGTGCTTGTTTGTAAACCTTGAGTGCGAGATGTTATGTTGCAGCCATCAGAAATACAATATGACTGAGTTCAGTTCAGTTCACTTACTCTACAGAAGCATGGGAATTAGCATGACAATGTGCGTTGGTACGCTCGCCACGTATGTGCCCGGCCAGCTGGATGTCCTTGGGCATGGATGGCACACACATTGATGTTCTCAAATATCCCCACAAAGTAGGCCTTGTTCACGTCCTGCAGCACCATCACCATCCAGCTCTGGAAGCACAAGTGTGTTTTGAAGTCCTGTGCAATCTCCCTCACCAGGCACTGGACATGCAGCTTGCAGTTCAGTGTTTATCTGGTAGCGCCTGATCTCCCTCGGTGAGACTATGCAAGACCAGCCGCGATGTAGCTTCTTCACTCCCCCATGGCAGGTGCACTCATGTAGACAGCTTTCGTGGCCAGCTGTTTCCGCAAAGCTTTGCCTCCCGCCTACTTTTGTGCCGTCAAAGCAAAAACAAATAAATATTTTCCTTGGATATTTACTGAAGTTTATTTACTTCACATACTTTACACAGCAGACAAGAAACACTTTGCGATACGAACCAGGAAAATGTTGAAGAGAACTGTATCACAGAGTCCATTATAGGATATTTCTAAAAAAAACCTTGCATGGTAAGAAATTTTGGGAAGGTAGGAGGGGTGTTTCCGTCCTGGCACCCTAACGACCTCCCACACCTGCGAAAGAAATTTTGTAGAAATGTTTGGCCTAAAAACGAGCTTAAAAGAAAAGACGTTCGCGGGTGCTTGTCGGTGTATGTTATATGTGTCATGACCAAAGCTTGATGTGTGAACGTTGCTTGTGTTTTAGTTAGCAGCGGCCACACGTTGCTAAGCTCTTCACTGCCACCCCACGTATCATTGCTCCTCGTAAACATTCCTAAGTAAGGGCACCGTGTAGCGCTACTCTTATCACTACCTAAATATACATAGTGCAGTACAAAGAGTCCTTCTTTCAGACACTGGGGCAAACCCTGTTGCAACCACTTTCCCATGCAAGCCAAAAAACAAAAACTGTATTTCCTGAACGTACTCGAAAAGAAAGAACATCGACGAATATCCTAACAGCCCTTTTTCACTAATCCATCACACAAATTCAGTTATGACTTTAGAAAAAAAACACTTGTTACAAACATTATAAATAACACTACCAATATGTCTGAAATACAGAAAAGTAAACAGTCCCTTGTCAAAACAAAAAGAAAAAACTAACTGTTCCTATAAAATCAGTATTACAACACCATTACAGAATTCAGACATATTGGAAGCTGTGGCACTGGGCTAGCCCGCAATGACTGCAGTCTAGTGCTTTATTTTGCCCTACTTATTTTTACAGCTTAAATTTCTCTCTGTTCGCACTCTCCCTTTTTTCAACAATTTTACCTGCTCCTCTGAAAAGTGCAGAAAAGGGGTTTCACTGTATTATTTTGATTTTCAACATTTTATAGTCTTTAATTTCCTCAGGTATTCGTGGTCCTACTCACTATGCCCTTATTAAAAATATTTGATCAAGCATCTCTAAAGAAACTGTTTAGCAACTTCTATAGAGCCTAAAACTGCCATTTCCAAAAAGTTGTTAAACAATCACCACTCTTGTTAACTAACTGGATCAGTGATAACTTACAAATTGAGAGTGATCCTATTGCATATGCAAGTAAAAGACAGTCTGCTTTGTGCAGTTGTTATGAATGCAATGAAGCACTTTTTTCATCTTCTGTAGTGTAGTTGGGCTTTCAGTATTGGATTGCCTATAACCCTTGTGAATTATGGAGCATAGCTTAGTAGGCGTTGAGTTGAGTTGTCTGATATGACTGCTTGCTAGTGTGTTCTGGTTCAGCTTCCAACTTGTGGCCATTACATCCAGATGATGTTCAGAAGTCGACATAGTCTTTGACTGAGTGATTGCTTGTTTCAGATTACACTCTCTGGCCCTTCTGGGTGGACACGCACGTCTCGCCGCCCTTCAAGATGAAGTAAGTGACAGAGGATTGTTGCTCTGGTTGTCTGACTGCTAACATACTGGACTTGTATTCAGGAGAACACAGTATTCCCTGACTTTCCCAAACTTGCTCCAGGTAACTGCTGTGTGGTTCCTTATCGCAGTGACAGAAGCCTTCCCTACTCATGATTTCACACGTTAATGAAATGAGTGTTGACTAATAAGTTCAGCATGTTTCATTTTAATCAAATTAAAATTTCTTTTTAATTTTGATGAATGCTTAAGAAGGTGGGAAATTTCTCCATTCCCATCTTGAAAACCTGGTAAAGTCAGGGAAATTTAATATTGATATTGTGTAAAAGTCCTGAAATGTGTTAAATGAACACACGCTCGTTAAGAGACTCCTGGGAACTGTACATAGAGTTCAGTGTGGTGTGATGGAATGCAGAAACAGGATGATTTAGGATACTGTGAGAGATTCGTTGGCCATCTGCAGTGGCAGTCTCTTACAAGTGAGAGATTCGTTGGCCATCTGCAGTGGCAGTCTCTTACAAGTGAGAGATTCGTTGGCCATCTGCAGTGGCAGTCTCTTACAAGTGAGAGATTCGTTGGCCATCTGCAGTGGCAGTCTCTTACAAGTGAGAGATTCGTTGGCCATCTGCAGTGGCACTCTCTTACAAGTGAGAGATTCGTTGGCCATCTGCAGTGGCAGTCTCTTACAAGTGAGAGGAGCCCACATAAGTGTAATGGCATGACAACCAATGTTACTTCTTAAACCATAGTTATTACACATTGCTTTGGACCAAATTTGGTAATTGAACAAGGTAAATGACACAGTTAAAGATATTTAAAGGATGCATCTACCCTACTCCCCCACCCCCTCGCTTCTTTTGTAATAACTTGTGTCTCAAGCTTTGTCCACACACCAGTGCATGCATGATTCATGAAGTATGATAAGAATTCTTGGTATGTGGGAATGCATGGGGTTTCTTTAAATGTAAATGTAACTTATACAGAGTTGTCTATAGGATTGTTTCCTGGAACACAACCCAGATTTATAGCAGCACATGAGATAATTGCAGGGGTAGTAAATAGTTTACTTGCAGGAAAGTTAGCCCTTCCTTTAGTAAAATACTTGAGGCTCTACATCACATGCTGTTGTACATTAATTACTGGTGTCTATCTCATTTTGGTAATTGAGGGACACTTATGAAACTACAACCATACCTCACTGGCAACACACTAGTGTGCAGTCAGTCAAGATCAACGTGGGTGTGTACCCTGAAGGGGGAGGGGGGAGTTTGACTGGCTTGGTCCAGCTCCCAAGGTTGAACTACAGTGAAACCCTGTTAAGAAGTTCCCACTTAAGAAGTTTTCTTGCTTAATGAGTTGAATAATTGTGCACTTTGTCTATCTGCACATTGAAATTTGACCATTTTAAGAAGTTTTCCTGGTTAATAAGCATTATTTTTTCAGTCCCTTCAGAAACATCTTAGCAGAGTTTTACTGTATATGTAGCTGTTGACACCCACGTTGGGTGCCAAATATTGACGCACGTTCTACCTTGTGAGGTAGGGGTAAAGACCGCTCACTACCCTCTCAGTATACTAGATGGGCCTACCACAGCGATTAATACTAGCTTTATGGGCCCGGCGGGTTGTAGTGGGCCACTTGATGGTAGGATTGCATCAGGTTCGAGGCTAATCAAACCCCAAAGTGAGGCAAATGGATGTAGCTTCCTGCACAGGGAGCTCTATTCTCGTCACTGTTAGGGTTGCCAATATACGGTATGCCAGCTGTTTCAGGGGATGGAATGAGGGTGTAATTATTCCATGCTAAAGGGGGTGGTGTATGTTCTGGCAGGCAATATCTTGACAGGTCGGGTGGGTCGTTGTGCGAGAACAAAGTCTAGAGAGGGGGTGACACACGAGGCTTGGAGTCGACCTGGGACAGGACTCGAACACGTGCAATCTTCCCAGGCACTAGTTTCAGAGTGAAAAAGTTTGGGAGCTCCATGCCTTCTGGTTGTTTAACCCATATAAGTCTGCCCGAGTTGAGTTTATGACACTAGATGTCGTGGGAGATTGTCTAGCTGCGGTGTCCACCAAGGTATTACAAGGTACCTGTTGTGACTGCTCTACTTGACCAACGTAATCACCGGTCGAGTACCCGGGCCAACAGGAGCCCAGATTGTGGTCTAGTGGGGTGGCGTGTTCTAGGGGGATGAAGGGGGAAATGGGTCGAGGGATATCGTTGCAGCTCTGCAGCCGAGGTTCAACCTCTGACTCTGTACTTACTAGGATGTCAACTCTCTGAGCTTGTACTAGAGCACTGCATTCCTTGCGTCGCTGCTTACTCTGGATTCCCATTCTCCTATTATACATTTAGGCCACTGGTAACCACACAATACCTTATTATACCAACACTATTACAAACTTCTATGGGGACAGTAGGTAATTATAATCTGTAAAGGACGGAACAAGATTAACTAGTTTTGACGTAATATTTATTACGTGTAAATACCCTTTAGAGTCCCAGCTAATAAAAAAATACTAAATGGAATATGATGTGCTAACTGGCTAAGCACTCTAATAATTATTAAGGTTACTTGGATGTATTATAGGCGAAGTCAGCCTGGAGAAAGCAATAGAAAATCCCACAAGTCGTCTGACAAAATCCACGGTATGGCTACGCAATTCTACAGCGTGCTCATATCTACTAGAAGTTAATCAGGGAGTTAACCTAAGACGTGACGGTTTGTTACTGTGGAGTCACAGGAAGTTGACTGGGGTAAAGGATACTGGGGTCGAGGAGTAAGTTTATCTGACGTATGGAGTAGCCTTCTCTCAAGCTGTGGATGGCTGCAGGACTTCTGCAGAGTAGACGGTGTGCCGTGTTGCAGGTCGCGGATAGGAGAGAGAGTCCCTCGCAGACTGAAGAGATCCTTGTTCCAACCTGAGGAAGGCTGTCGTCCTCTTGGGCCGGCGAGCCCCGCATATCTGCCGGTTCTGGATGCTGGACTTCTATTTATATTAAATGTTCTTGTATCAGCAGTTCTTCGGGGTGTGGGGGGTAATGTAGCCTTCCAACACGAGGGTGCTTTATTGGGGGTGGAGGCGATGACAAATTAAAACTCCTGTCTTCGAGGCAGGTGGGTCGTGACGTCACAAGGCCATGGAGGTGCTGCCATCTCTGGGCGTTACAGGAACTTCTTCTAGGACTAAGCGACGAGTAGTGGAATTCCACAAGTATTTATTTATTTTACATGGTGCCTTTTAAAATGCATAAATTCAGACAGGCAAAAGAGACTGTAATTACGCACATAATTTGCAATGAAGTATTCGGCTACCCAGGCTTGTGCGCTTTCCTAGCTCAATAAATTTTATTCAATTTGCCGCGTATGTATTTAGTCTTAGTGCGGGTGGCTCGTAGATGGGGGCTAATTTGTCCGTAGAGTGTGCATCCACACAGTGCAGCATGTTGTCATGCTTCAGCACGTAATATGACACTGCAACCGTACATCATTAGAAACACACTTTTTATGAAACTAAAACCATACCTCACTGGCAACACACTTTTTAAAACTACGACCAAACCTCATTGGCAACACTCATATTGTTACAATTTCTCTCTCTAGAAATTAAGTGTGCTATACCAAGTTCATTAAGGGATGGAAGGTCTTAATCAAATAAAAGAATTAATTATAATTTCCTTATTCTATTTACAGTAACTACATCAAAATTCTCTGAACTTAAATTCACACAATAAATTGAAATCACTTACTGTTCACAATTGACACCAATTAATAAAATTTATAATTATGACAAAGAAATCAATGAAATTAGATGATTAAAGATCAGTCCCAATAGACAGTGTACCAACCTATTCAATTATTATATTATTTATTCATCCATTATTGACAGTTCGAATATTTACAATAAAATCAGTATTACACTTCCATTCAGTCCCAACTTAGTTCAGTCCATGTCCCACAAGTCACCATGTTCTAGAGTCCTCCAAGCACCCTCATGCACTGTAGGCTTCACTCGTTGGTTTCACACCCTCTCGTCCATTCTCGTTGGTTTCACACCCTCACTCGCCGTCGTCCCACAATCTTCAGTGGTCGCCCACACTCACCAGGCGGCCTCCGTCTAAGATTACCGGCCGCTGGGTTGCGGCAATAGATATAGTGTCTTCGGCTGCCACCTAGAATCTTCCCCAACTCGCGTGATGCGTCACGGAGGGTTGAGGCGCCATCCAGTCTTACCAGAACATCCGTGCGTCATTGCTAAACATATTGGAAACTCTAGCAGGCGAGAGGAGGTCTGTGATGCCAGCAAGTCTCGCCGCTGTCGGCATTCATGGGATTCCCAGAAGAGGGGAATCAGGAGGCAGTGAGCATATCATTCCAGGAAGAGGGGAGGGCGAGGTGGGTCTCCGATTACGGTGCGGGGCAGCTGAGTCGACCCCAGCTGCAGCACATAACACTGCCCCCTCAAGTCTCTTCATCCCGAAATGACTACAGAATCAGGACCTTCGTACAGACCTTCGATGTGGACAACCTTAGGCTTTGCCCGACAGTCCTGTCAGCAAATCCTGTAGACCACATAATTATCCACTTCAAGATCCTGTACGGGCCTTCCTAAATTTCTGTTGCTTTGGGCAATATCCCTTCTTCTTTTGAGGGTTGTACAACCACATCAGCTGTCCTTCTTGAAAAGTCTCCTCAGGTTTTCTTTGGTCATATCGTGTTTTCATTCTGTCACTGTTAATGTTAAGGTGCCTCCGGGCGGCAAACTCATGAATGTCGGTTAACTTCTGACATAACTTAATAGCATATTCTGGAGTGGCTGCTTCTTCCACCACTGGACGTCCGAACAGCAGGTCACCAGGTAGGCGGAGCTCTCTGCCAAACATCATCCTTGAAGGTGTTACCTTTGTGGACTTGTGGACCGTGGAGCGATATGCTAGGAGAAAAGAGGGTACCTTAGATTCCCAATCCCTCTGATTGACTTCTACAAAGATAGCCAGATACTGTTCCAGACTACGATTTAGCCTCTCAACCATTCCATAAGACTGAGAGTGTAATGCTGTGATTAGGGTTTTCTTCGTTACTATAACCCTCATTACTTCTTGTAAAAGTGTTGAATCAAAATTTCGTCCTTGGTCCAAATGAAGCTCCAGTGGCACTCTAAACCTGGAGAAAACATGCTCGACAAGAGCATCAGCTATAATGCCTGCCTCTTGGTTTTGCACCGCTATGACCTCATGCCATTTTGTTAAATAGAGTTGTGCTACAAAAAGGTATATATTTGCACTCTCTGTGATTGGTAGGGATCCCACAATGTAACGCCATACTCTTGAATGAGGTCCCAACAATGTACTTCTGGAGGGGAACACGTCCCTGAACCATCGGACCCACTTATTTTGAAACTACAACCATAACTCACTGGCAACACACTTATAATAAAACTACAACCATATCTCACTGGCAACACACTTATTATAAAACTACAACCATACCTTAGTGGCAACACACTTACTATGAAACTATAACCATACCTCAATGGCAACACACTTATTATGATACTACAACCACACCTCACAGTAGCCATACTAATTATGAAACTAAAATCCATACCACATGGCAACACACCTATCATGAAAATTCAACCATACCTCACTAACAACACACTAAGTTAGAAGCAATAAACATACCAAACTGCAGTCACACTTATTATGAAACTACTACCATACCTCACTAGCAACACACTATTAATCTAACTACAACCACACCTCACTGGCACCCACATATTATGAAACTACAACCATACCTCATTGGCAACACACTTATAATGAAACTACAACCTTATCTCCCTGGCATCACCCTTATTATGAAACTACAACCGTACCCCACTGGCAACACACTTATTTTGAAACTACAACCTTATCCCACTGGCAACACATTATGAAACTACAACTATACCCCACTGGCAACACACTTATTATGAAACTACAACCATACCTTTTTGGCTACTCTCTTGTTATGAAACTATGACAATATCTCATTGGCAACTCACTTATTATGAAACTACGACCATACCCACTAGCAACACATTTATTATGAAACTACAACGTTACTTCACTGGCAACACACTTATTATGAAACTACGACCATACCTCATTGGCAACACCCTTATTATGAAACTACGACCATTCCACTGGCAACACACTTATTATGAAACTACAACCATACCTGATTGGCAACACACTTATTATGAAACTACGACCATACCCACTAGCAACACATTTATTATGAAACTACAACGTTACTTCACTGGCAACACATTTATTATGAAACTACAACGTTACTTCACTGGCAACACACTTATTATGAAACTACAACCATACCTCATTGGCAACTCACTTATTATGAAACTACGACCATACCCACTAGCAACACATTTATTATGAAACTACAACGTTACTTCACTGGCAACACACTTATTATGAAACTACAACCATACCTGATTGGCATCACCCTTATTATGAAACTACAACCGTACCTCACTGGCAACACACTTATTATGAAACTACGACCATACCTCATTGGCAACACACTTATTATGAAACTACGACCATACCTCATTGGCAACACCCTTATTATGAAACTACGACCATACCCACTGGCAACACATTTATTATGAAACTACAACGTTACTTCACTGGCAACACATTTATTATGAAACTACAACGTTACTTCACTGGCAACACACTTATTATGAAACTACAACCATACCTCATTGGCAACACCCTTATTATGAAACTACGACCATACCCACTGGCAACACATTTATTATGAAACTACAACGTTACTTCACTGGCAACACATTTATTATGAAACTACAACGTTACTTCACTGGCAACACACTTATTATGAAACTACAACCATACCTGATTGGCATCACCCTTATTATGAAACTACAACCGTACCTCACTGGCAACACACTTATTATGAAACTACGACCATACCTCATTGGCAACACACTTATTATGAAACTACGACCATACCACATTGGCAACACCCTTATTATGAAACTACGACCATACCCACTGGCAACACATTTATTATGAAACTACAACGTTACTTCACTGGCAACACATTTATTATGAAACTACAACGTTACTTCACTGGCAACACACTTATTATGAAACTACGACCATACCTCACAGGCTACACACTTATTATGTAACTATGATCATATCTCACTGGCAAAACAGTTATTATGAAACTACAACCATACCTTTGTGGCAACACACATTAAGTTGTACTTAGAAGAAATAAATAAATTATGAACTTTTGTTAAGTGGTTATGAATTAATTACTTCAGCATCATTTTTAAATTGTCATTAGATTTTTTATGCCTTATGATTACCAGATAATGTGCAGATGAAATTTAGTCTCTACAATTGAAGTCTTTTAAATATGTAAAAAATGTAATAAGATATTTTGTAATTGATTTATCGTAAATAAATGAAGGTTCTTTAAAGGAGGATTTCATATAAGTTATGAGGCCAACCCTTAAATGTGTACGTGTTTTTAAAAGCAGCAGATTTATACTGCTTACTATATCCAGAAGGAAATCACTGAAATGCACCCACTGGACTCAGATTGCGAAGGAAGTCTGTTTTATTCCTGATCTGGCCAACCCAATTTCTGTTTTCTATGGTTTGTTTCCATAATTCGCTTGACGCGTATGCTGGTATGGTTCCTTACTTGACATTATGGCTGGTTTCTTTCCCATTCTAACTTCTCTTGACAACTTACTCCATTTCTAATGTGACGTGAAGCCCTACCTACAAACCTTTCATATACCACATTGAAAGATTGTTGCATAGCCACAATATTTTGTTGATATCATACCCAAGGTAGATTACTAATGACCAACGAAGTTGTCAGTTGGTTCCGGGGAGAGAGGAGATTTGCACAGCTACCAATATAACTCACTCCATACAACATGCCTAACATGTGGATATAGGTCGTTCACCGCAAACTTAGCATTTCTGTAAGCCCTACCTAACATCCGTTTAATTCTATGCACACAGTTTGTTCTTCCACCCTATGCAACATTTATATTTCCATGGCCCTCATCACTTTACGTATTCATCAGTTGGTCAAGTAAAACTATGAAATTATTAGAAAACTCATTAGACACTTGTCAGTTACAAGCAGTGCAGGTAGGGGTAGTGACATTTTTCAGAAGTTGATTTCAGAAGTGGCCAAGTAAGAGTGAACATGTAGTGCAGAGACACTGCGTGTACATGTTCTTGTATGGTGTGTCAGGAACGGGCAGGTTGTGGACTCCCTGGGACAAGTGGTGAAGCACTACCCCGAGGTACCGCAGCTACTGCATCAGCTGTCTGCGAGTGGCTACCTATTGGGCGTGGCCTCGAGGACAGGGGAGATTGCCGGAGCCAACCAGCTGCTCGACCTGTTCGGGTGGGACCGCTATTTCCAGTTCAAGGAGATCTACCCCGGCTGCAAAGTGACGCATTTCAGGAAGTATGTCGATCATCTACACCCAATAGCTGAGGAATCAGTGTGGTTGTGCCATGATAGTCAGGGTTTAATTCTCGCCAACCTGCTTTTTGAACCATACAGAATGGAAATAAGCTTAAATTTTAATAAAAAATACACTCAATGTAGTGTATTTTTTTAAACATTTAGATAAGTTCAATGTATCAAAATATTTTACTGTGTTACAAAATATAAGCATTCTTGTTTCATGTGCAACAAAAACCCTGTTTTTCAAATAATTTTGGTAGTATGTGTACTACTTTATAACCAGTTGTGAATGTTCTACAGCCAGGTGCAGGGAGTGCTGTATTAGAAGCCACACTTCTAACTTAAGACCCATCACTGTATCTGGAGCTGGTAGTCTCATGCCCAAGTAAACAACCTGTACAAATGCACTAATTATTTTTATGGAAAATATATTGGGATTAAGAAAGTTTTTAAAAATTCTACTGTATCAATTACTTAACTTGGCATGCATGAACTTATCAAAAATATTGTCAAACATTCATATGCAACCATCACAAATCACCATAGGTATACAATAAACACCTTCAAATGTCTACAAGTTTTCTTATAATACTGCTTTCAAAACCTATGTAAGACTACTGGCATACAAGCCCACAGGGCCACAACCTGCCAAAGTAAAATATATATTTAAAACTAATTACAAAGTTACCCAATAGGTAACGAAATATTCTTGCCTGAAAGGCAAATGAGAGACAATACTAAGCTATGCCGTCATCACCGCCAGTGGACCATTAGAAAATCAGCTACCAGGTAAGAAGTTATCTTTGTCTTAGTTTTGTTCCAGTGTGCGATGTTGCACACAAGCCTGTATTTTACATCATATACAGTAGATGTTCTAGGCATGTTGGCAGACGTAATTGTGGAGCATTATGTGACTACTATCACATTCTAATGCCCTCGCTGCGTATAAGACTTTAAGATATACCTATCTGAAATTAGCACAGAAATATGTTTGTGCAAAAATATTTTACAATAGTTTTACATAGAGAATGCAGTATACCTAGGCTGTCCGTGGTAAACTGAACTCTTTTGAAAGACCTGTTTAAGATCTACTTGTATACTCATTGTATGAACTTCCACTGTATTTGAAATTATCATTGCAGTGGGCCCAATTACTTTATTCATGCGTTGGTCATATGAAACTGTCAAATTATTAGGAAAGTAAATATTGCACACATTTTCTGATTCTTACATTCAAATGTACTAAATCAGAGCAAAACAATTCATTTGAGGATTTGTAAGTGTTTACCTAACACTTGTAATTCAACGTTAAGACTTGGGGACTACTTTCTCTCTGTCACTAAAAACTCTACTGGGTGCACACTGCTGTACTTGTCCCGGACCTCTTGCATAGTCCTGATGGTTCAACGGGCAAAAATTATTTCCATTATTGGGATGTCTGTCCCGGCCCGCCCGGTAGATACAACAATCTTGTAGGTGGTGGCTGCGTTAACTGCTAGTGCTGTAGTTGCACTGATGAGTAGTAGTCATTGATTTATAAGGATAATACGCCATGCATCATACTGAGATTATCCTGTTTGGATCAATCTCACTAATTTCCTTTGATGCAGGCTCCTTCTTGACATGAGTCCTTCTGAAGAAACACATTTCAAACAAACCACTGCCAGCTTTAGCAGTTATTCCTTGAAGACCAAAACGGTACAAAAATACAACAAAATATATCTCTCTTCTATATTGAGGATCTTAACTGTCCAAGACCTATCATCTTTATTGACATCCTTAGTAAAAGACACAATATTACAATAAATCTTCCTCGGTTAATAACCAGAAGATCAAATTTGCCTCCGATTCATGTCAGGAAGAAACCTGCAAAAACACATAATCAATACTGTCAATAATCGTAAAAATTAATATAATTTGCAAAAAGGAATTAAACTGTTAATAAAATACAGATATATACCTCAAAACAAGGTAAGAACACAAAAAACAGAAAAGTCCAGGATCAGTCCGCACCTACTAATTTAACCTACTCGCTCGGAATTTAACATGCTAATGGGAAACTCCGCTGCAGCTCTCCGTATCTCTATTCTCTGGAGCTACATGCCGCGACCTTATCACCAGATGTACTTCCGGGCCCCACCAAGCCACCACTTCCAGGCGATAAACAACTTCCGGTTACAACCAAGCACAATGCACTATCGCAACTGATAACATCCTGTTACATGCAACACACTCACAAGTGCAAACATGTTGGCCAACATAAACATTTGATCCACCAACTTAACAAACATAATTACACCTTTCGGGCATGTTAACGGGATCACATCGAGAGGAAAAGAGGCGGGAATGAATTTAACACTTCTTGCATGTCTTTTGTCAATTCACAGATTGAAAACTACAAAACATTTATTTTGTGTAACAGGATGTTATCAGTGGATCCTGCTCGACATGCTAGCCCGTAGCACTTTAGGGATGAAAATTCTGGTGCCAAACATGATGATCTCATTCTGGTATGTCAGCAGGCCTCTGTAGGGCCAAAATGCAGAACTCTTATTGATGAATCCTTGAAGAATATCCTGCTTCAGCACTTGACCCACCGTATCATCATTCTGCACCTTTGCTATTTCCCTCTGCCAAGCATCTGAAAAGGGGGTTTTTGTAGCACATTTTCGACAAAGAGCTCTTCTTCCATAACGTCTTGAGCATTGTCTGTAGGCTTTTCTACTGGATCTCATGACAGTGCATCAGGCACAAAGAACTCTGTTCCTGCAACATACACTATTATGTAATCAAAACACATTAGGCGCATCTGCATCCGCTGTAAGTTCAGCTACCGACTTGGTTGACAGTAGGGTAACTAATGGCTTATGATCTGTCCTTATCGTTATTTTGGAACCCAGTACGAAATCTCAAAACCTTTCACATGCCCATGTGATGGCTAGGGCCTCTTTCTCAATTTGCGCATAATGCTGCTTTACATCATTCAGGCTTCTGGAAGCATATGCCACTGGCTTCCATATTACATTGTGGTGGTGTTCTAGAACACCTCCCACTCCATACGACGAAGCATCTGCTGATATTCGTGTGACTGCTGTGTGGGAGTAAAGTGCCAGTATCGGCTGTCGTGCAATTTCTTCCTTCAACTTCCACACTGCTTCTTGTTGAAGGGCACCCCATGTCCACTCTGTGCCTTGATGTAGCAGCATTCTCAATGGTTATGTCTTCCCTGCTAGCTGTGGGATAAATTTCATTAGGTAATTCACCATACCGAGTAATCGTTTAAGTTCTGTCGTGTTTGTGTGGTTGGGCATGTTAGTTATTGCATTACTTTTCTCAGGGTCTGGTTGTACTGTGCCTTCACTTACTGTAGGAACTTCACAGTTTTCTCTCTGATCCTTCATTTCTTTGTGTTGAGGGTAACGCCATTTAGCTCCAACTTCTCAAGTACTGTCTCTGGTCATGCTCGTCCACCGTGGTGCCACATACCAGTATGTCATCCGCCTGGTTTACAACACCTGGCATTTCCCCAAATATGTTCAGGTACTGAGTTAATGCCAAATGGTAGTCTGTTAAAGTGATAGTGCCCATATTGTGTAATGAAGGTAGTGAGAGGTGCACTGTCATGGGTGAGTGGAATTTGCAGAAGCCTATAGAAGCATCTAATACTGTGAACCACCTAGCATCCTGTAACTGGACCAGAGACTCTTCTACTGAAGGAAGATGTAGCCTCTCTATTGATATATCTGTTGAGCTCTGTGTAGTCAACACATAGTCTAATAGAGCCATTTATTTCAGTACAACAACTATTGGTGCACACCATTCAGTTAGAGTGTGTATAGGAGTGATGACCTCTTCCTTCAACATTCTATCTAGCTCGTCTTTCAATTTCTTTCTAAACGGTAGTGCCACCTGCCTGGGGTTGCCACAGCATATAGAGTAGCCTGTTTTTGAAGTGTGATGAGGTATTCCTGATCCAATCTACCTAGGCCCTGAAATACTGATGGAAATTTATCCACGTACCTGTTCGCTGCACCTCTGATTTCTGCTGCCTCTTCTACTGCCACAATATTCAAAGCCCTAATTGCTGGACGACCCAACAGTGGAACATGCTGATCTGCTGTTCATCAAGTGACAAATGCACTCTGGCAGTACCCTCCACCTGGATGGGGTTTTCACCCGCCCCTAAAAGCTTCTTTCCAGTTTGGTTTCACTCAGCCCCAAATAGTCACACAAGTGTCTGCCTACGACAGTCACATCTGCCCCAGTATCTATTTTGAACGTGGTTTTAACACCTTGCACTTTCAGCTGAATGTACCATGGCTCCAAACATACTTCCATTGCAATCGCACCCATGTAATAGTATTGATCTTTCTCCTTTACATCTCCTAACTCTTGCACACTGATATTTTTATTTTTGTAGCATCTCCCATAGTGACCTACCTTTTCCATTCGAAAACATGTCACATTTCTCGCTGGGCAGTTTGACCACTGACGTATACGTGCAATTCCACATTTTGAACACTTACTACTACTGTTACCTCTTTATCCAACACCATTAGTGCTGTTACCATTGCCGTACCCTTTCTTACTACTACTGTTACCTCTTTATCCAACACAATTAGTGCTGTACCCTTTCTTACTACTACTGTTACCTCTTTATCCAACACAATTAGTGCTGTTACCATTGCTGTACCCTTTCTTACTACTACTGTTACCTCTTTATGCAACACAATTAGTGCTGTTACCATTGCCGTACCCTTTCTTTCTACTACTGTTACCTCTTTATCCAACACAATTAGTGCTGTTACCATTGCCGTACCCTTTCTTTCTACTACTGTTACCTCTTTATCCAACACAATTAGTGCTGTCACCATTGCTGTACCCTTTCTTTCTACTACTGTTACCTCTTTATCCAACACAATTAGTGCTGTTACAATTGCCGTACCCTTTCTTACTACTACTGTTACCTCTTTATCAAACACCATTAGTGCTGTTACCATTGCCGTACCCTTTCTTACTACTACTGTTACCTCTTTATCAAACACAATTAGTGCTGTTACAATTGCCGTACCCTTTCTTACTACTACTGTTACCTCTTTATCCAACACCATTAGTGCTGTTACCATTGCCGTACCCTTTCTTACTACTACTGTTACCTCTTTATCCAACACAATTAGTGCTGTACCCTTTCTTACCACTACCTCTTTATCCAACACCATTAGTGCTGTTAATATTGCTGTACCCTTTCTTACTACTACTGTTACCTCTTTATCCAACACCATTAGTGCTGTTACCATTGCTGTACCCTTTCTTACTACTACTGTTACCTCTTTATCCAACACCATTAGTGCTGTTACCATTGCTGTACCCTTTATTACTACTACTGTTACCTCTTTATCCAACACAATTAGTGCTGTTACCATTGCCCGTACCCTTTCTTACTACTACTGTTACCTCTTTATCCAACACAATTAGTGCTGTACCCTTTCTTACCACTACCTCTTTATCCAACACAATTAGTGCTGTTACCATTGCCGTACCCTTTCTTACTACTACTGTTACCTCTTTATCCAACACAATTAGTGCTGTTACCATTGCCGTACCCTTTATTACTACTACTGTTACCTCTTTATCCAACACCATTAGTGCTGTACCCTTTCTTACTACTACTGTTACCTCTTTATCCAACACCATTAGTGCTGTTACCATTGCTGTACCCTTTCTTACTACTACTGTTACCTCTTTATCCAACACAATTAGTGCTGTTACCATTGCTGTACCCTTTCTTACTACTACTGTTACCTCTTTATCCAACACAATTAGTGCTGTTACCATTGCCGTACCCTTTCTTACTACTACTGTTACCTCTTTATCCAACACAATTAGTGCTGTTACCATTGCTGTACCCTTTCTTACTACTACTGTTACCTCTTTATCCAACACAATTAGTGCTGTTACCATTGCCGTACCCTTTATTACTACTACTGTTACCTCTTTATCCAACACCATTAGTGCTGTACCCTTTCTTACTACTACTGTTACCTCTTTATCCAACACAATTAGTGCTGTTACCATTGCCGTACCCTTTCTTACTACTACTGTTACCTCTTTATCCAACACAATTAGTGCTGTACCCTTTCTTACCACTACCTCTTTATCCAACACCATTAGTGCTGTACCCTTTCTTACTACTACTGTTACCTCTTTATCCAACACCATTAGTGCTGTACCCTTTCTTACTACTACTGTTACCTCTTTATGCAACACCATTAGTGCTGTTACCATTGCTGTACCCTTTCTTACTCTTCCGATCAATCTCCACTGGAACTTGCAGACATCTCTACTTTATGCTTTTTGTCAAAATTTTGGTGTCATGTTTTCAATGAATATACTGTTGCTAACCATGCGCTGCTTCTGCCTGGCGAAGTTTCTTAACTGTTTCCTTTACGGTGAGGTTATGGTCCATCTGCAATGCCTCAGTTAACTTATCATCCAAAATTCTAATAACTAAATCGGTCATTACTAGCTCCTCCTTAAGGTTTTGTAACTCATAGATTTCTGCTAACTTAAAAACATTGTTTATAAACACGTTGGCCGGTTCACCTTCTTGCTGACGGTGCTTGAAAAACTTGGCCCGCTCATAACAACATTGTTCTTCACCTTAAAGAAATCCCTGAACTTTTGTTTTACCATGTTATATTTGGTTGCCTTGTCTGTCGTCAAGGCGAAGGACACCAACAAATCATCTGCTTCCGACCCCATGCAGTAAAGCAATATGTTTACCTGGCTTTTCGGAAAGCTCTGATGCAACGCAAAATTGCTCAAACCTCTTAATCCATTTCTCCCATTCTGTAGGCCTGCGAAAATCAAAGTTTTCCGCCAATACTATCTGAATTTGAGCCATGGCTTTTCCCGCTCATGCTCACTTGGTAATGTTTTGGCGCCGATACTCTGTACTGCTTAGTCTCACACAACCTGCCGCAAAATACATTATGTTTACATTATTCCCTCACGAGTTGGAGGCGGCTTAGTTTTCAAAAGGACCTCACATCTGATACCATGTTGTGTTATATTGTGGATTTGCTATTCACATAACATTGCGTTCATTACATCACTGCCATTATTACTGGAGTACTACTACCAACCTGACCTTACACATTCCACATATTTCCCGACACCACAATAACGAAAAGAAAAGTTGCTAAGTAAATTAATTATATTTTTGTCATAGAAAATTTGCTACATTTGGAGTTTATCAACATCTCGGCAATAAATGAGCACAGGACGTAATTAAAAACAAACTCATTCCGAACGACAAACAAAGGCAATTTATTGGCATGTTACAAATAGTTTTAATCAAACCCATTTTAAAAAACACCATGTTAGATCATAGTTAAACATTTGGAGTCAAATTTAACATTCATTGTACACTAGTTTATTTTTATGTGAATGTTTAGGTTATGTATATTGAAACTCACTCACAACATCAACCAGCAATCGATACTTGCAACTTATAGATGTCGCTCACATATAAGTAAAATTCTGTGCACACAGTTCACTATTACTTCATAGTAGTGCAAGTTTACAACCAGTTTTAATTAATGTTTGCACTAAACACAAATTTTTTACGTTACATAATATATGAAGTACAAACGTTTGTTAGTGTATGTAACAAACTTTGAAATTTGTGAATAAGTGAAAAAATTGAAATTTTCTCTACAAGATTTGATTCATCAAATCATAATTGCAAATGTAAAGGGTTGGTACAAAGCTTCTCGTCGCACAAAACCCAACTTGTATTTTAGATGGAACAACCTACAAACGTATAAATTTTTCCCAAAAATATTGGGAAGAATCCCGCCCTAAAAGGAAAATATTTATTCCCAAAATGTTTCCCGAAGTTCGGTATCCCACCACTAGTACGTATTATTTATTAAATGACATGTGTTAATGTTGTGGATGGTCAAGTTTATTTAAGTGTTGTTTGATCTCCATCTGGTCACTGTTGCAGATCTTCAAGTTGTCCCACTTTCCCTACTTTTATACCACCATTTAATGGTGATAGAATTTTTTTAAGATTTAATACATATTAACGAGAGGTGAAGTGTAGCCAATAAAAATGTGCTCCAAGATTATAACCAGTATGAAAGTAAGTTACTTATTTCCATGCCTGCCTCAATGAAGAATAACTAAGGGGCACTTTGCTGTACCTTATGATAAGGGATTAAGTGTTCCGTTTTGTAAGTTCTGCAAGAAATCGGTTAGATGTGATAATAGGGGGTTGAGCCAGCTACTTTCTCATTCTGAAACAAAACTTCATTTATTTCAAACTAGAGACATTTTTAGTGGAACACAAAAACAGTTGCAGAAGATGATTGTGCAAAGTGATTCATCTGGTCCCACGTCGTCAATTTCATTATAGTCACATAAAGACAGCATCACTAAAGCTAAACTTATCTGGAGTTTAAAAACAGCATCTTCAAACTTCAGTTTTGCTTTTTCTCATTCCATTGGTGACACATTCAGGGAAATGTTTCCTGACAGTTCAATAGCTGGAAAATTTCAAATGACTAAATCAAAAGTGTCTTACATGGTTTCCGAAGCCACTAGCCCATATTTACATTCTCTCTTCTAGTGAATGATCTAAACGATTGATGCTCAGCATTTGCTCTTTCATATGATGAATTGACAAGAAACAACGAGACATCAAGATACGGTATTGGTCCAAGGAAGATGACAGTAAATGTTCATCACTTAGCTACTCATATCATGGGGCAGGCAAAAGCTAAAGATATTGCAGAGTGTACAATGAAATTGATGAATGAAAACAGTTTGATGCTCAAACATTTCATAGCACTGGGGAGCGATAGCCAAAATGTAAATAAAGCTGTTTTTCCTGCAATTTATAAAAGTGAGAAATCTCTTAGGCGTACCCTCTCTTTTAGACATAGGAACATGTCCTTTGCATTTGGCTCATGCTGCTTTTGTAAAAGGTATCATTGAATCCAGGCAAGAGATAGTTGATTTAATTACTGATATAAACATCTTCTTTAAGTTGTCTCCTTTGAGGAAAGAGGGGATGAATGATATTCAAGTTGATCTTGAGCGAGATGAATTATCATTCTTAAAGCATGTTGAAACATGGTGGTTGGCTTGGGTTCCTGCTGCACAGAGTGTCATAAGCCATTGGCCAGCTCTGAAGAAGTACTTTATCACATAATGGGTTCAGAAGTTGTTTTCAGCTTAACCAGCCATTTGGTTGGGTATATTTCAAAAAATGATAATATTTCCATAAAAATATTTAACTCTGATCTTCATTTGTTGTAAAATCATGCCGCTTGAATTATGATATTGCTGGACAGGAAGGTAGTGTGTACTTTTGACAAAGTATGTGAAAAAGTTTCTCTCCTACTTTTGCCTACTTTTTAATCCTTCTTTTTGGATTGGGAAAGTTGCTGGGAGCTTTGCTGTTGGCTATATGGGTACTCAGCAGCCAATCAGAATGACCTGAAGTGAATCATAGATATTAACAATTTCCTGTTTTTTAAATTACATTACCGAGATTTAAATTGCAGTGGGTGCAATTTCACAGCAGTTAAGTCTGTAAAATTTGCAATTTAATTTCCTATTTGTCACTCTGTAATGCATTAAGGTGCTGTTGGACATAAGGGAAATAAAACATGTCTTACAAATTACAATCTGCATTCCAAATTATGTTTGGAATGATAATGAAGTGTTTCATAATATAAAAAGTTTTTTTCCCCGATAATTCCATTTTGCTTTATTGTGGGCAGTTTTTGTCCAGTAACTAGGCCAAGTGTTCCTCTATCTAGCATGGGGTCTGGTCTTTGAGGGCTGTGGAGTGTGTGTTCGTATACAAGACCCGGCCTGGTTCACTGTCAGTGGGGCACGAAGTCGTCTACCTTCAATGCAATAGGTTAACGGGGAGTGACTACCTTGTCTGGTATGTTGGGGCTACGGATCACGGAGAGTAACTGTTTATTAGATGCCTCAATGTTCTGTGGTCAGTGGTGGAATATGCCTTGGAATCAGTATATCCGGTACTCTGTAAGCAACCACTGGAGTTGGTGAAGTGCTGTAAGTCTAGTAAGCTCGGCGATGCAGTGAGGAATCTCAGATGGGCCAACTCGTATTGGTGATGCAAACAGACGGGTCAGTATTACTGACTCCTTAGGCACTTGCAGGTGGTGAAGGGCTTGTACTTGGTCCCGTGGCTGCAGGCTGGCAATGGCGTGGACCATTGCCAGAGTGTACTTATCTCGGCGACCAGCTGCGAGAAGGGTGAGCTTGATCTTTTCCTTTAGCCCATACCTTTTGGAATAAGGCTTTGGATGACAGAATCACACTATCTGTCTCTAGGATAGGAAAGTAGGCACCTTGTCTCCCCCCCCCCCTCTCTACACTAATTACGTGTCAGCCACACACTAGCTCTAGCGCAGCGGTCAGCCTTACTTCAGCACTAGGAGTACTGGAATCTGGGCCGCACTGTCCGAGACAGATGTGCGGATGTTGCTTTGTCTAGTCTCCCAAGTCAGTGAAATGTGACACTCCTGGTAGCAGGTTCCACGATGGACAGTCCAAGTGACATTGACTGGCAAGCCGACGCAAGGACCAAGTACCTGTGTGACACCCCCTTCCACCCTGGGATGAAATGATTAGCCTAGCTAGGTGCATGTGGGTAATGAAAGGTAGTCTGTATTAGCTAGTGAACCAACAATACCCAGGTTACCTGTATTCCTTCCTATCGGGATAAGGTACTATGTTATAGGAATGGTGGACCCCCAAGGTTTTCATTCAGCTCGTATGTTTACTACCAGATTGGTAAAAAACGTGATGACATTCTAGCCTCTGGCTGTCGGTCCGAGTACACCGCCGGGAAGCTGGAGGAACGTTGTGTACCGGAAGAGGTACCCGGTGGTGCAGGGTGTGTGGCGTGGCCTAGCAAACTTATATTGTGTGCAGCGGCCCATCCGCTGTTTGGCTGGCGTCATGATGTCGAGGGATGCCTACTGAGCGGAGAGTGGTGAATTCATGGCTTGCAGCTGTGACGTCACCGGCCGGCTGGAGGATGGGGGTAAAAAGCACACAGGCAAAAATCGTACTGCTAGTGCTATCTAATGATGGGGAAATGAACTTAATGTCCGACTACATAGTTAAGGTGGGCCGGTGAATAAAGCAATCTATAGTCCATTCCCCATCGGAAGCAACTTTCTCGGAGCCCTGCTAAATATTTACTTGCAGGCCCGTTTCGTGTCCTTCCGCCAAATGTAAACAAACATTGCCACGTGACATCTGTCAAAATTAATGTTTACATTCCATTGTTTCCGTACATGTATTCATATACTTTCGCTACACCTAAAAATAAACATTGAAATGTGACTTCTGCTTTTATACCTATCAAATGTGTTGTTTACTGTTTAAAGCTTTTCTAAGCATTGGGTCATATTCCAAAAACCATTCCGTATGAATATTCACAGTTGAGGCTTATAACGTGATTTAGGTCAGCTTTATGACGTTTTAACATATTTGTTTTCCACGACATAGCACATTACATGTAATGAACGTTACTGTAGTATTTATCCTTTTTTTTTATTGGTATGTGTTGGGTTATGTCTTTAAAAAAACAGCCTCAGTTGGAATAAATATTAAAATAAAGGCACATTAAATTCAAGCACACAACTAGTGTTGTTTATCTTTTGTCATGCAAACTTAAAAAGATAGCGCGGTGAACATGCACACAAATAAGCCTATGGTAACTTTTATTCCGCTCATGTTTCTATGTATTGCTATTTACTGTTTATTAGGTTTATTGAAATTTATCGGACTGGGCTTAGTATTTTGTTTGGACTGTGGCCAATCACGTTACACAACTGTGTTTCAAACACCTAGGGAAAAGGTACAATTTTGTGATAAATAAACAGGCGTGGATGTAAATAATTAACTCCGTCATAAAAACAGTTCACAGTTACAATGTATAAATAGTGAACATCAAATATTTGAAATCACGCACACACACACAGGGCCAGCCAAACGATAATCATGCAGCACCACCATGCATTTCACACGCAGTGGTTAACTAAACACATGTCACAGTATATTTATTACTACAGTGGAAACACAGATTTATTACATCATCGTAACCTGCCTAGGTAGGTTTAAAAAACACAACATCTACAAACGTGATGTGGTAATTTGAAGTATTTTTCGGAGTAAGAATAATTTCCGCTTTGTTTGGCAAAAAAACAATACGCCATGTCTGCCAACTTCCAATGGTATCCGCCCCGCTATCATATCTAGATATATTACTATAAGTATTCTAATATTAAAATCTCTTTTCAGTTGTAAATTACAAATTAAAAAATCATTACTTTGCTGTAATAAGTATGAAATATGCTACAACTGAAAACATGTATAATTTAGCTTACTAGCGAAGTGAAACTTCCCTATTTTGTGTGTGTGTGTGTGTGCGCGTGCATTTGAGAGAGAGTGTGTGTGTGCATGCATTTGAGAGAGAGTGTGTGTGTGCATGCATGTGAGAGAGAGAGTGTGCATGAATGCGAGAGAGAGAGTGTGCATGAATGTGAGAGAGAGAGTGTGCATGAATGTGAGAGAGTGTGCATGCATGTGAGAGAGAGAGTGTGCATGCATGTGAGAGAGAGAGTGTGTGTGTGTGCATGCATGTGAGAGAGAGAGAGTGTGTGTGTGTGTGTGTGTGTGTGCATGCATGTGAGAGAGAGAGTGTGTGCATGTGCATGCATGTGAGAGAGAGAGTGTGTGCGCATGCATGTGTGTGTGTGAGAGAGAGAAGCCTCCCCCAGTCAACAATTGTTTCCTCGCTCGATAAAACAAACACCGTGCCATACGGCCTACACACAATATTTTGCACTGTTATTTTAAACTTTTAAAATGAAATATGTTGCCATCAAGGCTACCTAAATATTTAAATAGGCACTGTTTAAATTACAAATAGCTTACTAAAAAACTAGGTTAAAATAATATTTTTACTGTGAACTATTTCTTACCAGCCATTGCCAACACGTCACTATTGTTAACTCTTATAAAAATAAATCAATATTGCCAGTTATAGAAGATGTTAAGGTAAAGTTTCATTTATTCAATAATACAGTACTCTAAAGTTAACCACAGTGTTATATATTTGTGGAATACAAGTTATTGAAAAAACAGGTTGACATGTTATGCCTAGAGTGTTTTTTCAAAGGTTGATTTTCAAAGTCTCTTCCAGTCTGGAATGGACTATACTTAGTAGGCAGAACAATCTCAGCTCATGGGAAAGAGAAACGGTAAATTAAATACCTATCTCAACAATGCTAAGAATGGGACTGAGCTGAGGTCGTCTGAATACACACATCTGGAAATGCGTCATGTGTTAGTGAGTAAAATTAGATACACACAATTATTTTACACCAAAATGCAGTTTGGACTAATTTGTGGGCATTCTGTTGAGTTGATGTTATGTTTCATGATTCAATAGCTATGTGTGTGGCAAATCTCGAATAAAAACTTTGATGTTATTAAGCCCACGTTGTCTTATTTTGCTACTTGAGCCAATAATAATAAATAATTTGAGTTGCCCAAAAGCATTTTTTTGTTTCAAAGTTCAAAGTAAAAAATTCAATTTTGAATACAAAGTCGAATATTACAAATATTCTATTAAAATTTGAATTTTCAAAGCTTTGTCCACCCCTACTGACGTGTCAGTTGATGTACACCAGACATTAAGTAATTACTGTTGTGGTAGAGTTCAGTTGAACCGATGTATCATCCAGTTCAACTGGCCTGAAAAGTTTATGGATCAGGTGATACATTTTTGAATACAAACATACAAATAAAGAAAACATTTGTAAACAACAGCATCAAAGAAAGGCAAATAGTCCTAGTTTAATTACAACTGAAAAATTTGTGTCTTGAACTGTTCAGGAAATATGAGACTCAGTTTGTATTTTTTTTTTAAAAAAGGGCATGTGAATTAGAAAAACAGTACAGTGTTTAATGTAGTTTTCCTGTTTTATAAAGTTATTTTGCCTGTATAAATTTATTCCATTGCATTCGTAACAAAAAATATATAAAAACATGTTGAGAGATTCGGGCAACTCTTAACTAGGTCTTGAGAGCGGATGAGGTGAGAATGGAATAGTGCCGGAATGCAAGGGCGGGGGAAATGGGAGGTTTCTAGGAAAATCCACAAACCAATGGCATTGTTCGGCACAATTCCCACTTGTGAAAATCCAGGAGTGATGCGGCTGGAGATTGGTGGGAGGCAAGCAGGCTAGCCACTTGGCCACTGTGGTAGTGTGTTCTGTACTGTTCATAAACATTTGTGTATGTTGAGCAGGATGAGGAAGGACTCAAGTGTGCCGTTCAGCGAGATGGTGTTCTTTGACGATGAGCAGAGGAACATCCGCGACCTAGCGGAGCAAGGAGTTGTGTCTGTGCTGGTGCGTGATGGCGTCAACAAGAAGGTCGTCGAGGATGGACTGAAGCAGTTCAGTGAAGGCATTAAGAGATGATGCTCTCCTCTCTTAGCTGCTAGTCCTGTACTTATGTCCAGGTGTACCAACCATCTTTACATGTGTGCCAGTTGTCACAGCAGTGGTGACATCTTTTCTGCAGTTCATCTGTGGACTTTCTGTTTTTATTTAATGTGGCTTCTGGCAGGAATTTAAATACTGTAAATGTTTAAATGTGGAAAAAAAAAAAAAAAAATATATATATATATATATATATTAAAGTACATATTCCGGGGTGTATAGGCCGCACATTTTTACAAAAAAAAAAAAAAAAACTACAAAAAGTGGGCTGCGGCTTATATACAAGATATTGGCATAAAAAAAAAATTTCCCCCCCAAAACATATTTAGAAATTTGTCAGTGTACCATATATTTTAATGTTTTAACTTAAAGGAAGGGAAGAATATGACGATGAGTATGAGGGAAAAAAACATTTTTTCCACTCTTGCAATTACAGAAGAACCTTATTAACAACATTTTCCAAGGGATCAGTAAAATAAAATGTTATAAATAGAAAACAGTATTACACCAGCAGACACTCATCAAGTGAAACAAAATTGTTGTATATAAATAGCTAGTCAAGTCCATCATCTTCATCTGAATCATTTAATGCAAAAATATGAGTGATATGAGAATGTCATGGACTATAATACACGGTGTCATGCATTCTGAATGCTTGCTCACTCGTCCAATGTTGGTTATATTAGTAATTATCAAGACATTCGCCTCTAAAATCCTTCATATTTCAAGTATAAACTGTTTTCTGTATCTGTTTGTAAGCTACTGCATTGTTAAATGTTTGAAATTTTAATTAAGAGAAAAACTATATTTTAGATACTGCAAGGAATTGAAAAAATACTGATGATGTAAGCAGGAAATGAAACCATTAAGTCTTATGGAGAAATGTTGGGACCACAAAATAATGGTGTTATGTGCAGGAAAGTGTTATAGCAGGGTTATACTGTATTTGTTCACTCGCATTCATAAACAAAATAACCGTCCCGCATGTGTAAAATGTTAACATGTAGGAGCTTGGCCATAAATGCTGTACTTGAGAAAATAATTTCTCTGCTGCACAAGAGAAAGATATCTTACATAGTTCGCACGCCCGCCATGATACAAGTGCACATTTATACAACACCTTTTTGTGTAACATGTTGCCATGGTTTTGCTTTCTCAAATCATGTTTCAATCTGTTACCATCTGTGAAGTAGTAATAATGTGATGTATATTTGTAAACATGGCAACATAATACAAATTTTCTGTCGGAAATGTTTTGTAGGGGAAAAATTAAGTTTGGATTTATTATGTTTTTACAGATTCGTAACTTAACAATATTTACAGGAATATGAAAATTCAGTGCGACCTATACTTGAAATATTAATAACCCCAAATTTTTCTTCAAAAATCTCTGGTGCTGCCTGTACATGCAAACAACCTATACATGGTGGGAATAAGCCTCTAGGCTACCAATCAAAATTTTTTTAAAACAATCAGAAAAAACAAATACTCGCAGATAGATGCACATATACAAAAGGTAGACAAACACATTTTCCACGCGGGTACACAGTTGAGACATTTTGCTGGCTGGGCCAGCTTCTTGGCAGTGTAAAGTATCTGTAATTTTTAAGACCCATTTCTGTACGTATGTGTGTGCATTGTAGCACAAATTTTAACTCGAATAGTTTTTCCCATTGTATAAAACTGAACTGAAATTCCACAACGTACAAAAACAATTTAGTTAAATATGACTCATTAAAATAATATAATTTTAAGGATATTTGGTTTCAAAACTGCACTGTAAATTCAGTTTTATTGTTGGCATATGAAACAAATATTTTTTGTATCTGCCCTTGCTTGAAACAAACTAGAAAAGCTGTTCACAAACTGTTTTTCGTAGAATTTCAACTACCGCCTTGTCGACAACTAACAGAATAAATGCTGTGTGTAGTTAAACACATCACACTATCTTTTTCAACAATGGAGACACAGCCAACCATGTTTGCAGCTATGTAATTCATTTTTATTAAACTAATATTCCAAAACATACCTCAATATTCTCAGCCTGTGTGTGAATTTTTTGTCAGTTGTGTGCGCGTGCGCGTGCGCGTGCGCGCGTGTATATATATATATATATATATTGTAAATTTGCTTTGAAAACATACAAAAAAAAAAAGATGTTATATTTCAGAAATATAGGTTATGGTGCTAGTAACTTCTGTAAGTTTCTATAAACAGAAAACTTTCCCACTGACCTCTCAGTGGTAGGTACAGTAACACGAGTCAATTTCATAACATGTGCTTTTGTTTCACTAATTGAGGTAATTAGCCTGATTTGCAGTGTGTTGTGTTGGTTACAAGAGTTTGGAGCTGTGCGAGGCACAGATGCAATAAGGGCGACATTGACCCATGTACCTATCGCCCTGGCAAATCTACGCTCAAGGTTCTGAAATGGAATACAGTGCTCCCCTTTGTACCGCTGTCTGAATTAATACCTTAATTTCGCAGTGTGTTTTGCTGTGGTTATTTCTATTCTGTATGTATCTTTAAGAATATATGTACAAATTGGGTTTTCACTCCCAGTGACTAGAGCACAAGCTGCTGGATGATGTTCGATGTCGAGCCTAGTGTGTGTAGGGAATAAAACAGAGATGCTGTCTGAAGAGGAAGGCCTTTTCAGCTCGTTCCTGTGGGGTGTGCGTACCAAGTGCAGAGGGGGTTATTGCTGCACACTCACTTAGCAGCAAGAATCTTCCCCTTTTGCTTCTCCCTTTGAGCTACGTGCCTTTCCCCAAATGCCGTAAAGGCAGAACTTACTCCTAGTTGGGCGCAAGCAGTTGACGGTACCCTAAGTAAGTGTAAAGCCCAACAGTAGTTGACCGCGCAAACCTTGTGCTCCAATCAGTTCTGCATCTTGGTGCAGATGGGTCGTGTGGGCCGTCATTCTACTAGTGTCGAGGTGAGGTCCAGCAACAGTCAGGCCTCCAGTCTCGGGCAGATACCCCTGCCAGCACCGGTGGCACCTCGGCAGCGATACAACCTGAGGTAGCTGTCCTGCTCCGGATGAAAGTGTACCTAGTGGTTGGAGCTCTACCTTTCTGTACACCGTGGTGCATAGAACGGGCGGCCGTCGAAATTGGTGTGCGTTTGTGATGTACAGATTCCTGAAGGGGATCTACAGTCCTACACTATGGTTCATAATGTTAGAAAAGAAAAACCCAGTCTCCTGCTTGCTCTGTACAAGGGTCAAGTTCCTAGCAGTCAGAAAGGATTTACCTCTATAACAGATTCACTGTCCGGATAGGAATAAATACTGGTGACACATGCTCTTACTACTAAGCAAAGTGTGAACGGAAGTAAACTACACTTTACAGGTGGAGGTGAACTGCTCCTAGGCTATCCAAGATAAGAATGACTGACGGCCATGAAAATAACTCGGACACAGTTACTCTACCCTGAAGTTGTCTAGACAAGACTTTCCAAAAGGACAGTGGGTGTAGTTGCCACTCGCCAACAGGAGAATCAACAGCGGAAGTGTGGAGTGAAGTCTTGCAGGCTTCTGGTGTAGGTGGTAGAAGACCTGGTGGGCAGTAGAAAGCCCCAGCGCAGAATTGTTGAGGGAAGCTACTGGAGATAACTCGCGTCTTCAGCCGCACACTGCCTTATATTGTGCGTTCGACCAGCCCATGCTGGAGTGGGGGGTGTAACATTGTGCTGTGACATCTGCCTGGAGCGAGCGGGGTTAGAGAATCTACCCTTGCGCTCAGCTATATGGCCTCAGGCGCGTGGCAAGCATCGCTGGTGTGGCGACACTCTACCAGGTGCGTCGGGGAGGCTGACGTGTTACTGCGGCTGCTTGGAAACATTGCTTATTTCAAGTTCTAGAACCACCCACTAAGCTGGGAGCAACTCCATATGCACTCGTGAATAACGTTTTGGGTTTGACACTTCCTCGGGATACATAGTACTGCGTGAGTAGTGTGAGAAAGTTGGGTCTGGAACATCAGGAAATACCATGTGTCTGTAACTGTCCCTCTACAGGAAGCAGTTCTGTAGCCATCTATGGTTGTGGTTCCTGGTTTAGTATAACAAGTTAGGATGAGTCACAGTCGTTTGGTATAACTCATATAAGCGGCTGGCGTCAATTCGTCCCCTCTCCGTTGTGACGGCGGCTCAGGCAAGTCGATGGTGGTGCGGGGGAATGCAGAACAGTGTCCCCGTCTCGGGAAGTTTGAATCTTGGAGAAAAGTTGGAAAAAAAATTTTGGCTTAGTAGGCTGATCCCTTAAGCTTGGGCCGGTTGGTATCTGTAATAGCGCTTGCTCTGTGTGCTGGGAATCGCCAGGAGTGCTGCATAAAGCGAAGACCGTAGCTCTGTCTCACTCAGGTGGGGTGTTCTCTCTTTCTTCCCCTAGCCTGGCAAGCGGGAGCGAGGGTCCTCTTTTATTACAAGTGCCATTGGCAAACAGCAGCAAGCGTACCACTGTGGTTACTTATTAGAACATAATTAACCTGTCAAAAGAAATACACAAAAAAAACAATGGCACATTGAAAATGACACTGGGGAAAAATAAGTATTTACAAAGCCTTGTTCGTGGAAGGTGGGGTGTAATACGAACTATCACGTTTGCTGTGGTGTATTAGTTTTGAGAAAACCTCTCTCTCTCTTTCTTTGGCAACATGTAGGTCTCACAGCAAACAAAACAGTTACGTGTTACATAATGGAAAGTTACTAACCCCGGCCACCCGTCACCCGGACTGGCTAGCTAGCGGAACAAATGAGTGCACTTTAATAAAGGAATTTAACGCAAGTATATCCTTACGGAGGTCACCATAAATGGAACATATAAACACTCAGTAATAATTGAAGCTCTGTGGTCCAGAGTCCTAGTTTCGACTCTAGGTCGGTATAACATGGTACACAAAAAACTTCAAAGCAAACAACAAACATTTCTTAGACATCAGCTACATATGTACGATCGAGTTAGAAAATTACAGTAAAACATCATTAATTTGAAGTACTCAGGACCTAATTTTTCGATTTCGAATGATCTAATTTAAAGAAAAGTTTGTTAATGTGTATTAAAGAAATTCACATTTTCCCTTTTCAAAGTAAACACAACTACAGCTGCGGGAATAACTATTCTCTCGAAGTTACAACCCTGTTTTGGGGAGCCATAAAATTTTTGGTTTAAAACAGGCAAACATTTGAAGGAAATACCCCAAAAAAATAAGTTTGTTGTATTTATCTTGGTCATTAATTGTTCATATATAGATGTTGTAACTGTTGTGTTTAATTGCTACGCCAAAATATAACAAACAAAATAAAATGGTAAAGTTTGGTTAAAAACTGCAACCGTGGTAGCCAGAATCCTCTCTCTCTCTCTCTCTCTCTCTCTCTCTCTCTCTCTGCTATGAATGCACTTCTGGCGAATGTTCTCAATGCCACACTACCTGGCTGGCCAGCCGGGTGCTGGAGCCAAGTGTCGTGCGGTTATTGTCAAGCAGCACCCCTCACTAAGCTAAACTACAGTAGGTCTAGCCTCTGAAATGGTTGATCGCTCCCTTCTTTGCTTCCTCCCCCCCCCTTGCCATAATTTACAGTCTACCCTCCACCGGCTGTCAGTCAATCCCACCCCTTAGCCACACCGCTTCGATTCCTTCCTCCCTCCAGCCCCGCCCACACCGCACCAAGCTTCCTTCCTTCCTCCAACTGTCACAACAGGCAGCCTGGAATTTTCTTTGTCCTACTCTCCGTAGCTTCACACAGTGCATCGCTTAATCTGAACTTCACACACACTTTTGAATGAAATCCAACTTTGAATTACATAAAATGCGAATTTCGAATTAACTAAACTTAAAAGCATATAAAATCCTATTCTTCCATTTGGGGGCGAATACACACTTCGAACTATATATGATTTCGAATAAATAGACTTATAATTAATGAGGTTTTACTGGAGTCTTCATGGATGCTCTCGAAAGAGTCTGGGTTCTGAGCCTGTTGGGATGGTTTGCGTACTAAACATGAATGCTAGTGCAAAAAAAATTTACATCTTGGTGTGTGCGACACTAGCATTGTGGTGAGCATTTATAAATGTAACTGGTGGATTATAAGTGGCCGCTAACTAGCAACCATTGTGGACTAATCGTATACTAAGGACGATGAGGAAGTGGCAAGGTAGAGCCCTCCACCTCGACTGCTCGGGTTCCTACCCGGAGTGTAGGGAGTTTCTGGACATTGAAGGCCTCGTCGTCTGGATTGGTGGCTAGGGAGCCTTCAACCTTGGCTCGTTCAGAAGATGAGTGTAAGACGTCAGCGTCGCGGGGGAGACAAGGCAGGTCATTTTCCCTTGTTGACATATGACGTGTCCTCAGGTACAGAAGACGTTAATGGAGTGTCAGTGTCTCTGTTGCTCGGCGCTCCACTTACTGTTGGTAGCACTAGCTCCTAGTGTGTGTGGCCTGTCTTATCCTCCCTTCCCTTTTGGAGAAGGTGGCCAGCCTGGTCCATCTGGAAACAAGATATTATCTACTCTCTTAAGTCTAGAATAGCTTTGCTCCCTGTCAGTATTTGGGGTTCGTGCCTCGGGCCTCCCGGTAGGCCTTCGCTCGATTTTGGGGCTCTTTGGACTCCTCTGCCTCTGGGGCTACATCCACCACGTTAGTGTCTACATTTCGGTCAGACTTATTTCAGCATCCAACATTTTACTGAATTGGACGCCACTGGGTGTTTTAAGACTCCCAGAAGTCTGGTTCATCGGTCTTGGCTACTGTCTTAACTCTCTCAGGTCGTTCTGACTTGGGCCCGTATTACTCAACAGTAATTAATGCTGACCCCAAATTGGGTGCCAGGAAAGCACTTGACGCACATCACTTTCCGAAGCCTGATCTGAGACATGGCATATGTGGTTTTGGTTGCGCTAGGTCAGGCATGCTGGATCAAGATTACGGGTTGCTGTTGGAATACTGGGGCCTTGGATTATGCGGAGTAGATAGAGTTGGCATTCGGCTCGGCACAAACTCTTGGGACTGTGAGCACACCTTACGTACTCTGTCAGGCTTCCTTACTTTGCCCACCTGACTTGTAACATGTTTCTCCAACTACAGGGGTGGTTGGATACCACTGGTGCTGGCCCCAAGCCCTCGTGTCTTACTGCTGCTGTCGACTGCTGTAATGCTGGGTTCTGCGCTAGGCAGGCTGGCTGCTTGTCGACGTGTGGTGCAAGTAGGAAATACACCTCTTGAATAAACAACACTCGGATACGAACAATACGTATTTATTACGTAGTAATAAACAAGGTGACGCATACTATATCCTACCAAGCAAAACGTGGTCAGAAGTAACCTACAGTAAAACAGGTGAAGATGACCTGCTCCTGAACTAACTTGGTATAGAATGACTTTGACGGCTATAAAAACAACTCAGTCACAGCTACTCTAACTCGGGATGTCTTGAAGAAACGTTAAGAAAATAGGTGCCACTACTTTTAATGGCAGTGGGTGTAGTGGCTACTACCAGATAGTAGTGGCGGTTGTCGAACCAGGAGGAACAACAACGGAGAGTGTGGTATTGGCATCTGCAGGCTTACTGTTGAAGAGCTGGTGGTAGATGCTGCAGAACCTTAGGGGCTGCTGCTGGCTGGTGGTAGGGAGCTACTGGAACTCCTGGTGGCTGTTGAGAGAAATTCTGGAGCTTCAGCCTCTGAAGTTCTTGGAGAGTGCAGTGAGGCCCTAATATTCAGTAGTGTGTCCCAGCACACAGTGTTGAGGTGAGCTACTTGAGAATACAACTGGCATCTTTGGCTGCACACAGCATTATATTGTGCGCTCGGCTGGCTCATCTTGGGCTGGAGTGGGAGGTGTGATGTCGCTCTTTGACGTCTGCCTGGAGCAAGCGGGTGGGAGAATCTACTCCCTGCGCTCAGCCCTCTTCAGAAAGCTTTGCTGGTGAGGTGCCACTGTGCCAGATGCATCGGGGAGGCTGATGTGTTACTGTGGCTGCTTAAAAACATTGCTTATTTTACGCGAGAGAACCACCCACTAGGCTGGAAGCGACTCTATATGTACTCGTAAATAACGTGTTGGGTTTGACCCTTCCTCGGGATACGTAGTACTACGTGAGTAGTGTGAGAAAGTTGTCTGGAACATCAGGAAATACCATGTGTGTGTGTGTAGCTGTTCCTCCACAGGAAACAATCCTGTAACCATCTATGGATGTAGTTCCTTGTTTAATATTAACACACACACAAAAATGCACACACAGAGTGAGTCGGGTGAGACACAAGACAAACTATGACACAAATACAAACTGGTGATTTGGGCACCAGCGGTGCTTCCCAATCACTGCACTATTGAGACTCAGGGTTCTCAGGGATACTGTGGGTTCTGTGTCTCCATCTCACTCAAGCGTACTTACAAACACGTTGGCAATACTAAACTTTTTACTAAGCATCACTTTGAAAGTAATCACTTGATTAAAATACACGTGGTTAGGACTCTTGTTACTGCTGAATAAACGAGGTTGGTTACTGATGCTTGCTTTTATTATTACTATGCATACAGATCAACGTGCTAATGAAATTATGATTATCTCGGTCATGACTAGCCAATTCCGCTTGGGTGCTCCTCAGCCCGCAATTACCCTAGTGCATGCCTAGATGGATGATCTCGCGGAGGTGCGTGAAAGCACAGCCTTCACAAGGGAAGAGGGCTGACAGCCGCTAGAGTGGACTGACTGTTTTTCACTGTGAATTACAAATGGAACCCTTGATGAAAATATTAACACGTGTGATTACTTGGCATCACTAATGCAAACTCGCCTGGGCTCGCCCTCCAGCATGTGGGTAGTGTAGTGACGGCCTATACACACAGCCGGCTAGGACAGGAATAATTGCACCGTACACTAATTACACAGACCCTTAAATGATACATGAAATAAGATGGGACACGAGATGTATATTTACAATAAACACACACACACGCGTGTGAAAACAAGCTTGGATGGCGCGGATACCACTGGATGAAGTTCATAGCAGACCACGTGTTGCAGATGAAATTGCAATATTTCTGCGTGGAAACGACAAACTAAATTCAGATAAAATAATATTCTTGTTGAGAAAGTGATTCTCTGTACGATTAGAGTGGTTACAGACTTGTGACATACCTGATGGCGGTAAAATCAAACATTAACGTGACAGCGTGGTCAAGTACAAAAAAGCATTAATTTACTTGAAAAATACATTGAACCCTGAATAAAATTGACATAGAACCCTGAAATAATTGATTGCAGATACAATGTTACATAAATAAGCTCTTGAAACGCAATGATGGCATATAAAAAGACTTGGCTTCTGTCGGCCACGTGGTTATACGTGATGTTGCCGTAAAATATTCAAACACGAAAATTACCCTCAAATACATAAATAAAAATAAAGCTCTAAAATTGCATGTAGCAATAATGCAGAAGTTACAATGAAATGCCATAAACATAGGCGGTTGGCGCCTGATTCAAAATGTGCGGGTCACGTGACCTCTCAGACAGCTTTCTCCTCCTCCTCGATTAAGTTAAAAATGCCACAAGGGCACAAAAAAAAAAAAAGCGAAGCATAATGCTGAGGAAACTGTCTAGCAAAAACGTACGCAAGCAAAGGTTAACCGGTAAACTAAATTGACTATGGAAACCTAAATTAGTGAACAAAAGTTGTAGTGCGTACGTGACAGTGTCTTACCTCACCAGACTGTCCAGATACAAGGTCGCACGGACCTACCACGGCCGCCTACGGGGTTCACATGCTATGCATGCAGAGTGAAATATTTTATATTGAAAATGAAATGGCATAAATTAAATATTGTTTTACATTTCTATAATTTTCTTATGAATTTCAACATTATTTTAATGTCTCTTTGTGATGGCGTTCATGCCGGAATAATAAATGTTCTTAATTTTTATAAACAAACAATTAAAATTAGTACAAACACTTTAAGACATATTAAACACTGCAAAGACAATATAACATTTTACACTGAAAATAACTTTTATATGAAAGTTCAAAATTATCGGCCTCTCTACGCACGTGCGAAACACGTGAGCACCGCAGTGGGCTCTAGCGCCTCTGGCTGTTAGCCGGCATCAATACATTTACTGTATCTTAAAGTGTGACAGCAGTTGAGCAAGTTTGTGTGTGTGTGTTATGGCTACATATGTGCTGGAAGGCTGCTTAAGTACTGGCTTGTGTTTTGAACTAAACATATGTATGGGAATGAAAGCACACATTGACAGCTCGTTATGTAGCAGCCTCATCCAAGGTAAGATTAAGGTTAAGGGGGTTGGGGGCAGGGGGTGGGTAGGTAGGTAGGTGAGCACTTTTTAAGGACTTTTCAACAAGCATTTATCACGAATAATATATTTTATTGCAGTCTCAGGCGTTAACTTTTGAAGGATTCTTTGCCCTAGTCACATACCGCCACCTCAGCTTTACCCTAGCTGTCATTTTTCACTTCCATTATCCCTCTTCTTTTGCTGTAAAAACAGTGGCACCTTACACACAGTATATATAACTTCAAATTTAATTCAATGCCCCTTTGATTATTATTATTTTTAATTTTGTGTGTGCCCACACCTACGTAATGTGCTAATTTTTTATGATGGGCAATTGGTTTTTTCCTTGTGAAGTCAGTTTTATGTGTAAAGTGAATAAAGATAAGTGTGTGCAAATAAAATGTGTTCTTATATTACCGGTACCATATTATGGCGAGTGAGGCCATGTGCGTGTATAGGCAACATCAAAAGTTTTTTATGAAAACTTCAGGATAATTAATTCAAGTACACCGCACCTCATCGTGCCAGTGCAGAAGCCAACACGCTGCCTACATTACGTATAAATTCAACACACTGACGTGAATCGCATCTATCAGCATGTTTCCCAACACCGGGCCATTGTTAGGAAGTAAACCGAACTTGTAACGACAGCAGTGGCGGCCACCTGCCATCTTGTAGCGAGCGACTGACCGACAGCTGCCCAGCCTGAGGATCTAGGGTCGAGCTTCCGCTGCAAACTGCCACGGCTGCGCTACTGAGGATCTAGGTGCTCACCCAGCTACGTACACGGCCAGACCAAAGCGAGAGCATGCGCACACGTATTGCGCAAGGCCACCTAAACTTTTTGATCATTACATGCCTCATAGCAATGTATGACCCACGAGACCTGCGTAATAGATCTTTAATAATACATACTCTAATATTTTCACATACTTTCAATGGCATACTTTATTACAACGGTCCAATATGCCTTTCTTGGGTATCTAATCAGGAGACGTCCAGCTATTAAAAAATATACATATTTATATTTATTTTAAAAAATGTTTTTTTTATGCGTTAGAGACAATTTAACATACTTCATGCCAAAGATGGCAAGTTTGGGGGTATAGGGGAAAGGGTGAGTCAAAATCGGCCCCAAATTTTTAATTATCCCCCCCCCCCCCCTATAACGGCCCTATTCTCGGGAACCGTGGGGGTCTTAATAGAGAGGTTCTATTGTAAATGGGAGTCCAGTTGTTGACTGCTATGCCACCTTGTTCTGTCCTTGTCTAAGGGTGTTACAGTGCGTTTAGTCTGATGAGTTGCGACATGACATGTGCAAAATTAAACACATATGCAATGACACCTCAGAATAGAAAGGAGATGCAAATTAAATATTTTAAGTACTGATGTAAGACTGTCTTAGACACAGGAAGCTTTTGGTATTCCAAAAGGAAGAGAGATCAAAAATCAAAATACTTTTCAATATACAAAATATATGTATTATACTTTTGTACGACAGTAATTACAATGTAGCCCTTATCGTAGTAGTAGTAGTAGTAGTAGTTTTTTTTACATACTCCTACTAGTCAGTCTTTCTCACTGAGGTTAAATGACTTGGTAACATTAACAAAGTACTTATAAAGTTGAATAAAATTCTGCCTTCCTTACCACACTCACCAGGCTGTGATCGTCATTAATACTATATTTTGGTGAAAAAAGATTTGGTGCAAAATTTGTTTGAGCAGATTATAAACATATATTTTATAACTTAAAATATTATGGAGTAATTTGTATGCATGCAAAAATTTAATTTTTTTGCATTTTTTTATTTTGTTTTAGGAGCTTTTCCAACACAACTTGATCTTTAAAATCTTTTTAAAACTACAGCTGCTGTGATTTCATTTGAACGTGCATGTGCCTAGCGAGTTAGACTAGCGTGACATGCCACGTCCTCTTGTGGCCATCCCTCCAACCACGCATGCATAGCAACAGCGGTGTACAGTAACGGAACCTTCACATGGCTAGTGTGTAAGGAAGGAAGGCCGAGCATAATGTTCAGTAGTTTCCACCACGTAATGAATGACTTTGTACAGCTGTGCGTAGTGTGAACTGCTGGTGCCACGAGGATCCTGTGTGCCTGCAATACTCCAGTTTCCTATCTTTTCATTTACTGCCAGGTGTATTTCTAATTCCGTATGTATTTACAGCATTGAAAGTAACAATGCTTCAAGCGGAGTCTTCAAATTTACTGACATTGTTTATAAGAATAATTATTGTTAACAATTATCATCCCTTATTAGTAAAATTTTAAATAGCAGAATTAGGATTGGAATCAGAAGCTGTAACGGTTTTAAGTACAGATTTCAGTTTTCAGCACCACTCACTTCCCAACAAGATGGCTTTTATTCTCTAAGCGCAGATGAAGGGTCATGGGTACAGTATTACTTTTTAATGTTCCTGTGTGCATTCAATAACTTTTTTCCTAGCTTTTCACTCACACATGTAGTTATCCATACTTTCTTGAAATTATACATTATCAGCTAATAGGCTTGTACACATTTAAGTAAGTAAACTAGGAGGAATTATTGTTAAACTCAAAAATATTTAATGAAATGATACTAGCAATAAACTGAACAGCTATGCAATTTGCAACTTACATTGACATTTCAGTGGATAACATTTTCTTTATCATGCTTTGGAATTACATGAAAACACGCAAGGTTCATAAAACTCTGTTACGAAGTTTCTGAAGGGACTGAAAAAATAATACTTACTAACAAGTAAGTAATCTTAAAAGGGTCAAATTACAAATGTACAAATATACAAGGTGTACAATTATTCAACTTCTTAAGTGGGAACTTGTTAACAGGGTTTCACTGTATTTCCAATGCACCACATCAACACACATTTGGTTATGTACAATATTCTACATACAAGACATCACTTCTGACAGCACATTCAGCCAACATTTGCACACGTACAGTGTGTAAGAAGGGACACACACACTAGTAGATTGGCTAGCAAACCTGGTGAATCAGAGATGGAAATACTGCTTTGCTGTCTACACATACATCTTTATGGAGCGTATGAAAATGTGAATACAATTGAACCATGTACGTCTCATTCATGTTAAGAATTTCTTACAAATTTATAATAAATAATTTTGATTATAATTTAATGTTTTGTATGATGGCTGTAATTCAGTTTTGCAGTTTATCAGACTTATCATGTGAGAGAGCTTTCTACATACATGACATTACTCACAATATTTGAAAATGAGAGTAAACCTACACGAGAAATGAATTAGCGATCACTGTACTATGTTGATTGGCACTGACAGAAAGTGACATCTTACACTGTACACAGGAATGTACAGCACAAATATATCGACATAAACTATATACTACATGTACATACAATTTGCCCCAAAATTCATGTCCATGACCTACACAGTGTGGATCCTGAACGAAAATGGAAGCGAAAATCTTGGTGACAAATACAACTTGGCAACTCAGTATAATGTATGTGAAAGGATTGCTAAACATCTAGGCACTAAAAAAAATTATAGCATGGCCAAGACCATTTGTTTTTACTACGTCAGCACTGTGAGTTCCAAGTCTCATGCAATCTTCTTTTGGTTTTTATGTTATTTATTCACATCCGTTTGTTTTCAAATGATTTGCAAGATATTTTTACATTTCAGCCAGAGCTGCGACATACATACTATAAGATGTAAAGTACTAAACACACGCTCTGTTGTGCAGTGTTGCTAGACTGCTCCAGTAAACACTACAGGAGTGAATTATATCACTAATACGTACATCTCCATTCTCAGCTGGTGCAGGCTGTAGGCACAAATTCAGGGACATAGAAGGCAAGTAAAGCACTTGGGGTGAGTACTGTTCACTCAGGGCTCGTCTTTGCCAAGTGGTAGTCGCTCCGGCTGCGCTTGAACCTCCGCCTGGCGACCAGGAACACGGTTGTGACTATGCCGATGATGGCCACCGTCACACAGCCAATCAGGATGCCCGAGCCGATGCTGGATGCACGCATGTCTGCACCAATGCTGCGACTAGTGGCATTACGGTCTGCGCCATCAGCCCCTGAGGCATAGGTGCTGGTGTCAACATGTGTGCCCCGGTTGCTCCCTGGGCGCGTAGCGTTCTCCTGTCCATCCAGAAAGTGCTCGAGGGAGCTGAAGTAGCGCATGAGCGCACCAACGTCCACGCTTTCGATGCCCAGGTCGGTCCGCAGAAGTACAGGCCACTCGGCAGACAGGCCGTCCTTCAGCAACTGCCTGCGTACACACCACACACTGGCTCAATCAGGGTCACTCAGTATAGTGGACACACCACCTACCTCAGCATGGCAGGGTCACGCTACCTGTGGAGAATGTGGCACAATGTTTGTGGGTTTCCTCACACTGCTCCTGTTTCCCTCGCCACTCCATTTTACCACTGCTCAATTACCACCTCTCTTCCTTACTGATGCTGAAAATTGCTGTCAACTGCCGCCCACAATCTCCTGCTCTTGTGCTCTGCTTAGCCGCTGTAGCCTGTCAGTGTGAACTGAACTCTCTGAAGTCACCTTTATAGAAAAATCCCTGCCCTCAACTGAATACTGTATGCTGTATTTTAAAAATAAAATTGACTGTAATACATGTAGACTGTAATGACAATGAAGATTAACACATTCAACACATTATTGGGTAATGCAGGCATTACCACCTGAACCCAGTGCTGCTGACTGCTATACGAGTTTCTGCATCTAGCACCTTCTTGTATCCAGAAATTGTGTTAGTATTCAGTATTAAATAATTATGGAACACTACTCCAAGAGTTTACATAAATACAATTTCAGCTGTAAGCTCCAGCAGCGAACGTAGTTCCATGTGTTGGTATACTGTTGAGAGAGCATTTTTCATATTGGTGGCCAGTGGAACGGTTTAATGAGCCAAGAAGTGTGTCCAGTGCATTTTCTTGGGGTGCTCGTGTTTACCTCCTCTCTTACGTTCTATCACAGTTCAGTCTCCTCCTCACTTAGCCCCTGGATGCTAAAGAGCCCACTGTTGCCAACCCTCAGACCTCTAATCCAGGCTGAAGGACGGTGAGAGGAGAAGCAGAGGACGGCCAGCTATTTTGTCGGCAGTTGTCTCTCGGGGACTCCCTATGTCAGGCAAACCCACCAGCTGATATGGGGCTGCAGTAGTTGAGACTGACAGGATTCAGTTCCCAGATCACCCAAGATTTTTGCATGTTGGAAATGTGGTGGACATTGCGACTGGTCTGCAGGTCTTCTCAGGGTACTCTCATTTCCTTTGCTGCTCCATTCCTACCTCGCTTCACCTTTGTGAGCTGTCAAGGTCTCCTATCATGAGTGCATCTGAATGTTGTTACCAACACTGCTACCCTCGCTGGAGACACCGGGTGGGGGGCATCATTTCCCACAACACACGCAACAAACCACGTCGTACCATTCCCTAATAGCTCTTTCAACCTATCATCATGGTTGATGTAAAACTTTCCGTCGCATATCTGACAACATGCCATGCATCTTAACAATTCCCAACTTAATTTAGTTTGTTCCCCTCAACAAATACAAACTCTCTTACTTCAACTGGTCGCTCTCCTGAATGGCTTTCACTACCATTGATTCATTTGCACTCTTGTTCTGAAACAGCTCGAGCATCTGGAACTGGAGTATCGCGCCTGCAAACTTCCTGAAATCATAAATTTAACGAACCTGAATACAGTTTACGTGCTTCAGATGAGCCAAAGAGAAGGTACACTCATTTCATAGAGTAACTGTGTTAGTACTACATAGACACCACGTCTGGCAGAGTGAAGCAGGAGACAATGAACTTATCTCAACCAGCAAGCACAGGGTATGCCTCTTACCTGTTTGACTTCAGCCTTGGCTTTACACACCTCATGTAATAAGTCTATAAATTGATAATATTTTTACCTTGCAAGAAATTTGTAACCAGGATGCACGAAAATGAAATTGTATTTTGACTGTCAAATAAATAAGATATTTTACTGTTTTTGAATACAGTACTCTAAATATATTAATGATAACTAACCTTGTCACACTTACCTGAAGTAAGTTTTTGTAAACATAAAAATTTAGCATGGTTTTCACGAACACCAAATACCAAGATCCCCCCCCCCCCTCCCAGGAATGCACAAATACCAAAATACCACCCCCTTCCCCTCCCCCCTCCCTCACCATATTTTGAAAGACAGTATACATTCTTAAAAAAATTCAGCTTTGTGATATGATACAACAACAAACTCTGTATAGCCTGATTGATACGTTTATGGTGGTTATAATTCTCAGGATGTTAAAGTATATAGGTAGTCCAAACAATATTTAAGCAAATGTTACTTAATTTCAGTAATTTTAATAACTCAAATGTTAAGTATTGCAGGTCTACATACAAAATACTTAAATAACTTTTCTCAAACACCTACGTGTTCAGATTGTCATGCTGCAAATAAAAACTTATTTCTGACTAACTCAGTGTTGATATTTACACTGAAGTTCAGTCGCACAACATCCCTCCTCAAAATTGTGAACAGAGTCCTGGGCTTGTTCTCGGGTACCTAATGAAAAACTGTATTTCAGTTCAGAGATGTTACAAAGCGCTCTAGAGAAGCAGATGTGAGCAAAAATATATCAAACGAACATGTTATTTACACACTAAAAAGATGCTCCACCTACCCAAGGTTAATTTTCCTTAGCGATAAATTTTGGACTGTCGCAGTTCCTGCTGATGAACGAGACACTTCTTTATGATATTGTAGCGCCTTTGTTGGGTGCTTAAATTGAAAGAATTTTGTTTGATAAGCATGTTGTAATTTACTTGATATCAAAAAGTTGTCTTTCCAATGTAAATCCTGTTTATGTGAATTATTCTTCCATTATTCTTAAAATATTCTTAACAATGTATCAGCGCTTTAAATTTGCAAAACAAAAATGCTCAAAACGTTTATGAAAAACTCCAACGTTGAAACCTACATGACATTATGTTACTTTCAAATACAGCCTTTGAAAACAGGAAAAACCTTTAAATTTAGATGCTAACAAGTAACCCCGTGTAATAAGCTTGACGTATTTTTTTAGAACGTGTATAAAATTTAAGTGATACAAGTTTGTATGGCCAGTAAGCTTTACATTTGAAACCCTCCAGAACCAGAGTGTTAGAGTTTCAATCAATAATAACACAGAGAAATGTCCATAGCAATGAAATGTGGGCCGAATTAGGGCATCATCTTCATTTTATTTCGAGGGAAAAAGGAAAAAAGTGAGCAGAGTGGTGAGGGGGCTTTAGTTTATCGTCTTTTGTAAGACGAAAGTATTTTGATGTTCTTGCAATGCTGGAATCACATAGCCCCAACGCGCACAACACGATTTCCTATAGCCAATGAAATACAACATAGATTGTCATAAGCCCGACCGATTCTGTCGTCTGACCAGCAATTTTGGATTAGAAACGAGTTCTATTCTTCGTCGTGTTGTGCGGCACGACGTACAGAAATGTACAACATTGCTAAGTGAAATTGTATTGCAAGCTTTCCCTACAATGGTAAATATGCAGCTTAAAAGAAAAATAAATTGAAAACTACTGTATCTAACTCTTAAAAATAATAGTTTTACATTTGTATGGATTAGCGATACTAATTTGCCACCTTTATGTATTACAAATTTGCCTCTTGTTCACATTGATGAGACTACTTGAATTTACAGCACGACCGACACCACGCTCTCTGCATTTAACCTAACAATTTAGAAGGTGCTGATAGGCTACTTTAGTCTCAAAGGCAGTGAATAAGAGGGAAATTTGTAATAAATAATGGTACCAATTGGTATCGTTAATGCATACAAAGGTAAAATTATCATTTTTAAGAGTTAAATATAGTAGTTTTCAATTTATTTTTCTTTTAAGCTGCGTATTTACCGGTGTAAGGAAATCTTGCAATACAATTTCATTTTGCAAGGTTGTACATTCTGTGAATCGTGTTGCATGACACGACGAAGAATGGAAATCATTTCTAATCCAAAATTACTGCTTGGACGACAAAATCTGTCGGACTTATGATGATCTATCTTGTATTTCATTGGCTGTTGGCCATCATGTCGTGCGCGTCGGGCTATGTAATTCCTTACACTCGAATGTACGATGTAGACAAACAAATATAATTCACTCACTACAAAAGTGTGAAAAGTATGGCATTTTTCAGGTCACGTGTATTTCAATCATTATATTAACGGTTTACAAATACATTTACAAAACATGTAAACTAACTGTTGTAACCTCTTGAACATATGTATTTCTATGGCAATCCTTGCCAGTTTACTTCACTAAAATCACGTTTGTTCATCACTAGCATTAAATAATTTATATGAAAATCATTCAGTAGAATCAACACTGCACAAGTTTCCTGATACAAACAAACTTAAACTTATATTTACATTTCACTCAACAAAACGCACTATAATGGTACCTATAACCAACTATGTTTGGGAAAAGCAAATAAAAAATTATTAACTACAGATTAAATATTCCGAAAAAACTAATAAGATATTTGTATAATAAACACGATGAGAAAACGAGTGCATGCACAACTGCCTTCACCCGGCTGGAAATTGGAAACACAAACATTGCTACCCATTGGCTGGAAACGTTTACTGTTCACATGTGTCGACATACTCTGTCATAAATGCTGAACATGTTTTTAAAGTCCCGTTACTAATAGGCAAGAAAATTTAATATTGCTATAGAAACATAATTTAAACCATAAATGTTGTAATTATAATAGATTTTAAATTACAGCTTTTAGTTCAGAGTACTAGTTTCTTCCAAAGACACCATCAAAATAGCCAAGCTAACAACACAAATCCCGCAGCAGTTCATCAGCTGATACAATACTGTAGGAGTGAGAGCATTTACTGTTTACATAGCGTGTAGGTTGGTCACATTGTCTTGTCAAATTTGAGACCACTTATATGAAATGGACAATAGTAGTGGGAGCATAAGGATCCAGGAATTTTCTGCTGAAGTTCGGTTTGTGTGTATTATAATACATTATAAAGTAAGTTTCTTTATTAAATGATTTTGATGTTTTTCAGATTTGTTATTAAAATGTATCAGAAGTGAATTCGTTCTTCAGGGTAATACCCTAGGAATATATATCGTAATATTAATTGTTTAAGTTGCCCTGAATTCAATTATTTTACCTATTATTTTGCATGTTTACTTAAAGCATCAAATAGTACATAGTGTGACATCAACTTTAACACAAATTTCCATTAGCGTTCCAAAATACTTTTCCTTATGACCATAAATGAACAAATTATTGCATGAGTGAAAAGCTATTCATTTGTTATTTTTAATTTTTAGTTTGACGCCGGCTAACAGCCAGCAGCGCTACAGTCCATAATGGCGTTCACCACTCGCGTGTCACATGTCCCTCATGTGTCATGTATCCCACACGTGCGCATAGAGGCCAATAACTTTGAACTTTCATATAAATGTTATTTTTCAGTGTAAAATGTGATCTATTATATTTGCAGGGTTTAACATGTCTTAAAATGTGTTCAAGTGTTTATAACCAAACAATTTAAAAATAGTAACAAAGTTCAAAGTGCCCGCAGCACCGAGATTAAGAACACTGATATTCCGGCATGAACGCCGCCAAAGAGACAAAATTAATATGAAAATTCATAAGAAAATTATAAAAATGTAAAACAATATTTTATTTAGTTTGTGCTATTTTATTTTCACTAATAAAATATTTCACTCGGCGTGCATAGCACTTCCGCTTATGTGAACCCCGTAGGCAACCATGATAGGTCCGTGCGACAGTTGTCTCTGGACAGTCTGTCGAGGAGAGCTGGCGAGATAAGACACTGTCACGTATGTACTACAATCTTTTGTTCACTGATTTAGGTTTCCATAGTCAATTTAGTTTACCAGTTAACCTTTGCTTGCATACGTTTTTACAGACATTTCCCAGCATTATGCTTCCGCTTAACTAATTTACTTCGCCCTTGTGGCATTTTCAACTTAATCGAGGAGAAGCAGGAGAAATATGTCTGAGAGGTCACGTGAACTGCGAAACTTGAATCAAGCACCATTTGCTTCTGCTAAAGGCATTTCATCATAATTTCTGTATTATTGCTGCGTGCAATTCTAAGGGCTTTAATTCTATGTATGTATTTGAAGGTATTTTTCATGTTTGAGCATTTTACGGCAACATCACGTTCAACCACGTGGCTAACCAACGCCAAGTCTATGTCTGCACCATTGTTGCATTTTGAGAGCTCATTTATGTAATATCATGTGTGCAATATTTTTATTCAGAGTTCTACGTTAAATTTTGTCAGGGTTCAGTGTAACTTTTACGTAAATGGATGCTTTTGTGTTTGAACACGCGGTCACTAATGTTTGCTTTTTCTGCCATCAGGTTTGCTACATGCCTGTAATCACTGTAATCGCAAAGAGAAGAATTTTCTCTACCAGTATAGAATTTTGTTGGAATTTAATTTACCTTTTCCACAAAGAAATATTGCAATTTCACCTGCACCACCTGGTCCACTACGAACTTTATCCAGCGGCATCAGCGCCATATAAACTTATTTTCACACGTGTGTGTATTGTGAATACTCATCTCATGCCCCATCATCTTCTAAGTCTTTGAGCAATTTATGTAATTTTGTAATTTGTGTACGGTGATATTACTTCCGTCCTAGCCGGCTGTGTGTATAGGCCGTCACCACACTACCCACGTGCTGGAGGGCGAGCCCCGACGAGTTTGCGTTAGTGATAGCGAGTAATCACACGTGTTAATGTATCATCAAGTGTTTCATTTTGTAATTCACAGTGTCCTATCTTCAGGGAAAATCGTAATTCCACCCTAGCGGCTGTTGACTCTCTTCCCCTGTGAAGATTGTGTTTTCATACACCACGGTGAGATCATCCATGTAGGCGTGCGCTGGAGTAATTTCAGTCTGGGGAGCACCCAGGCAGAGTTAGCTAGACATGACCGAGTGTATCTATCATTTCATGGCACATTGATTTCTACGAACTGTATAAATAAAACAGGTATCACAGTGAACCATCTTCTTTCATTTGTAGTGACAGTGTCCTAGCCACATGCGTTTCTTTTTCAAAGTGTTAAAATGTTTAGTATTGAAGTTTAGTATTGCCAACGTGTTTGTAAGTACGCTCGGGTGAGACACACACACAGAGCCCACAGCATCCCTGAGAACCCCGAGTCTCAATAGTGCGGTGATTGGAAATCACCTCTGGAGCCCATATCATCAGTAAGTAATTGTGTCATCATTCGTCTCGTATCTCACCCGATGGCATCAAAGTCCGAAACGAAACATATGACAGCAATATATAGCTGTGGGAAAATAATTATTTATAAGGTTGGTATGCCTTGGGATCAATGTGTACAGGTGTTGATAGCACATTGTTACCCTTGCACATCGTAATCGCTGGAAGTTGATAACTGGTGTGATGGAAGTCGGCGTCCGGTTTGTACCAGATGTGGTTTATTGAAATAACCTTCACGTGTGGCTAGTGCCCAATGTTATGGAGCGCTGCCACGCTAACACCATTTGTATGTTAAACAGCGAGACTGTACGTTGTAGGTTATAAGAGACAAGTAGTGGGACCATAAGGTTTCTGGAGTTTTTGGTAGTTTGTTTCTTTTACATATTTAAACATATATATTGTTAGGTATGTTTTCGTATTTTTATTGGCATTTAATTGTTTTCGGTTTTTTAATAAATTTTTTTTGTGAATTTCACACAGTTTTGGGATTTACAATGTATCAAAGGTGTATTCATTCTTCTGGATATTATTAGAGGTGGGTCCAAACCCTGTTTCACTGGTATTGCAGATACAGATACTTTCTGGCTGATCCCGCAGATAGAGCCGATACAAAACATTCATTTGTAATTATTTAAATTGTGTCTGGGTAACTCTAACGAGCACATCTCCAGAATGTAAAAAAACATGTCAATAAATACAAAAAAGTTACACACAATTCCTTATACAATATATACACTATAAATCACTGTACATATGACACTGCAGTATTTAAGTACATTCTTTTCCCGCCCACTTAATGTTTACATTACAGTTTAGCACTTTGGTTAGTTTATAGAAAAATTTCACTTTATCAAACTTTGAGGCACTATCTAAAACAATTGTTTGCATTCTTAACTAGTTTTGCGAAGTAAACAGCTGGCTACAATCACCAACCTATCCCAATAGTTGCAAATGCTGTATTTGTCAAGAACCTAACCCACTAACACAAAAGATGAGTAAAGATGGCAGAGTTTATAAATACTGCACGCATGTTGAGTGCGTAAATTACGTTCATCTGCTTTATATATATGTACTATTTACTTTTGTCATATCGCCAACATTTTTGGTTAGAAACGCTCGTTTACAAATAAAATACACATAGTTATGATTCTACCCATGAATGAGCGCCATTTTGGCTCACCTCATACGTACATAAAAAGATAAACATTAGACCTTGATAGTAATTGATTTATGAATAGTACGCTACAAATGATTGACAAATGATGTGGGAGCAATAGATCAATATATAGTTGACCATTACATGATAGAAAATATGCGAAATGAATATTATAGCAGTGAAACATATTTTTTACAAATGAATTTTAACTACCTCAAATACAGATACCAGTATTATAAGTTTAATTAAAATTTATTATACGAATTTCACCAGGAATGGCTCATATAGAGTTCAATATGTAGCAACATCAAAGCCAGCCATATCAATTTGCAGCGTTGCCCTGTTCACTACAAGTTGGAGTTTTGCTTGGCTCAGTCGGTTTATAGCACAAAAGTTGTTAACCTGGTTGTCAACAAATAATAAGAGAGGATTTCCATGTCGGAATCTGACCAGGTTTATTGCTGAAGGTCTAGCACAGTTTACATTCACATCAGCATGACACGACAGATCTTCCTTCTTGTTAAGACTTACAGGTTCACAGCGTCACAGTAGCAGTTATAAAAAGTCCAAATACCAAGCTTGACTAGCTAGTAAAAAATTAAGAAGGCAAGAGAGGGGGGGGGGGGAAGGAACCTTCCCCCTTGATGCCTATCAGCCTCCCACACCCGCGGAAATAATTAAGTAGAAGTTGTTGAAGTCCAACAGTACTTTCAAAGATTGTTTAAGAGAAAACACAGAAGTTAAGGCCATCAGCACTTGCAGGTGTGGGTGAAGTTCTTCCTTTACAAGGTCGTCACCTCAACGGTTGGTTCTATAATGCAGAAGAGTACAGGGCTAGCATTGCTCAGATTGCCACGCGCAGCTATCCCCACTCCTCCGAAACAAATCTAAAAATGACATTTGGCCAGGCTCGCGACCTCCTATTGGCTGAAAACTTCCCATGCCATCAGCAAGTGTGTGTTTTGAACCCCGCGCAGTGATAAGTGAAAAAAACGTAACCTCAAAAGTTGCATCACCTTGCTCTAGAGCCTGAGAATTCGAAAGTGCCACGTAATACAGATAAAAACTGAAATACAGTCCGGTATTAAAACTGATAAAGCCCTTATTTCTACTCGTGGTGTGAAAAGAAAATTATGACAATTACACTCATTGACAAATGAAACTTGGGATTTTAGCTAAAGGGCAAATGAAAAACAACTATAAAAGTGATTTTAATGTACTTGACTGCAATGCTGCAAGTTTTCGTTTAATTTCAAACCACCTGTTACTGAAAGCTAAAAATAAAATTAAGAAAATAGTTTTTTGGTTGCAAAAATAAAATTGTTTATGAAAACATGTCCCGCAAGATAACCAAGTGCGGTAATTTCCATGATGATTGTATAATTTGTGTTGATAAAGAGATTTGGTTGGACCCTGGTAGATTGTAACCAATACCGATTATGGGATGATTGGCTGATGTATTGGTCTCGGTCCAGCCCTAGATATTATCCCAGGAAGGTGTACCGTAATATTCTGCCTGTTAGTTATTATGTTGACAAGGAAGATAAACATGGTGTGTTATAGTATTAGGTGCTGAAGAGTTTATATATTGCTATCATTTATATTTCGTTTTGGACTTCAAGGAATTACTGCTAAGACTGGAAGTGGTCTGTTCGAATTTTGTTTTTTCAGAAAAAACTTTTAACGGCAAGGATCCTAAAGCTACGGGTTTGAGCGACATTGATTCTCGTGATATAATTTATTTGGAAGACTGTCTCTGTTCATGAAGGTGTAGTTAATCAGTCTGCTGTGATTAGCATGCACTCTACACTTGTACTGTTCTCTTGTAAGAAGCTTAAGTTGGAAATTGGCGATCAGATTTGGTACTACTGCTAATATGCGTATACTTGGACACGTTAATGTTACGTGGGAGATGCCGAAGATTTCCGACAACCAAATTCTGGAACTCGCCAGATCCCTATTACAGCCCAGGGTACCTGAATTCCAACTGCCAGAGTTTAGAAGAAGACCGCACGGGGATCTTATAGTGTTCACACAATAATGTGAAAGGGAACTCCGTGAGCATGAAATACCACATAAACAATGGATCGGCAGAGAGACCACTCAATGGAAAGGCTCGGGACTGGAAGGCAAGATATGGGGAGTTCGCTACGGGTGGGGACAATTGTTTTCTCACCTTGCCTCACAATTCACAGGCAAGTAAGTCATAGCACGCTTAACCACGGAATTTCACAGCAATTAAGATGAGATTTTCATACGTCGAAAAGTCCAGATGTATAAGAGAACATACCCAGACAAAAGCAAGGAGAGTTGTGTGTGCTACATGACATGCATGCTTCTACATAAGCTACGTAACCTATTGTAGTTTCCGAAACCGCAAACCATTGATGAGCTTGTGGACAGGGCAAGAGAGACCGAGCGGAATTATAAGGCGTAGGCCTTGCTAGATAAGCAGTGTCCTGGTAAAACAGTCAATCAAGATAAGCCACCCGGGAGCAAGGCCAATCCTCCTCCGCCCCCTCTCCTCAGCACTGCGCTCCCACAGTGTTGGTTCTGCCCAGGCCAGCACTTTCAAAGGTCTGCCCATACAGACAGGTCAGGGGTGAGAAGGAGAAGGGAGAAACACGCAGGAGCCAGATGTACCACCGCACACAATGGAGATTAAGGAGGCCAACCAGGCGGGAAACGCAGCCGCTAGGGTGCGAAGTGAGCCTCCACCACTGGGAACCAAGGGCCCGTTCTCCTCTAAAGACTAACTGAAGTAGACAAGAGTGAACCACCCGAAGCTCCCCACATAGAGGCGGTGATAAACGGGGAAAATTTTCTTGCCCTACATGATTCTGCTGCGCCACAGGCAACTTTGTCCGAAGTGATGTGTGAACAAAGGGCATCACTATGCCCACAGACTCGCCTCGTAATAATGGCACAACCTATCAGACCCTCAAGGTCGACGGACATACAACTCTAATTGTAGACGTATACCATCACACACACCCGACAGAATTCGTAGTGTCCCCAGATATCACTGAAGCAGTGATTTAGGGACAACCAGTGATGTCACAAGTTAAGAAAATGAAGAAGTAGGGGATCGTGGAGCCGTTCAACTCACCATACAACTCAAAGAGACATTCTCGTCCCTAAGAAGGATGGACAGTTGTAGTTTTGTATAGATTACAGGGACCTCAATGACTTCACCAACCCGATCATCCCTCCAGCAATAAACCTGAATAATACTCTCCAAGATATAGTGGAAGCCGCGATCTTCAGTACTCTCGACAGGCAGTATAGGTACTGGCAGATCGCGGTCCACTCCAGCCACCTTCCAGACACTCATGTTGACCGAGGTGCTGATAGGATTTCTACAGCTGTTTTGTTTTGCATATTTGAACGATATCATCATATACTCCAAAACGTGGAAATAGCACTTCAACACCTCCAGCAAGTCGTGGAGAGGTTCGAGTTACATGGCATGCAAGATGTCCATAGATTACCCGGACACGTTACACCTGAAGGGAATTGCCCACAAACCAACTCAATAAGGGCAATTCAAGAGGCCGAGAATTCCACCAATAAGAAGCAGTTGCATCGCTTCCTTGGCTTATGCAACTGGCTGGGAATTAGCTCACCAATTTAGAACAAAATCCAAGAAGCCACTAGGGTCAACATAAATAATCACAGCTCCTAACCACACTCGTTAACTATACCAGAAATTTTTCAATTTCCCCGCTCCACCCTAGTTTGCCACCCGGCCGCTAGGTTTACTACAACAGCACCTTTCCACCATAGTGCAGTGTCCTACAACTCACCGCCTGATGAAGCTGTGTTAGTAAGTGAAACATCACGATCATGCAACCTCATGGAGTGAGAGAGTGAGTGTGTGTACGCGCGCCTGTCAAGGCCTACATGGTGAGTACTTGGATTCCTGTCCTTTTATATATTCTGCGACACTGAAGAAAGATCACTATCACTTCCAACACCTCTATCAGAGTCAATACCCACAGTTCACAAAAAATGCAGAGTAGTTAGATGGTAACTTAGAGACTGTTACTCAAATATTTGATGCACAAGATTTCACAATACAAGAAACAAGTAAAGCTGCCCAGGCTTTTGAGCTTTTTATTGAAGATGAACTTATTGAATTCATTGTAAAAAGCAAACCGGTATGCACTGCATAAAAATTGTTCTGATCCAAATATCCAGCTCTGTGTACCACCAGTTGCCATAGAAAAGAATTTACTGGGAGAAAAGTGATGATGTGCAAAATAAACTCATTGTCAATGCCACAAGAAGAAATAGATTTTAACTGATTTTGAGAAACATCCATTTTGCCAACAATGGTGATTTCAACCCTGACACTCAAGACAAGTTGTGGAAGATCAAACCACTTATAAGTCAGCTGAAGGGCAAATTTTCTTAGTATTTCATACCGGAAGAAAAATTATCATATAATGAAAGCATGGTTGGATATTTTGGTAGGCATGGACTAAAACAGTTTATCAGAGGGAAACCAATTCATTTTGGATACGAGGTCTGGTCTCTGAACGCTGTGAATGGTTATCTTGTTGACTGACATATCACGGATGGTTCGTAAACATAAATCCTGAAGCAGACAAATATTTTGGCAAAACAACAGCTCCATTAGTACAAATAATTGAAAGACTACCACCTGATATGAAGAAACTTCATCTCCATTTCTTCATTGACAACTTGTTTATGAGTTTCAATTTATTTATTTTTCTTAGAGATTAAGGTTGCAGTGGCACTGACAGTGGGAGAAAATTTCGTCCCATTTAGCAACCCCCCTCCTAAAGAAGAAAGAAAGAAAGAAAGGAGGTGCAACATGCTCTGCCATAAGTAAAGATTATGGTGTTCTAGTGCGTAAGGGGCATGATAATTCTGTCATTTGTGCAGCATCAAATGTACATGGTATTCACCCAGTTACGAATGTGCAAAGGTACTCTCAGAAGCCAAAGAACCATGCTCTCCTCACAGAATACCATAAATACATGGGTGGTAGTGATCAGATGTATCAAAATGTCAAGCAGTACAGGACAAAATCTGCAAAAGAAAATTATACTGGCCACTCTTTTCGTGGCTCTTGGACATCACAATTCATAATGCTTGACTACTTCACTGCAGAGCTAGAAATAGGTCTCCTCAATTTTTGCAGAGAAATATAACACGTCTACTTGAGGAGATATGCAACACCTTCCAAAGGACCAGGAGGAACATCTTTGGTATCATCAGCAGACGAGTTCCGTTTCAACAGACTGAACCACGTTATTGAGAAAACACCAGAGCTCAGTGGGCAAGACTGCAAAATATTGGCTCGTACTCAGTGTACTAAATGTGATGTGAGGTTGGGTATGGACTGTTTTATTGGCTATCACACAAGATATCTGTTTGTGAACGTAAAATATCATTAGAGGAGCTCTACAGGAACATGATAAATTATACTGGTTTTGCCCTTATTAACGCTTAATGTTACATATATGGTATGGCATATTGTACGGTCAATGAAAATATTTTAATTTAATATTTGTTGTGTATTTTTAATCTTATGTAAGTAAAACATAACCATAACTTACACAAATAAAAGAAAAAATTTATTTAGGCACAAAAGGGCCTTTAATGCAGCTGAAGTTTAAATACTATTTGTTTCAGAAAAAATACTTACGCTAGGTAAGGTTTGTTAGAAGTCATAAGCTCATCTGGTTCAAAATCCCACCAACTGCTGTTCGCTGGTGTTCCAACACGCAAGAAGTTCCGCCTGGAGACATATGGACAATTATTAATGCATCATGTTTTCATGGAAAAGTAGTTCAAGTGACATCTTTCATGATTGACATGCATGTCTCCTCAGCTGTCATCAAAATATATTCCATAATTTGCAATGTAAGCTGTGAAGCCATTTTCATGTTGTAGGATGCCCAAGTGTGTGCGCGCGCGCGCGCTCACACACACACACCCTCTTTCTTCCACACTAACTCTACACTCAACTCAACCTCAGAGCTCACAAACGAACTTCAAACTCAACCTCTAGACACAGCTCAACTGCCAACTTCACTTAACTTCACTCTCTTTCATCCTGTTACAAACAGATAATCATAGATATACTGTACATACACAAAATATCTCTCTCTTCCTCCCCACAGTGGTTCAACTGGGAAAATACTTTTGACGTAGCTTCAAGGAAGGGAAGGTAGAGGAGGGCTCTATGGAATACTCGCCACTGGAGGGAAACCACGTGACATTGTTGCTGCTATACATACCAGACCAATAACATTGCTCTCTGGTACACCACCGGTACTGGTACAACTTGAAAACTTAATGTTTTTTTCGACCGGTAATGTGCATGCTTGATTGATGCAACTCTTGTTCAATCATACTCGACCGCTGTCACTACTGAAATGAACAACCCCACCCTTTGTGCGGTGGCAATGGACTCACCCAACTCTAGTCAGAGAGCTCGCCACCGCCACCCACCAAGGTGATCCTGTTTGATTCCCAGCAAGGTCACATGAATATTTGCATGTGAGAAATGTAACTGACATTGCCGTTGGCCAGCTGGTTTTTTTCAAGGATCTTCTGTTTCCACGTCTCCATTATGCCATTGCTTCATCTTCACCTCACTTCACCCCACCAATGTTTAAGACCTCGATGTAAAGTAACGACCACAATCTTTCAACTCAACTGCCCCCTCCACTCACTGCCCCTCTTTCTCTCGTTAACACTCACTGCCCCTCTCTCTCTCGTTACCACTCACTGCCCCTCTTTCTCTCGTTAACACTCACTGCCCCTCTCTCTCGTTAACACTCACTGCCCCTCTCTCTCTCGTTACCACTCACTGCCCCTCTTTCTCTCGTTGGGGACTACGGTAGACATGTGGCACGAGGTGGTTCCACCCTGGCTGGCCGATTTATCTCCGCACGCACGTACTAATGTAGTAAGGCTGCCAACTTTCCCCCTGAATTTGCTATGAGGGACACTTTAAACAATTTTACATACTATATTTTACCTTTTTCTCTTCAAATATCACCAAACTCTTCAATATATAATCTACAAAACTTCCTTTGCTTACACTTTCATTTAATATCCCTTCTTAAGTCTTTCACTTGTTCATTGAGCATGTCGATTAGTATATAAGTTGTTTCATGCTCTTGTGTAATGGTGGGGGTTACTCGTAAAGTCTCTTAGTTTTACACTCCCTTTCGTATATATACAAGACATACAAATTCTCTTTACTATTTTCTCCTTATATTTATAATGCTCAAACTAACAACATTTCTTGCATGACTAACACCTAGCCTAACCTAGCACATTCTCCCTCTTATTCTCTAGAGTAGACACTAAAGTGCTGGTATGACAAGGTAGCAGAATTGTAGCCATGTTTGATACCTGAGCAGCACCCCAATCTTCTGCTCCTGGCAGATACATCACAAAATAGCATCCTATACTAAGTTGTCAAGCCTAGGAATTTTTGTGTGAGGTCTGCATCCCGCGTGCAAGATCCTTGCTCTGGATTGTGTTACTGCACATTTCATGAAAAGCTCTAACAATGCTCACTGCTTGATCCTCTTACTCTAAATGTGACTAGACTTAATTACGACTTAACGACCAAATGTGAGCATGTGTGGGGAAATTAGACAAAGCATTGAATTTTCAGCTTTGATAATATGTTAATACACAAGCAAGTCACTCCTGATGATGTCTTAAACTAGCCATACAACACTAATAGTAATATTATTTACAAGAAGTTAATCCTTGACAGGCGGTAAAAAATAAACTAACGGGGCACTCATGTTTTCTACTTCTTAGCAATGTGTCTTTTTTAATTACATCTCCTTTTTTAAAGAACCTTATAAACCTTGATGCGTACCCGATTAGACTGACTTGGCACGTTGGTCGAGGATTTTTCCGCTAGACCAAAAGCGGGTAGTTTGATTAAGACAGTCGGCGTAAGGCGAGAGGTGTTGGTTAGTATTCACTCACTCCTCCTTGGGTGTTGCAGTTGAGGTCGGTTTCACCTAGACGCAGCGAATTTGGTCTAGGCCGGACCGGAGATTCCACATGTGTGCGGATACAAGGTGGGAAGTCCATTACCAGAACTGGAGCAGGTGCTACTGCCCGACGTCCAAGTTCGGTGGCGTGGTCCCATTCCACCTGCCTCTCCTACGTAGAACATGGTAATGCGATTGATCCACTGCTTGAGAGCAGAGTGAGCCAGGTAATGTTCCCTGTGTTTTCTACCACTCCTCTTCTCGTGAAGCATGGGACAAACAATTCTATAGTCTACGCGATGGAAGGTTGACAGTGTAATCCAATAGTTACTTGCCGACACGAGCTCGATAAGAGTTCCCACTGATCACTCACAGCATGCGGGCTGATCAGGGACATGGAGCCGTGGGGGCCGCCAAGTGTCTACTGGTTGTGCGTTCACACTAGGATGAAAGGCAAAACTTCAGGCTACTGTCACCGCGCACTAACTAGTGCAGATGGAGAGAAGCAACCTGAGTCTGTGGTGCCTTCCGGTGTGAAGGTGTTTCTAGTGGTTGTGGCGTAGCTGTTTCTCCCCCACGAGCACTGACTTGGTGCTAATGTGTGACTGCAAAGAAATTGGTAGCCGTCTAATATGTATATGTCTTGTGACATGGAGATACCTGAAAGGGATCCACAGTCAGGCTAACTCTGTTTAAACAAATCTCCCGGTTCCTGTTGGTAGTGCACAGCGTATTCGGTCTCCAACTGTTAATACAAACAAATACCCCGGAAATAAAAAAACAGAAAGGTAGAGAACAATGAATGTTTATTGACGGTTCAATAAACACTTGACCTGTGCTACCTCCTACAAAGTCGTGGAGAGCTGTAGGTAACTGCGATTCCAGGTGTAGACGACCTGGTTCTAAGCAAAAAGGGAAAAGCTGGTTCTAGACTAATACAAATTAGTTACAGTTAAACTGCTAAGTAAAAGGTGTCTAGCGGAGGCAAAGTGAAGTTGAATAAATATGTAATCATGTTCGCTGGTCATCGACGTACGTAGTAAGTAGCCGCAGGGGCGTACTTGAAAGTAACAAGATTCTCAGAAGATCCTGAGCACTGACTAAGTGCTGTGGGAGGTCGCGAGAAAAGAATTTGTAAGAATGACTCGGCAGCGTCCTGACTTATATGGTGGAAGCTTGTAGGGTGCAGGGGAGGCGTGACGTCCTCCTGCCCTGGTTGGCATGGGAATACTCTGGTCAGAGTTTCTTCTTCGTGCCTCGTCGGAGGCGCTCGGCCTTGCCCGATGTCTGGGCATCTTGTAGGCTCTCAGCGCAGGGTGGGAAGGGGGGGTGGCATGCCTGCCAAGGTTGCGTATCCTCCAGGTGAGAAGGATTCGCTCATAAGTTCCTGTTGCCTGTACGGGAGGCAGCGTGTCACTCAGGTCTGCAGTGGCGGAAGAGGTAATCTTGGCGATGAGTCGCAATCTTATAAGCAGCGTGCATCAACCTAATATTTACACAATAAACCTTTGTCTGCTGTAGGATGTTACGTTACTCTGTGAGAATTAAAATAAAGTGCAAATTAAGCATATTATATTAACATGACAAGCAAATTAACATAATTTACATTTTATGCTACCAAGTTATCTTGCTTTACGTGGTAAGGCCGAAGCCTAAATAGCCTTTCTGTGTAAGTCACCTTTCTGTGTAAGTCAATGTTCTTTCATATTTATTATTAGAGGCTATACATCTGCTTTTTCGGGGCCATTGACATTTTGCGCTGGGCATCCAGAATTTACCACAATTTCCGGCAATGAGATACTGCACTCTCATTTTTTTTTTTTAGTAAAGTGGGAATTAACATAAATCTGCAGGATTAAATCAGTCTTCTATATGGCTGAGAAAGCAGTATGCATTTTTTCTTGCATTATCTTTCGGTACACATGCAAGCCTTTAAATTAGAAGGATTTGATTAGTACTCGCACATGTCTTGGGTTACTGGTTGCATTGTCTTGTTCTGTCTTTGCTTCTGCAGGCATCCCTGGTGCTGAAGTGGGCCACCGGAACTTAGTTGCCCGCCGCCACGGAGCCTCGTGGTAGCGGCCTGGAAGGTAGGGTATGCATCTGGCTCATGCAGGTAGGTCCCTTCTTCGGTCCTCGATTGCGTGCCTCGAGTCTTGGATGGGGCCCTGGATTGGGTCACCACTTTCACGTAGTCCTCTGGAACTACTGCGGCCCCGTTGGGGATGAGTTCATCGGTTGGCCAGTTAGGGGGATGGGTTCTTGATAATCCCCTGCCATGTTGTCACTTCCGCTTGCCCACAGGTTCTGGGTAATCCCTTGGGTAGGGTTCGATGGGCCAGCTGCGCTGCTGCCCTCAAGCATGGACATACTGATTGTCGTGTTGGGTGTCCGGGACACCACCATCGGCTCAATTGGGATGGCGAAAGTGGGCATCTTCTCTTGAACAACAGTGAGAGCTCTTGTTTCTGTGACAACGGCTCTTGTCGCCATAGAGGTTACTTCTAACGAGGTCCTTGCTCAATGTTGTCAAAGGCTTATAGGGGAAAAAGGAGTGGTAGCATGACACGTGACGTTACCTCCTGTTCCATTGTAATGTCCACCCTCTCGGGGGGTGGCGCAGGAGGGACCGAACCGAGAGGCAGTGGATACTACTCCATGTTCAGTTCCTGCTCTGTTATACTAGCTTCTTCCACCTCAAAGGGGAAGTTATGTCGTCCGACGAGTTGGTCTCGAGATTATCCTGGATTTGGGCAGCCAGGGTGTCGGATGTGTCTCATCTCTAGCCACCGTGGTCACATGGGATTCGCTAACTTCCGATATAGTACTAGAAGATATGCATCTCAGCTGGGAAACCTGGTCAATGGGGCTTCACCAAGAGACCTCTGATCTAACGCTTGTTCTCACTGTAGGCCTTCGTGGTGAGAAGGGAGTATATGTGCTGGGGGTAGAGGGGACTATCCTAGTGGATAGTCCACCTCTTACCAAGGGTAAGGCTGGAGCCCTACTATAACAAGGGAGAGGAAACTCTCCTATGCCCACTGTCAGTTCGATTTTCCGGACCTTCTGGGGTTCGACTCTCGACACCAGCTTCAGGACTGCCTGGGATGTCTCTTCCATCTCTCTCATGTTGGTAGGAGAGGGAGTTTCTTCCCGTGCTCCTGTAGGACAAAGTCACACTTGGCCGTGTGTTACCTTACATGTCCGACCTTGAATGTCTTCGACCCACTACACGTTACCATAGTGTCCAGTTACCATGAAGGGCCCTATTCACTTTGCAGCCAGGCTGACCACAAATTTGTCGGAGGCCTTTCTGAGAGGGTGGATTACTAACAATAACTTAGTCCCCAGGGGATATATGCACCCTTGATCCTGAGTGTAGGGGTATTTACAAGCAATGTAATTCTCTTGAGTTCTTTGGGCTCGTTTTTCTCTTGCAGTAGCAGTCGCTGCAACGTTCCTAGGGGATGGCATGGAGAATGGAATATTTTCCCATTGCCACTCTCGTAGATGCCTCAAAGTGCAACTTAAGAGGAGGTGACTGGGGAAAGTTTGCATGACCTCTTTTTCCCTTCTCCGCAGAGCAAAAAGGATTGCGGGGACTTCTTTATCCCACAGATTGATTGTCTTGCATGCCAAGATGGAGACACTTATCAGTTCTTGATTTTGCCTTTCCGTGAGGTTGGCTTGGGGGTGGTATGAGGGTGTGACCTATGTCTGTACACCGCAACCCTCACACACATTCTGCTAGGGGCGACTGGTGATGGGGTTCCGTTGTCTAAGTATCACCTGGGAATACCTCCTTCAAGGGAAGACCTTAATAACTATTGCCTCATGTGCTCCTTGGGTAAGGTCCCATAACGTCAACTGCCGAGATGGGTTCAGGCCCAGGTGGGTTGTCGGAAGATGATAGTGGATTAATGATGGGGATACCTTTTGTAACTGCAGCAGGACTCGCATTCCGAGAGATACTGTTGGATATCTCGACTGATACCCTCCCATAGGTACCGTTCACGGATAGTGCGTAAGGTTTCTTGGGTTACAGGATGCCTGGCGTGGGGATAATCGTGGTAATGTTGACAGAGTTTGACCCGGAGGGTTGAAGGCACCTATACCTTCCACGGTGCCTTGGGACGACCTACCCTTGCCCACACGAGGTGGTTGTGCATCCGGTATATACGTGGGAACACTTTTAATAATCCTCTTATTTAGGGGTCTTGTTGCTTGTGTACAGATAAAGGCAGTGGTTCGGCTGGTGCTGCTGCCTTTCTGGTGGCCGGTGTTGTGTTTGGGGGCTCGGTAGGCGCCTCTCCTCCCCCTCACGTTGGCTGGCTGTAGGTCCTCCTCCCGGGTGGACGAGTTACCCCAGGTGTCTGCCTTGGCATGAGGGGCCACTAGGGCTGCTGGCAACATAACAGGCAGGCCTTGAGGTAGACCTTCTTCTGACCCTCCGGTTGGAGTTGGAGAAAGGTTGCGGGCATCAATGGGCGACACCGGGGCTCCAGGTTCCATCTGGAGGAGACCTTGTGTTAGGCTTCCTGCTTCTGCCCCTCCGGTTAAGGCAGTAGCGCCTCCACTTCCCAACATGGGGGACGCTTCCATAGTCGCGGTTGCTCCCAACTCAAGTGCAGTACCTGAGGCAGACTGCGGTTCCTCCAGGTACTGCGTGGCTGCCAGGACAAGCTCAGTGAGGGCCCTCATGATAGGCTCATTTAAATGGGGAGTTCTGATCTGACCCTTGCTGTTGGCTGGGGTGGTTGGGGACATTCCTCTGGCTCTTCCAGGAGTGGCCGGGAGTTCCCTTTGAGACTGCGTATTTGTGGTTTGTTTCGATTCTGGGGAAAGCAGTCTTCTTTCCCTAGCTTGTGACTGGATGCCCAGCGTTTCTCCCCTTTTGTAAATGGACTTTGATGGTGGCCGTAGTGGTCGTTTATCCCGGTCTAGTGGACTGCACCAGGATATCTCATTGGTGCTTGGGGTCCACTTTCCCCCTCAGGTTTCCATCTCGTTTTTGAATTCAGTGAAGGTTGATGGCAATGTACGACTCGTAGGCACTGCTGTTCTTGGCGGCCCCTTAGGCCAACCTGGTGGAAGAAAGCGTGTTCCTTGGCTGGCTGTGGTTGCAGCTGGGGGCACCAATCTTTTCGCTGGACCCGTGGGCAGGGTAAACGTGATAGTAGGTTGGTCCAATTCCTTTGATGCTTCGGAGGTTATTGAATCTGCTACTTGCACTTCCGGTTCTGGGCTCTCATGTGGGAAGGGCAGGATTTGCCCTCGCGCTGCTTTGCGAATTCGCCCCCAGAGGTCTTCCACCCAGTCGCACCCTATAGCAACCTTCCCATTTGCTGGCAAGGCCTGTGTTAAACTGTGTCGCAAGAGTACAGACTCGCCCATATTGAACGATCGGGTGCCCATTCGAGGTTGCTGGTACTTGTATTGAATATATCGTTCCTGGGCTTCCCTCGCGGCATCAGTGCAAGCTAGGGCCGCCAGCCGAATATCTTCTGGCTGTGGCAGTTTGGATGGGGGAATTTTCCCACAGCTAGTCCCCGGATCGGCATAAGGTGATCCCAAAGAGAAGCTGGCTTGGACTGGTATTGGTGGCTTTGTCCATCGTAGGGCAAACTGTATTTTCGGGATGTGCCTATCCCAGTGTTTGTGGTCATCCCCAACACTAAGGTGCAGGATTTTCTTCATCTCCTGATTTCTCCTTTCGGTGGGATTTGCTTGCGGGTAGTATAGTGGGGTGGTCCGCATTTCCACCCCCCCCCCCCCCCCAAAAAAAAATTCTTTGCAGGCGGCAACCCACTTTCGGTCGGTGAACTGCATTCTATTGTCCGTTAGGAGGCATTGTGGGTATCTCCACCTAGGGAAATATTTCGGCCTCGAATTTCCCAATGATGTAGTGAGTTTCCTGGCTAGGTAAGGGAAATACTTCTACCCAGCGGGAAAATAGGTTGGTAATAACGAGTAGGTAGCGGCTGCCGCAAGTGCTTCATGGGTATGGGGTCCATCAAGTCCACTGCCACGTACGTCCACGGGGTCTGAGTGTGTTGAAGCTTGGCCATTGGAGGCAGTACTGGATATGCTTTTCCTCTGCAACACTTCTCACAGCTTCCCACATATTGTCGGATGTTCCTGCTTATCCTGTCCCAAATATAGCTGACTATATCCGCTTGGGTTTCCTTGGTACCTTGGTGAGCGGCCTACGAGTGATCGTGATACTGATGATAGATATCGGCGCAGAGGGTTTTAGGTACCCATACCCTATTTTGCCTTAGGTTGACCGTTGCGGAACTACACTACATCGTTCCCGACCTCGAAGCACTTAGGGTGCATCTTGAGTAGCCCCTGTATTTCCGGGTCTTTTTGTTGGAGGCGGCAATTTAGTCCCGGTTGATTTGCAGCTGTAGCAGATGGATCTGCTCTTCCGGACTGGCTTCCGGCGGCTGGGGTGGTACCATATGGTCCCAGTCTTCATCTACTTTCTCGGCTAGGTCCAAATCAGGTTTCAATTGTTGGTGTTTATAGTCATCCAGGTCATGGTTGATTTCCGTTGCTAGCAGTGGCAGGGTGGTTACGGCTTGTGGGCTATGCTCCCAGCTGAATGAGACTGTGTTTGTGGCCTAGGTAGACCTTGCGCTGACCGTGGTCCATTACACATTGTTGTTGGCAGAGCCACGGGTGGCCCAAGGATGACCCTATCCTGGAATCAAAGGGCCACAATGAATTCGGCTGTGGTGGTTATTTTCAGAATGTTTAAACTCAGGGTTATCCGTCCATCAACTGCAAGAGTACAGTCCGGTCTGGCCATGCAAACTGTTTTCAACTGAGGTCGTACAGTTTTCGGCTGTTCTGCGGTAAGAAAGACGTCTCATACGAAGTTTCCCGTGGCGGCAGAATCTAGTATTGCTACGACACTTTGGTTGTTTATAATTACTTCAACGTGTGGTGCCTCCGAGAATTCGTTTCTTAATTCATTAATTGGATTATGGGCCCTTTTTTTCCAATGGGGTCAGCCCTTATAATTCACCGGCATCTGCATTTCCCGACTGGGAGGATCTCTTCGGCTGGTTAGGAGTGAGTCGCAGACCACCTGTTGCACCCCCTTCTGTGCGAGCACGTGGTGCCAGCCATATTGGGCTATCTGTATAAAAGTGATAGCTGGTGTAGAAACAACACTTCGGGATATTACACACTGGCAGTGTCTGTGACTGTGTCTTGAACGTTTTATTGGGGTTTCTCTGCTTCCGCAGACTTGCTCGTTTTAGGGCGTTCTAGGCAGGCTTGAATCTGTAGAGTTTGCTCTCTCTCTTGTGCCCGGTCCACCAACTCTTCCACAGCTTGCAGCTTGGGTAAAATTAGGAGGTTTCTTAGTTGTGGCAGCAACATGTGTGTTATATGGCGTACACAGCTCTCCTCCATATCGTCTGGGAAGATCCGCCGGGACATTTGCACTTTCGGCGAATGAAAATTTCCGTTTCTTCTCCGAGGTTCTGGGTACTGCTGTAAAATTCTGTGGTGAGGTTGGCTAGCACCTCTCATCCGGTGAATATCGTAGCTAGCCTGTTCTGGAATTGCATCCATTCGGTGATGAACTCCCCGTATTTTCCCTACCAGTCAAGTGCTTTGCCTTTAAGGCATCCTTGGATTAGTTTAATCCACTGTTTTGGTGATACCACCTGCTCTTTGAATTCTCTTTTGCAGTCTGGGAAGAAAACGAGCGGATCTTCATGCGGACGGCCAGCAAAGTCAGGAATCAGTTGTTCCCCTGTCGAATGGCTGGATTCTGTTTTCTAACTGTGTCCGGGGTTGTGTAGTCTGTATTCGATGGCCCGTTGACAGACTTTGCACCTGTATACCATTCCCGGTCGGGTCATCCACTCATCAGGCCATCAGATGCATAGGTAATGAAATGTTTCGGCACAGACAACACAATGCATGGTGTATTGCCCTTGTGCTTGGTAGATCACCCATCTACAATAGGCAGTCTGTCTTATTCTACAGTCTTCGCAGCGGTACTCTATAAACCGTCACTGTGGTGAACTATATCGTCCCAGCCTAAAAAGGCATAATGGAACTGGTGCTGGCAATGTGCACACTCAATTTGGTGAACCCGTTCTCCGGGGAATTCTGCCTTGGCGCAGTGGTTACTTATAGGAGTCCATGGTTTCTTTGACGTGCTTGTTTGATACCTCGGTGTCTGACATCTTTGGGAGTATTAAGCGCCATGGGGTGTTTACAGACTCCCCAAAGTCTGGTCTGAGTTTCTCTAAGTGAGCCCCAGTTAGTTAGTTCTCTCGCCTCGGGATCGTGCTAGCCTAGTTCGGCCTAACTCTTTTCAAAATTATGGCAGACGCCCCACGTTGGCACCAAAAAATACCCTCCCTTGACGCGTGACAGTCCCGGCTGATTGGCTGCCCGTGTCCTGGGTTAATTGTTTGATGCTAGACGAGTCGTGTCTTTAGGTGGCTATTCATCTCTGGGCACTGGAGTACAGTACTGGCCTAGCACAAAGTCCAGCCCTGGCAATTTTACTCTGCGTGGTGCAGGCTTAGGTTAACGCTAGCGAGGCGACGTGTCTGTCCTACATGTGACTTTACTAACGCTGTTCCCTCAGCCCTAATTGCATTTGACTGGAGGGTCGGGTGTACGTGTGAGGTGCTAGGGTTTGTTATTGGCGGGGAGCTACTAGGTACAGTTAGAGTGTAGATGGACCCTTTGCCGAACAGGATCTCCTGCACTATTGGATGGTATCCTTCTGCAACACGGGTGAGCGGCCCTAATGACGTGGTTAGCGTGACAGTTGGTACTGGAACAGTGAGTCGTCGTCACAGCAAAGCAGTCTGTTTGCGTGAACTCAGTAGCCTGAACCCACTGGGAAGGATGCTAAGCCCTTGTCGATTCTAAGAGAAAGCAGTTGCCTTCTGAACACCACCCCTACAGGTGTAAGGCATCTGGCTCTATCCTAATATCGGGCCTGCGGGAGTAAGGCAGTCGACGTGTAGGAGTACAGTGTAGGTGTGGATTGCTGCTGCCAACACCGCACCTCACTCTTGACTTACTCACCGAGGGTGTGGAAGACTCGAGCTGTAAAGTGTTGGTTGCAGGAACCAAACGATGTTGTCCCAATGGGGTTGGTCTCTCGTACACCAGAGTGTAAACCCTCTCTGCACCACGAGGTGAGCGGCAAGATAAGTCCACCCCAGCCGGCAAGTCGATCCCACCCGGAGCGTACCTAGTGTCGTAGCTCTACCATTCCTCCCATCTGGGTGCAAGAACGGGTGGCCTTCCAATATTGGTGAGGTGAGTGTCCCAGGGTCACTTGTCTCCCCAGGTTCGAAGAAATTCCCTTCCTCGGCACCACTAAGTGAGCGGTGAGGCGGGGGCAGATTCAAACTGGCAAGCCATCTTCCAGGGGACGGTATCGTAGTGTAGTCACTCTACCATTCACTGTGCACAGGGCAGAAAATGGGTGGCCTTCCAAAGAGGTTTTAGCATGTTGTCTGTGTAGATTCGGAATGAGCAAACCCAGTCTCCTGCTGTCTTCATTAAATCCGATGATAAGAGGTAGAAGTTCAGAGTGATACTCGAGAAGTTAGGTAAGATCAATGTTTACTTACCATGAAGGATGTAAACAAAGATGGTGGAAGTACTACTGCCTATCCACACTGGTGTGGCGGAAGGTAAACACCCTAGCGTAAACAGGGGAAGGCACCCTGTGCAAAGCTACACAAGTAGGCAGCTACTAATGTGTGTGTTACTCCTCGGGGCGAGCTCTAATCTCTGGTGTCCGTAAGAGACTGAACATGTCTCACTGTACTGTTCTGTTGATGCTGCTAGTTTTTCCTTAGGTGCAAGTTTGAGAGGATCTTCGACCCCGTGCTGAAGCGGTGAAGTAAACTGGAGGGATGCAGGCATCTGCACCAATTGCCAATTGCTTGTGCGGTTGTAACCCAGGAGGAGAGTAAGTAGACTAGATCGAGAACTGAAGCAGAACTGACAATCAGTAGGCCGGGACGCATCTCCTTTTATACTAATCTGCCGTCCCTTCCTTCACTGGCATAGGGCGTCTGGAGAGGGTGTTAGCAGGTGCAAGCCCAGCACCTAGATCCTTGGTGCGAGCAGCAAAGTGAAGAGCTGTGGGATCTAGGCATCATACTTGTGGCGGCATCCCATGGTACACTTCTATACTAGCCCCAGACATCTTGAATGGTCCTGGTGGCTCCCCGGCCTGTTAGATACAACAATCTCATAGGCGGTGGCAGTGACTAAACTCTATAGACAACTGCTAGTGACAAGATTTCACTGATGAGTAGCAATCCTTTATTAATATGTATTGAAAGACGTCATGCGTCACTTTCTTCCGATTTTCTACTGTAGAAAAAAACATTGAATTGAAAATTTACATAATTTCCATTACTATTTGGTTTATAAATTTTGAGTACAGATGTTAGTCATGAGCTTACAGATAAAACTGTGTACAATTTAGGCTAAATTTTGTTTTATTGTGATTCACCTTACACTTCAATGTTAAGCAGCCTATTATCATGCATATTGGTATTATCATGCATATTGGTATTATCATGCATATTGGTATTATCATTATTCAGCACATAATCTAATGTGTAAGTATTACTTGTGCTGTTCCCAGGAGAGCGCAGCATCCTCCACAGTAACGTTGCCCGTGGCCAGCAACTCGAGCCGCCACAGGTCCGCGGCCAGGTAGTACGGCAGGCGCGGCAGAATCCTGAGTGCGACCAGTAGCTTTAGGTTGACCGCGGCCAAGGGCGACGTGGCCACCTCCGCTGTCAGCAGTCCTACCCTTTGCAGGTTGGTAGCACTGGCTGCCAGTAGTGGCAACAGTCCCACAGTTGCCTCCTGCCCAGCTGATAAACACAACACAGTACATTACACATCTGTAGCTATGACCAACACTGCCCACGTCTGGTCACATACAGTGTCAACATTTCAGTATGAGGCTGGATTTTTAATAATTTAGGAAAAATTACCCTTCACAATAATCAGTGGCATTACTGGGAAAAGTGGGGGGGGGGGGGGGGGAGAAGGGTATACAATGCCCTTCCCTACATTTAGTAAAGCTTTCCAAGGTGAGAGTATTGTAAACAGATACCCAAATTAAGTAGTTTTGTTCACCAAAATGTGTTGATATATTGTATACACTCTAATGAATTGTTATACATATCTTTGCTTCTGTGTTATAGATACATCATGTAATTTAGGTTGTGATTGTGGCAAAATGAAATTTACGAGAGAAGCAAAAATGTTTGAAGAGGGGCATCTAAAAGGCTACCTCCTTGTATGTACAGTAGAACCTCTATATTACAACCCCTCACGGTTCCCGAAAATAGGGTCCTAATAGAGAGGGGGTCATAATAAAAAATTTGGAAAATTTTGGGCCGATTTTGACCCACCCCTAACCCGAATGCCCTCAAACTGGCAATTTTATGTATGAAGTTCATGTTCAATTGTCTTTAGCGCATAAAAAAAACACTTTTTAAATTAAATATAAATATTTACGTACATTTTAATAGCTGGACATCTCCTGATTAATTTGATACCCACGAAAGGCATATTGGATCACTTCTTATCAGCCGACTATTTAGTGTTTCATAACTAGAAAATCGAATGTATTACGCACAAAACAGTAACTACACACACTGTTGGAGATGCCTTGTGTTTGAAGCAAAACACAGCACTTTAGTTATTGATAATAGATATGAAGATGCATATTAAAAAATAAATCACTCGCATGCTGGGGCTGGCAGCGAATACATTGCCGGCTGCCGCGTTTACATAGTTGGGCGAGCGCCTAGATCCTCTGCAGTGGGGCCGGGCATGGCGTTTTGCTGCTGAATATCGGCCCTAGATCCTTAGGCTGGGCAGCGTCTCTACAAGATGGCGGGTGGCGGCCGCCCACCCGTCGCCACTGCCATTATTACAGGGCTGGTTCACTTCCCAACAGAGGGCTGGTTCACTTCCCAACAGCGGGCTGGTTCACTTCCCAACAGAGGGCTGGTTCACTTCCCAACAGAGGGCTGGTTCACTTCCCAACAGCGGGCTGGTTCACTTCCCAACAGCGGGCTGGTTCACTTCCCAACAGCGGGCTGGTTCACTTCCCAACAGCGGGCTGGTTCACTTCCCAACAGAGGGCTGGTTCACTTCCCAACAGAGGGCTGGTTCACTTCCCAACAGCGGGCTGGTTCACTTCCCAACAGCGGGCTGGTTCACTTCCCAACAGCGGGCTGGTTCACTTCCCAACAGAGGGCTGGTTCACTTCCCAACAGCGGGCTGGTTCACTTCCCAACAGAGGGCTGGTTCACTTCCCAACAGAGGGCTGGTTCACTTCCCAACAGCGGGCTGGTTCACTTCCTAACAGCGGCCCGGCATTGGGAAAACATACTGATAGATGCGATTCACATCAATGTGTTGTATTTGTACAAAATGTAGGTGGGATCTGCACTGGCATGAGGAGGCCTGGCAATGTTTACAGGAATATAAATATTTAGTGCAGTCTACTTGAAATATTATTTATCCCGAATTTTTCATCAAAAACTTTTGACGTTGCCTATACACACACACTGCCTCACTCGCCATATGGTACCGGTAACATAACACATTTTATTTGCACACACTTATCTGTATTCACTCTACACATAAAATTGACTTCACAAGAAAAAAAACAATTGCCCACCATAAAACATTGGCATATTATGTAGGAGTGGAAGCACATTAACTTAAAAATAATCATTAGAAAAAAGGGGCATTGAATTAAATTTGAAGTTATATATACACTGATTAAGAAACTAGTCTGTGTAATGTACTGCTGATTTTACAGCAAAATAGGAGGGATAATGGAAGCGAAAAAGACAGGGAGGATAAGGCAGAGGTAGAGGCATGTGACTATGACAAAGAATCCTTACTGACCCGGCCTGCAACTTCCTCTCCACCCCCACACCACCACCCATTTTTGCGGACAATACACCAGGTTCCCTTCACGCAGCTTGGGAGAAAAATGTCGAAGTCTACGATGGTAGCTTGAGAAATGCGCAACCACTAAACTCAGCAAGGGCTAGTTTTACATACACTGAAAACAGTGGAGAATAGAAACTAGTACTGCCATTGGAGGAAAGGTCTACAAAACAAATCCTCGCATAACTGAAACCGTGGTTCAAGACACCATAGTTGGCAAGAGATTACTGTATCTATTTTTAGACATGCCTCCAATTTTCTACTTTTTCGACCGAAACTTTTCACGGTTCCTCTGGACTGGGTCGTAATAGAGAGGTGGTCGTAATAGAGAGGTGGTCGTAATAAATGGGGTCGTAATAGAGGTGTAGGTGTTTACCACTCACAGTAATGGTCTCCTATTGTCTCTATTTTTGATTATAATCTACTTACAGCGACACCCTTTCTTCTTGCAGTTATCAAAGTGAACAGAAATAAATATTACAAAACCAAACTTGCCAGTAAAGTGTAACATTCATTACCAGAGTTCTAAGACAGTAATTATGAGGACATCAGTATTCAGTAGCATGTTGGTTGGCTATACAATACATGTTCTCATTGCAGTCTGCTGTGTACATGTGCTATATGCAGTTAGTCTGGAGATTCAGTTGGCCAAAGAAGGGTGTTGCCAGCACAAAATATACAGTCCTGGAATACATGTGCTGTATTGGGTGGGCATTATCCTGCTGAAAAATTGTCGATTGCTGCAGCACCATGAAAGAAATGCACAAGGCTGCAGAATCTTGTGAATGTTCTGCTGTGCCATCAGCGTTACTGAATAACTACAAGGGATAACCAGGATTATAATGATAGCTCCCACACCATAGTGTCTCTAGTCATATGTGTTGCTCAACAACAAAGTTAATATTTGTGTGTTACCCAGTGCCTTTCTATAATAACCATGTGACTCATGTCAATCCAGTAAAACTGTGTATTACAGCACACATTATAATGTGAACACTAATTGGCATATCCAATCCAAAGTGCTCATTTAAATTGCAAGAAACTACATACAATATCACCATAGCCATCACTTCAGATATGCCAATTAGTGTTCATGTTAAAATATGTGGAGTTACACGCAGCTTTTCTTTAAGGGTTGACTTGAAAATTGTTTAGCAAGCCATGAAGTAGCCACAGGTAGATAAGTAGTTAGTGCTTAAGTGGCTGTATCAAACCTTTTAGAGAAATTATTGGTTATAGTTTCCTAACGGAAGATTCAGGGTCATTACACAAATATTACATTTCATGTTTCTGTATTGATTGTTAATGTGTTCCCTGGTTATCATTAAAAGGTGAAAATTAATTAATATACAACATTTTGTATTAAGCTAACTGTTGCGTGAATATGCATTAGTTAGTTCATATATTATGTCTGCAATGATGGGTAAAGTTATTTGCTAAGCTTCTATGGTCACATTTTTCAATACATCCTAAACTGTGAAATCAGCATTTTACACTTTCATTCCACAAAACTTCTGCAAGGAAGATGTACGATACATATTTGTTGTAGCCTAATGTTTTCCACTACCACGATAGCGACACCTCTGTCTGCGCAACAAATTATTAGGTATTTGCGGAGGTGACAATAGATGAAGAAAATGGGACAAAGATGCACATGGACGGGAGTAGGGGATTCCTTCAAGAAAATGAAGAAAGGGAGAGCACCAGGCATGAAAAACCGACAGTGGAAATAATAAGAGCAGCAGGGATGATTACGCTGCAAAGGTTATACAGAGTAATTAGGAGTTGTGTGGATGGAAAGTAAAAGGCAATTCAGGTTACGTCTCCTTTAACAAGTCTAAGTGGCATAAAACATGTATCTTAAATGAACATTAAAGAATAAAGACACGCAAGATAAAAGTTTGGCACATGAATTTTTACAAGGTGTAGTTGGATACAGAATGAGATAGTGCAATAGTAGACATTAGGATTTGCTTTTAGGAGAACATGAGTTCAAATCTCTGCCTGGCTATACTGATTTCGGTTTTCAATGGTTTCTCAAATCACTCCAGGTGAATACTGGTGTGGTTCCTCACCACTCGCTACGTTTGATATTCACCACTTCTACAAGTAACTTACTATGTGTATAATGAACTTGCCATCAATAAAACCTACCTACGCACCTGTGATTGGGTCTCCACAATGAAATGTTTCCTCACCCTGGCAACTAGAGTATGCTGGCTCACAATTACCTGACTGACGGTTTGGATTCATGAAGATGTACGGCTGCCCGCTGATTACTTGTTGACGAGTGGCCTTCATCACCACCTCATGGGCTTCCAAGAACTGCAACCAGGTTGCTTGCTCACACGTCATCACTCTGTAAGTAAACAAGGTTCACGCTTATGGAAGTGCCTCCGCATTCATTTATGGCAGTTTGTTCTTAAAATTTCAGTCATTACGACTTCCTCTCCTCTCGCATGAAACACATGATGGCAGGCAAAGACCAAGCTTGTGTGTAAATGTCAAAGGCCCTCATATCACCCATTAATTCATTTCTGAGCACAATAACTTTCATTTTATTTTATTTTATTTACCATGAAAATGGTAGCTGGCTCATTCTTACTTTAAGTTCGAGAAACCTCTAGCATGTACGTGTCTACGCGTAAGATTTAACAGGAAAATGTAGTTTATCATTGTGTAGAAGTAATTTCAGTCTTTCGAGAAGAGATACTTTCAGTTTTAAAAAACCTAATTTATAACAAAACTTAACAACTTAGCATAACAGGTATGATTGTAAGAGGCAGCATGAAGTATTTTAAAAAAAGTTTAGTTAGGTAAAGAAGTGCGCATCTGCCTCTACTCTCCGCTGGGTCTCTAACGTCACCTGACAGTCACGGTAGCAAGCAGGTAGGGAGCTAGGCTGCACGTGTTCTCTCCGTCTCCCTCGATGAATCAATGTCTGACAGCACATGGAATACATTCTTAAAACTTTGGTGCTTTAGTATATAAATAATAATAATTAATTTTACTGTATTATTATTATAGTGTGTTTAAAGTAACGGAGTTGATGCACATCTTTGCAGGATTCTAGTTATGTGATACTAAGTCACGTTTTGTGTAATAGCAGTAATATTAATAAAAATGTGAAAGTGGCTGCTTTTACAAGAGTATAAAAAAAAGAGAAACAATTGGATTATTCTCCAACGAAAACATGTAAATAGAAGGAAGATACAGTGGCAAGCTTGAAGGTTACATTACAAGTGTCTTCAGCCCAGCTCATGTTCCATATCAAAACCAAACCCACGTGGCTTCACACTCGCAGGCTGTTTATGCCTACTCAAGGGGAGCACTTTCCCTTGTGAATTTTACACTTTGCTTTATGGGGCAGTGATCCGAATTGCACAGCACACAGGCCTGAGTTTACTCTTGGAAACAAGGGGTCAGGAGGGTTGGGACCCGTTCCTGAATGAACGGCAGCGGTGACCCGTACACGAGGTGCACAGACGTGCGTGCCTGGTGCACAAGCAGAGCAGAAATTGTCTGCCTACAGAGCACGGCAGTGATCAGAATTGCACAGCACACAGGCCTGAATTTACTCTTGGAAACAAGGGGTCAGGAGGGTTGTGACCCATTCCTGAATGAACAGCAGCGGTGACCCATACACGAGGTGCACAGACGTGCGTGCCTGGTGCACAAGCAGAGCTGCCTACAGAGCACGGCAGTGATCAGAATTGCACAGCACACAGGCCTGAATTTACTCTTGGAAACAAGGGGTCAGGAGGGTTGTGACCCGTTCCTGAATGAACGGCAGCGGTGACCCGTACACGAGGTGCACAGACGTGCGTGCCTGGTGCACAAGCAGAGCAGAAATTGTCTGCCTACAGAGCACGGCAGTGATCAGAATTGCACAGCACACAGGCCTGAATTTACTCTTGGAAACAAGGGGTCAGGAGGGTTGTGACCCGTTCCTGAATGAACGGCAGCGGTGACCCGTACACGAGGTGCACAGACGTGCGTGCCTGGTGCACAAGCAGAGCAGAAATTGTCTGCCTACAGAGCACGGCAGTGATCAGAATTGCACAGCACACAGGCCTGAATTTACTCTTGGAAACAAGGGGTCAGGAGGGTTGTGACCCGTTCCTGAATGAACGGCAGCGGTGACCCGTACACGAGGTGCACAGACGTGCGTGCCTGGTGCACAAGCAGAGCAGAAATTGTCTGCCTACAGAGCACGGCAGTGACAGTGAGGACAATGTCAAACAGTTGCCTTTCATATCGATGTACAGAGAAGGTAGATAGTATTCATGGGGAGTAATGATTGCAGCCAGGTTTGCCCAACTCCAATAATGCTGTGGGGCCAGCACTGTCTGGTCCCACATTCCTAAACATGTGGTGCTCAGCAGTGGTAAGGATATATAGCTTTGGAAACAGAGTGGTATGAGACCGAGTACAGATACAGAGGCTAGTCGAGATCACAGAGGTGATGTATGGCATGCCAAGAGAATGGACAATGTAAGGAGAATGCTAGAGTTGAAGTACAGTGGAAGAATATCACAAGGAAGACCAAAGAAGAGATAGCAGGAGCGAGGAAGTGAGGCGAAGTGAGGCAAAGTGAGGGAGGGAGATAGAGGCATAGAGCAAGATGGTTTGACCTGGCAACAAACAGGCTGGACACTGCTCAGCCCAGAGACACACCCTAGTCCTCCCTTTACTACACATATCCGACTGCTCCTACAACTCAATAAGTAGGCACATTGTCAAAACTTTGTTCTTGCATTCACCAGATCCTGGGTTTGAATCCAGGCCCAGCCATCCTGATTTTGTTTCCAGACACCACTCTGCAGGTAATGCTTACTACAGACCACGAGTATGCTTATGTTAGGTTTATTAAAGGTCATTGTGCAGACTGCTTATAATTGTGTAGCATAGTTGAGCAAGCCGTGGCCAGTGTAGACAGAAGACTCATGATGACCTTGTCGAGATCACTAGTAGCTATAGTTAGCCTAGCCACATGAGGCTCCCCAACAAGCCACTCCACACTACTAACTCCCTCTATGTGTAAGGAACAGTAACTTGCAAATCAGTCACAGCAACTGCTATGTAACCTAGAAAATATATTTTTAAATTAAGTAAATGTTAACATATTTTTAGAATAGTGAATAGAATCAGAAATTTTGTGTTGTTTTACCTTGTGTTACCCGACAAACAGTATTGGACGACCTCAGAGTGGCAAGTTGCATTGAACCTAGATTCTTCCCAGAATTCCTTGCGCAGTCCTTCAAAGCCCATGATCTGCACCAGTTTGTCAGCAAGCTCATACAGTTTCTTGCCACCCACTTCCTTCAATCAACATAATAAACAATCAGAGAAACATAGTTTGTAACATGGCAAATACAAAGATGTGTCGTATCCGATCACATAGTAGGATGCAACGAGATTATATTTCTGTACTATTTTAGCCGAGTATTATTTAATTTGTAGCCACTGCGTGTGATGTCATTTCAAGAAAAATGTTTTAGATCTCAGTTTCTGCATAAGCACATGTCAGAACCACATTTTTATTATTTCTAGAGCATAAAATAAAACCTGGTTAACCTTGGTGCACAGAAAAAAGCTGTTTACATAAACAAAACTATGCTGCTTAATCTTGATTGTGATCCAAGTTGTAATTTTTGGGGTGTGGGAAATGTGGAAGACATTTGTGATGGCTGATGGGGTTTCTCATGGTGCTTCAAATTTCCCCTGCCACAACACTCCGTTGCCTCTCCAGCCACACCTCGACCACTCTCCACTCTCAAGGCTGGTACGGAAGTGTACCTCAGCTGGCTTACTACACCTCATTATCTCTATTTACGTGCAATGTACGTTATATCAGGACAACATACACAGAGAGAGAAATCTTGCAGTTTTATTTGAGAACAAATTAAACTTTAATCGAGTGCATATTGGTGTTTATGCTCCTACTGAACCGTAGTTTGTTCAACATGCCCTGGACAACTTCTAACCAAAAGTGTTGTCACGTATAGTTTTAACATTTGTTTGTACATGTTAGCATTTTGTTCTTATTTTTAATGGTGGATTTATTATTTCCAGCTGGCCTTAGGCATTGTGCATGTGTGTCAAGTCATTATCATAAATATTTTATGTAGTGTGTAGAAATTACATATGTCATTCTAGTTTAAAAGTAAATTGCTATAGTTTATTACTTCTATGCATCGTACACGCAAAATTTATATTTGGCATTAGATAATTGGGCAAACCATAACAGTGGGTAGCTGGTTTTTAATCATACATTTGTTTACATTTCTATTCACAGTATTATTTGTATGCACACTGTGGTGGAGGCACAGTAGAGTTTTTAGCAGCAAAACTAAGTACAGAAAGAAACCAATGAAAGACTAGATTTGGGTGGTCTACCTTGTAACGATGCAGACAGTATTAGCTTGTCTACCTTGTAACGATGCAGACAGTATTAGCTGGTCTACCTTGTAACGATGCAGACAGTATTAGCTGGTCTACCTTGTAACGATGCAGACAGTATTAGCTGGTCTACCTTGTAACGATGCAGACAGTATTAGCTGGTCTACCTTGTAACGATGCAGACAGTATTAGCTGGTCTACCTTGTAACGATGCAGACAGTATTAGCTGGTCTACCTTGTAACGATGCAGACAGTATTAGCTGGTCTACCTTGTAACGATGCAGACAGTATTAGCTTGTCTACCTTGTAACGATGCAGACAGTATTAGCTTGTCTACCTTGTAACGATGCAGACAGTATTAGCTGGTCTACCTTGTAACGATGCAGACAGTATTAGCTGGTCTACCTTGTAACGATGCAGACAGTATTAGCTTGTCTACCTTGTAACGATGCAGACAGTATTAGCTGGTCTACCTTGTAACGATGCAGACAGTATTAGCTGGTCTACCTTGTAACGATGCAGACAGTATTAGCTGGTCTACCTTGTAACGATGCAGACAGTATTAGCTGGTCTACCTTGTAACGATGCAGACAGTATTAGCTTGTCTACCTTGTAACGATGCAGACAGTATTAGCTTGTCTACCTTGTAACGATGCAGACAGTATTAGCTGGTCTACCTTGTAACGATGCAGACAGTATTAGCTGGTCTACCTTGTAACGATGCAGACAGTATTAGCTGGTCTACCTTGTAACGATGCAGACAGTATTAGCTGGTCTACCTTGTAACGATGCAGACAGTATTAGCTGGTCTACCTTGTAACGATGCAGACAGTATTAGCTGGTCTACCTTGTAACGATGCAGACAGTATTAGCTGGTCTACCTTGTAACGATGCAGACAGTATTAGCTTGTCTACCTTGTAACGATGCAGACAGTATTAGCTTGTCTACCTTGTAACGATGCAGACAGTATTAGCTTGTCTACCTTGTAACGATGCAGACAGTATTAGCTGGTCTACCTTGTAACGATGCAGACAGTATTAGCTGGTCTACCTTGTAACGATGCAGACAGTATTAGCTGGTGTATTAGGAAAATACTGTACATACCATATTTGTTTTCTTAGCAGGTTCTGTAACCTTAACTTACCCATAAAAATTCTGATGTAGTTTGCATAAAGTGGGAAGTTTCCACCTGTTTTTGGAATGCAGGGTCGTGTTTTGTTTGGCTGTGGTGGTATGTATCATGCAGGCAGTTTTTGAGACATGATACAGCTGGCCTGTGAGTTAGAAGGGTTGCAGATTGTCACCAAGTGAAGACGTCCGAGATGCAACGCAGCCTACAGTAGCAGCCAGCGCCAGCGACCTTCCTACCTTCCTCTACAGTCTGCTCGTGGTTGACGGAGCACTTGTGAAGTAGACCCTTGAGAAAAGTCACTGTTCCGACCTGCATCCACAATACAGTTGATAACAACCAAGGGAAAGTAGTTCCGTCGCTTAACACTGAATTAAGAGTGTCAGGCAAACATTTAAGGAAACAAACTACTTGCATATTTTGATTTCAGTTTTCCAATGCACGTAAGTGTAAGCATGAGCAAATTTACTGTTCTAACAATTCCACAGTTTCACCTGACCGACACAAGAATACATAAATAATGTGATCATGCCCACCACAATGTTAACTTCATATTTTGTGTAAGAATACACAATGTGCATGCAAGTATAAGTTAAAGAGGGCTCTGAAAAGTGGTCAGTTTAGAGTGAACATAATACACCTATGTAGTAGATCAGTAGGTTGCCAGGAAGGAATATACCTCTTGCCTTCACGACTTATTACACAGTGCAAGTTATCATGGCTTCTGCAACACCATCTATCTCGCGCGTCTCATGAACTGTTGTGTGTGTCTCCAATGTCTAATATATGTGAAACTGCATCCTCAACTATTTATCTCCACTAAACTGTATTTCCAGGTCATTGAATTTTTTTTTATAGTGGTACCTTTATTTACAAATTTAAATCTTGTGTTTCTTGACCAACAGTACTCTTTTCTTTTTTGATATTGTGTCTGCTCACATGTTCTTCGTACTCCAACAATAACTGAAGCAGTGCCTAGTTTTATACTAACAGGGGCATTACACCAGATTGTTCCACTTGTGTATGCAAAAAATATGTGCAACAGTATTCTTGTACAGTCTATGTAAACATTTTATATACCTGTTGCTTCAAATTTTTTTCCAGAGTGGCATAAACCTCATTATCTTCTCCCAGCACTATGTCGGCAATGTTGGTCCAGTCAAATGTTCCCACAGAGCCTGAAACAAAAGACTACACACTCACTACTGAACACAGTTTATTTCAAATAATATTTAAGTCACTGCCTAAATGTTGGTTGGAACCTCAAACTTGAGCGCGTGGTTCCTGGAGTGGACCAGGTTATTAAGTTACTTACGTAAATAATTAAGACTCATATCCTCTGAAGGCATATACTGGCAGAATGAGATTTCATTCAGTACACAATACACACTGACCCTCATCTGAAGCAGGGATGGCATTTAGGTCTACCATAGGCTGAAACAGTTAAGCACGTGGTGAGTTTACGGTAGTGAAATCACCAAGGCCGTGAGTCTGATGGAGAGGAAGATACATAAGTGGGAGGAGAAAAAAGAATTAAAAGGTTCTGGTACTCTAAAAACTTACTATTGAAGCTAAATGAGTAGAAAATACAGATGAAGGCTCCCGTAATGAGGCACACGTGTATGCTCTAGGCCTACTAAGAACACACTGAAGATGGTAGCTAAGACATCCAACTACTTCGCCTGCGATCTCCTGCCAACATCGAGATGAAAATTAAGTAAAAATACATTTGGTAAAATGTACATACGAAAACACTGAAAAGTACATGAATAACACTGGAGGAATTTGTGCACTAATTCTGACAAGTAATATTTGTTACTTTCAGTCCCAGAGATCATTTATGCAGTGTGTTGGAAAATAAAATGTAATAAAACAAGCTGGAATGGGCCGGCAAGATACGTAGAAAAAATTAAAAGAATTAACGAAGCATTTAACATTTACACTGACACTTAAAAATCTGTTATTAAATGATGAAAATAATTTCATACAAAGTGAGGGATTTTAACTTTGGGCACGTGGCATGGCAGATGCCAGAACTGCTAGTATCTTCTATGTTACAATTTAACTCATTTCAAGAAAATAAAATATGCCCTTTTAAAATAAACAAAACATAGCATTAGTGCTAAAAAATTAAGTTACGAATATTGAGTGTTCCAAGCTCATGTTTAGTATTAAAACGTATCTCACATGGCTTCGCACTTGTAGGCAAATTAGGCCTCACTTAAGGTGAGCAAAATGAGGATAACACTTTCCCTTGCGAATTTTAGACTCTGCTTTCAGGCGCACATATTAGAATTGCACTGTAAACACACTGGGCTGAGTTTACTCTTGGAACAAGGGGTCTGGCAGGTTGTGATCTGATTCAAAGACCCGTTCCTACTCGAACGGCAGCGGTGACCCGTACACGAGGCCCATGCACGTGCGTGTGTGCCGGGTGTACAAGCAGAACAGCAATGGGCTGCCTCCCAAGCAGCATAGCAAGGACAATGTGTGTGTCATACTTTTTACAGTAGCTTTATTTGAGTTGTGAGTTCTCTTTGGACATAGCATAATAATTTTCCTTCATGTAGCACAGCATTATGCAATCAATATTGAAGCTTATTTTGAGATCCTGCCATCTCAAAACCCAGAATTGGTTTTTAGTAGTCAACAACCACCTGGTTAACACCTAGTGATTGAGTAAACCTAGTCATGTGACCAAATTAACCCAGTTAACTCTGTCAGGTTACTTTTCATACACACATAAAAGGGTTTACACAGTACATAATAAGAATTAAACATTAAGCAGTACACTCCCAAGATTGAACTTACACAATAGCAAAAGTAGTGTTTAATTTCGAACAATTGAAATGTATCTTAGTGTGTGTACATTCAATCAAAATTGAAACAGTTGCTTTATATTTATAATGTTTATTTTTGGCGGTTGTTTTTCGAGGCAGGTCACTATTAATTAATATTTTAATGCAAATTAAAAAAAAAATTATATTGGTACCACTAAGCAAGGAAGATACAGAGATGAAGCTCAATGCTATTTTGGGTGGACCCTTATTTTCCTATAACTTCGGGCTATTATGTAGAATTTGATAGCAACATTACAACTCTAACATAATTATTTCAGTTTTCAGAAAGGCATTTTGGTTATTGCTAATAACCATTTGTTAAAAATGTTGTAATTAAATTCTGTATTTACAAATGGAAAAACGGAGGTAGATATGTGTTAATCAATTAATGGTATATAATACTAAATACATAAGTTGGCTACAATGTTAACTACAAAATAAATGAATTGTTTATTAAAATACTTATTTTATCTCTTTTTCTTTTAAAAAAAGGCATTGCCGCTTATAATAACTTTTATACCATTTATTCTTAGACAATAAGCATTTAAAAATTCAATAAAGATCAATTACTGCAAACTGATTGGAAACATCACCTCCTGGTCCAGCTGCGATCATAACACCGGAAACAAAACAACTCAACGCTCTGACTGACAGTGCATGCCTACATCGAAATTTAATATTTTATGAATGATAATAAGAATAATTTAATTTAATTTACTTAAGTATATTTAAAAATTAAATTAAATTATACTGTTTATAAAATATACAGCTCTCTTTATTAATGAGCATTATTTTCATTTTTTAACTGTTAGCAAAGTGATTCTACCTTACAATTTAGTCGCCCACGAAATCCCTATAGAGCTTCAACCCCCTGATTGCTACATGCTCATTGCTTTGCATTGCGTCCCTTAACCTGTCGCACTTGAGCGTGTGAAGGACAGAGTAGTAACATGCGAGCACGCTGCAATTTTCAAAGGCAACCCGCCTTGCATACTGCTGCTGCCAAATAAGCCTACCGCAATTTATGTGCTCCTGACCTTGGATATATTGAATTTCTGGGGTTATCTTTCAAAGAATGTTCTGGTTCATCGCCCTTGCCTATCTCTGCGAGACTCGGGATGCAAGGAACCTTCCAGATTGTGCCGGTGAGACTACTTAAGCCGCTATGTGCCTCCCAGCAGACAGTTCAAAGTATGTAGGATTGTACGAGGTGTGAGAGGACAGTGAAGCAACAAGCCAGCAGTGGGACATATGGCGACAAAGGTAACCAGTGAGAGTGGACTCTGCCGACTGCAAGTATCTGTACAGGGGAGAAAAAGACTGATGGTGGACGGGAATCGGATGTGTGAGTGTAAGACATTTGGAATTATGGCAATAGACAGACTGAATATGTGTAAATAATGAGTGTTAATTAAATTACTGTAATGAATATAGTGACAGTAATTATAACTTTAATTAAAATTGAAATAGACATTAAGTAATGTACTGAATGAGAATAACAAGAGAAGTAGCAGAGATACCTCTGTAGTTTAGTGTTTTTAATAATAGCTGTGTGAACAAATTAATAATCAAATTTTGTAAATTTATTTGTATTTATTAAGACCTCCATCCCTCACGAACTCTGAGAAGCCTCTCTGGCATCTTGTAAAAATTTGTTTATTTAAATGTATGCTTTCCACTGATTGGATAAACTGAAGAATTCGAAAATATTTCCACTGCAGTAAGCAGCTGTAACTCAATTGTATTGCACTAGGTTTATTCCAATGCATTGGAAAAATTTCTACAGCTTTGACACCAGCTAATAGCCAACCGCGTTAACACCATAATGGCGCTCACCACTCAAGTGACACGTGGGTAGGTACGTGCGCAAATAGGCCATTACCTGAACTTTCCCGTAACGGGATATTTATTTGAAGTGTAAACCATGTCTCTTGTTTTATTTCAGGTTCCTAGTGTTTTTAAGTGTTCAGAATGTATATTTTAAAATGTTGCTCAATGTTTGGTTATGAATTCAAAATGTGCACTGCGCGAAGAATAAGAACATTATTATTCCAGCATGAATGCCATCATAAAAGACATTTAATGAATACAGAAAATTCACAATTTAAATGTTTAATGTAAATCTCTATTTAAATTATTCATGTGCCATTTATTTTAAAAGATAAAAGTTTTACTCGCGTGCATTGCACTTCCACTTATGTGAACCCTGTAGGCAGCCATGGCAGGTCCGCGCAACCCGTCTCTGAGCTAGGCAGCCATGGCAGGTCCGCGCAACCCGTCTCTGGGCTAGGCAGCCATGGCAGGTCCGCGCAAGCTGTCTCTGGGCTAGGCAGCCATGGCAGGTCCGCGCAACCCGTCTCTGGGCTAGGCAGCCATGGCAGGTCCGCGCAAGCCGTCTCTGGGCTAGGCAGCCATGGCAGGTCCGCGCAACCCGTCTCTGGGCTAGGCAGCCATGGCAGGTCCGCGCAACCCGTCTCTGGGCTAGGCAGCCATGGCAGGTCCGCGCAACCCGTCTCTGGGCTAGGCAGCCATGGCAGGTCCGCGCAACCCGTCTCTGGGCTAGGCAGCCATGGCAGGTCCGCGCAACCCGTCTCTGGGCTAGGCAGCCATGGCAGGTCCGCGCAACCCGTCTCTGGGCTAGGCAGCCATGGCAGGTCCGCGCAACCCGTCTCTGGGCTAGGCAGCCATGGCAGGTCCGCGCAACCCGTCTCTGGGCTAGGCAGCCATGGCAGGTCCGCGCAACCCGTCTCTGGGCTAGGCAGCCATGGCAGGTCCGCGCAACCCGTCTCTGGGCTAGGCAGCCATGGCAGGTCCGCGCAACCCGTCTCTGGGCTAGGCAGCCATGGCAGGTCCGTGCAACCCGTCTCTGGGCAGTCTGTCTAGGAGAACTGGCGAGGTAAGATGCTGACACGTACGCACTTCAAACTTTCTGCACTGATGTAGATTACAATAGCTCACATTTAGTATACCGGTTAACCTATGCCTTGTGTACATTTTGCCAGACATTTCCCAGCATTATGCTTCTGCTTAACCTAATAATTTGCAACCTTGCCACTTTTTAAACTTAAATGAGGAGAAAGGAGGAAATGTCTGAGAGGCCATGCGGCCCCCGCAACTTTGAAATCAGGCGCCATCCGCCTATGTAAAAGGCGTTTCAGTGTAATTTCTGTTTAGTTGCTGCATGCAATATTAAGGGCTTTATTTCCATTTATGTATTTTAGGGTTTTTTTTAATTTTAACTGTTTTACAGCCACATCATTTGCGACCACATGGTTAACAGCCGCCAAGACAATATCTGCACCATCCAAACACTTTGAGAGTTTATTTGTGTAATATCATGTGCACCATGATTAATTTCAGGGTTCTATGTAATATTTGATTCAAGGTTCCATGTATTTTTCACGTGATTGATGCTGTTTGTATGTATGACCGCGCAGTCTTTTCATGTTAGATTTCCCTGCCATCAGGCATAGTACCAATCTATAAATGCTTAAATCATCACGGGAATATTCTTCCCAACACCACTACCAGTTTGACAATAATTGGCAGTTTCTACGGAGAAGTACTGCAATTCCACCTGCACCACGTGATCCACTACGAACCTCATCCAGCGGCATCTGCGCCATCTAAGTGTGCTTTCACGCATCTGCGTGTTTATTGTGACCATTCATGTCGTGTCCCATGTTGTGTCATATGTATTTGTATCATCATTATTTGTGTAATTTGTACGGTGAATTTATTTCCGTCCTAGCCGCTATGTGTAAAGACCATCACCACACTCACCATGTGCTGGGAGACACGCCATGACAAGTCCACGTTAGCGATGCCAAATAATTGCACGTGTCCACTGCTCATTTTATAATTCTCTATGCCCTGTCCTCAGGAAAAATCTACAGTCCATCCTATCAGCTGTAGACCCCTTTCCTTGTGGAGACTGTGTTCTCTAACACCACGGAGGAGTCATCCACCTAGGAGTGCGCTAGATTAATTGCAGGATGGGGGAGCACCCAACAGAATTAGCTAGACATGTCCGAGTTTTCAACCATAAAATTCATTCTGGCACGATTTTGTATGAGTGGCAAAATAAAAGCACATCTAACAGTGCATAAAGTATTTCCTTCTAGTGATAGCAACCTCTCGCCTTTTTCAATGATAAAATGTTTAGTAATGCAAAGTGTTTACGTGTCACCGTTTGTCTCGGTGTCTCACCCGACGGCATCAGCTTATTTATTACTGCTTTCTGTGTAGGGATGGCCATCAAAAGAAAAACATTGATATTTGATACTGATTACGTATCGAAAGGGAAACATCGCTGTAACAATAATATTGACTTCAAAACATTAATGGTTTTGTATCAAAATATCAGTATAGGTATGGGTGATAACAAAAAATTTAAGGTTTGTCGTGTTTCCACTAGTTTAGGTTTTTTTTCCACAGTGACAGCATATTGCTATTTTATCGTTATTGTTGACAAACTGTTTCTACCAATTACTTTTTGGAGGCATGTTTTTATTTTCTAAACAAGTACCGATAAAAACATTAATTGACACATACTTGGTCAAATGCACAAACTTAATAAAAATAATAATAATAACAACAACAACAACTTCGTACAGCTCACAAACACTTAATAAAAACTACACTAAAAGGAAGCTTGCAAAATATCCTTGAAGTTTAGAGCTCTGAAACCATGTTAAAAATAAACGTCAACTTGTTTATACATCCAAGTTCAGAAAACTGATGACATTCTAGACAGTGTCACCAACACAGAACGACAAACCATTAATATACTGCTCTGCAAAAACTATTGTAACTGAAGAGAATTCTATATAAATAATCAAGTCGAATGTTAATTTTAAGACAAGACTGGGAATACAACATAGTTTACTATCAGTCTTGTCATTAATATACTTACGCTGCTCTCAAATTTTGACGTCCTTTTAATATTGACATTCAGACATTGACTGTTAAACATCTATGTGCGACAATCGTAGACACTAAACCACCAATTTAAAAACCATTGAACGTCAATCTCAAAACATTGATGTTCTGAAAACATAAGCCCTCAGTGGCCATCCCTATTACTATGCAATTTTTTTACTGTGTACACCCATTAAAGCTGTAATTCAAGTCCACATCAGCCAGTGGCAGCTCAGCAGTACTCACCGAGCAGGTAGGGTGGTATTGTTTCTGGGTCTTCTCCTAGCGCCTGGCGGCCATACTGGCGCTCTAGCCGCGAGCGCACGTACTTGTGCAGCTTGAGGTAGAGCGGCTCTACCTGCTGCCACAGTGCGCGGGCATCCTCGTAGGAGCCTGGGTACTCTGACAACATCAGCCAGTAGCTGTCAGTGTCTGGGTTCTCTGTGAAAAAGACCAGCACTTACAACAGTCAGCTAGCTGTCTGCGGACTACCTGTATCACATACTAGACCTGTGCACTCAGGTGATACCAAGACACTGTTGCACACATCACTGGCATAACAACTCTTATTCTACTGTCCCTATACTACAAGTACACACACGTAAAGCAGTCAATAAGGTGTAGAGCACTATGGTACATTGTTGCCTACACCCCGTGTGGAAGTCAGTCTCCCAACTTATTGATCATGATAGTATCTGCACCATTGGTCGCCAATGTAAACATTATCGTAATACATTAGGGATGTATTTCACATGTCATAGGCATGTGCAGTACCATGGCTGTGCCACCAGAGCCTGCAGTGAGACAGAGAGAGAGAGAGAGACTAAGGCAGTGTGTGTGAGCCACACTCAGCAGGTGGTGGTTCTATCTCAGCTAGCTGTGCTGCTTCTATACACACTACATGGCTACACAGTGAGATTTTAATTGTAGCACCACCTACTAGGAAAGTGTTCAAATGCACTACATGGTTACACAGTGATGATGTATGTAGCATCATCCACTAAGAAAGTGTTGAAACATACTACATGGCTACACAGAGAGGATATATATGTAGCACCATCCACTAAGAAAGTGTTGAAACATACTACATGGCTACACAGTGATGATGTATGTAGCACCATCCACTAAGAAAGTGTTGAAACATACTACATCGCTACACAGAGAGGATATATATGTAGCACCATCCACTAAGAAAGTGTTGAAACATACTACATGGCTACACAGAGAGGTATATATGTAGCACCATCCACTAAGAAAGTGTTGAAACATATACATGGCTACACAGTGATGATATATGTAGCATTATCCACTAAGAAAGTGTTGAAACATACTACATGGCTACACAGAGAGGATATATGTAGCACCATCCACTAAGAAAGTGTTGAAACATACTACATGGCTACACAGATAGGATTATATATGTAGCACCATCCCGTAGAAAGTGTTGAAACATACTACATGGCTACACAGTGGGATTATATGTAGCACCACCCTATAGAAAGTGTCGAAAATACTACATGGCTACACAGTGGATATATATGTAGCACCATCCACTGAAAGTGTTGAAACATACTACATGGTTACACAGTGATGATTATGTAGCACCATCCACTAAGAAAGTGTTGAAACATACTACATGGTTACACAGAGAGGATATATATGTAGCACCATCCACTAAGAAGTGTTGAAACATACTACATGGTTACACAGAGAGGATATATATGTAGCACCATCCACTAAGATAGTGTTGAAACATACTACATGGCTACACAGTGAGGATATATATGTAGCACCATCCACTAAGAAAGTGTTGAAACATACTACATGGCTACACAGAGAGGATATATATGTAGCACCATCCACTAAGAAAGTGTTGAAACATACTACATGGCTACACAGAGAGGATATATGTAGCACCATCCACTAAGAAAGTGTTGAAACATACTACATGGCTACACAGTGAGGATATATATGTAGCACCATCCACTAATATAGTGTTGAAACATACTACATGGCTACACAGTGAGGATATATATGTAGCACCATCCACTAAGATAGTGTTGAAACATACTACATGGCTACAGAGTGAGGATATATGTAGCACCACCTACTAGGAAAGTGTTGAAACATACTAAATGGCTACACAGAGAGGATATATATGTAGCACCATCCACTAAGATAGTGTTGAAACATACTACATGGCTACACAGAGAGGATATATATGTAGCACCACCTACTAGGAAAGTGTCCAAACGCACTACATGGTTACACAGTGATGATTATATGTAGCACCATCCACAAAGAAAGTGTTGAAACATACTACATGGCTACACAGTGAGGATATATGTAGCACCACCTACTAGGAAAGTGTTGAAACATACTACATGGCTACACAGAGAGGATATATATGTAGCACCACCTACTAGGAAAGTGTCCAAACGCACTACATGGTTACACAGTGATGATATATGTAGCACCATCCACTAAGAAAGTGTTGAAACATACTACATGGCTACACAGAGAGGATATATATGTAGCACCACCACTAAGAAAGTGTTGAAACATACTACATGGTTACACAGAAAGGATATATGTAGCACCATCCACTAAGAAAGTGTTGAAACATACTACATGGCTACACAGTGAGGATATATATGTAGCACCCACCACTAAGAGAGTGTTGAAACATACTACATGGCTACACAGAGAGGATATATATAGTATACCAACTAGGAAAGTGTTCCCAAATGCACCAAAATGGCATCAAAGTGAGGATATAGTAGCACCACCTACTAGGAAAGTGTCCAAAGCACTACATGGCTACACAGAGAGGATATATATGTAGCACCCTCCACTAAGAAAGTGTTGAAACATACTACATGGCTACACAGTGAGGATATATATGTAGCACCCACCACTAAGAGAGTGTTGAAACATACTACATGGCTACACAGAGAGGATATATGTAGCACCATCCACTAAGAAAGTGTTGAAACATACTACATGGTTACACATTGATGATATATGTAGCACCATCCACTAAGAAAGTGTTGAAACATACTACATGGCTACACAGAGACGATATATATATGTATACCAAATGGGAAAGTGTTCCCAAACGCACCAAAATGGCATCAAAGTGAAGATATAAGTAGCACCACCTACTAGGAAAGTGTCCAAACGCACTACATGGTTACACAGTGATGATATATGTAGCACCATCCACTAAGAAAGTGTTGAAACCTACTACATGGCTACACAGAGAGGATATATCTAGTATACCAAATGGGAAAGTGTTCCCAAACGCACCAAAATGGCATCAAAGTGAGGATATAAGTAGCACCACCTACTAGGAAAGTGTCCAAAGCACTACATGGTTACACAGAGAGGATATATATGTAGCACCATCCACTAAGAAAGTGTTGAAACATACTACATGGCTACACAGTGATGATATATATGTAGCACCATCCACTAAGAAAGTGTTGAAACATACTACATGGCTACACAGTGAGGATATATGTAGCACCATCCACTAAGAAAGTGTTGAAACATACTACATGGCTACACAGTGAGGATATATATGTAGCACCATCCACTAAGAAAGTGTTGAAACATACTACATGGCTACACAGAGAGGATATATATAGTATACCAAATGGCAAAGTGTTCCCAAACGCACCAAAATGGCATCAAAGTGAGGATATAAGTAGCACCACCTACTAGGAAAGTGTCCAAACGCACTACATGGTTACACAGTGATGATGTATGTAGCACCATCCACTAAGAAAATGTTGAAACATACTACATGGCTACACAGAGAGGATATATATAGTATACCAAATGGGAAAGTGTTCCCAAACGCACCAAAATGGCATCAAAGTGAGGATATAAGTAGCACCACCTACTAGGAAAGTGTCCAAAGCACTACATGGTTACACAGAGAGGATATATATGTAGCACCATCCACTAAGAAAGTGTTGAAACATACTACATGGCTACACAGTGATGATATATATGTAGCACCATCCACTAAGAAAGTGTTGAAACATACTACATGGCTACACAGGGAGGATATATATGTAGCACCATCCACTAAGAAAGTGTTGAAACATACTACATGGCTACACAGAGAGGATATATATAGTATACCAAATGGGAAAGTGTTCCCAAACGCACCAAAATGGCATCAAAGTGAGGATATAAGTAGCACCACCTACTAGGAAAGTGTCCAAACGCACTTCATGGCTACACAGTGATGATATATGTAGCACCATTAACTAAGAAAGTGTTGAAACATACTACATGGTTACACAGTGATGATGTATGTAGCACCATCCACTAAGAAAGTGTTGAAACATACTACATGGCTACACAGAGAGGATATATATGTAGCACCATCCACTAAGAAAGTGTTGAAACATACTACATGGCTACACAGTGAGTATATATATGTAGCACCATCCACTAAGAAAGTGTTGAAACATACTACATGGCTACACAGTGAGGATATATATGTAGCATTTCCACTAAGAAAGTGTTGAAACATACTACATGGCTACACAGAGAGGATATATATAGTATACCAACTAGGAAAGTGTTCCCAAACTCACCAAAATGGCATCAAAGTTAGGATATAAGTTGCACCACCTACTAGGAAAGTGTCCAAACGCTCTACATGGCTACACAGTGATGATATATGTAGCACCATCCACTAAGAAAGTGTTGAAACATACTACATGGCTACACAGTGAGGATATATATGTAGCACCATCCACTAAGAAAGTGTTGAAACATACTACATGGCTACACAGTGAGGATATATGTAGCACCATCTACTAAGAAAGTGTTGAAACATACTACATGGCTACACAGTGATGATATATGTAGCACCATCCACTAAGAAAGTGTTGAAACATACTACGTGGCTACACAGTGAGGATATATATAGTATACCAACTAGGAAAGTGTTCCCAAATGCACCAAAATGGCATCAAAGTGAGGATATAAGTAGCACCACCTACTAGGAAAGTGTCCAAACGCACTACATGGTTACACAGTGATGATATATGTAGCACCATCCACTAAGATAGTGTTGAAACATACTACATGGCTACACAGTGAGGATATATATGTAGCACCATCCACTAAGAAAGTGTTGAAACATACTACATGGGTACACAGTGAGGATATATGTAGCACCATCCACTAAGAAAGTGTTGAAACATACTACATGGTTACACAGAGAGGATATATATGTAGCACCATCCACTAAGAAAGTGTTGAAACATACTACATGGTTACACAGAGAGGATATATATGTAGCACATCCACTAAGAAAGTGTTGAAACATACTACATAGCTACACAGTGAAGATATATATGTAGCACCATCCACTAAGAAAGTGTTGAAACATACTACATGGCTACA